>ML792820.1:191385-209054 GCA_009831015.1 Picea engelmannii
TTGTCTACAATTATAGAATTTTTTCTAATTTTTTTATTTTATTTTTATTTTTATCCTCTCAAAAAAAAGATAAAGTTAAAAAGACAATTGACCGAGAAATGTCCAAAAGATAAATATAGAACCAAGCACAAATTGCATTACTTTCAGAATACACATGATTATAAATGTAAAGCATTATCCATCCCATAGAAAAGCATGAAATTTACTTGGGAGTAGTTCTAAATTGTTTCCCTCTCCAAACTACATCCCCTACCATAATTTGTCATGTGGAGGTGAAGAATTGCATGACAATAACTAACATAAATTCTTCACACAAGCATTGCAAAAACACAGTGCTAGAATTATACCCTTACCAAGTGTTGAGGTGTACAAGCCCTAGTTACACCGAGTGTGGCCATATGTTCATAGAAAAATTCTCCAAACAACCTGCAAAATGTCCGCATATTTTTTAACTATAGTAGCTTATACCATGATTAAACGCAAAAAAATAATAGATGAAATAGGTTGTGGAATGCACCAACTAAATAGCCTCCAACGTCATATGAAAATGCATCCAACCTAAAAACAACATTGATTTATAGTACATGGTAAATAATGCATTGCTCCCCAACTTTATACCTACACAGTCTCCAAGCAACTGCAAAATAAAAATAAAAATACAAATTCATAACAACACATTATTTGTTTAACTCTTATTATTTTTTACCTATGTATTGTCTAAAAAAGCCCTTGACCAACTTAACATAATTCTAAAAAGACAAAATAAATATCAGTATCTAATCTTCTTTGGCATATAGCACACAATACAGAGGATTTCTTACGCTCTCACATAGATTTCTAGAACCAAAAAATTAGAACTCCTACAAGTCGTGAGTCGTGATTCGCAACTCTTGGAAATTGAGAAAAACTTTGTCTTTATGAACCATAACAGATGACATGGTAGATAAACACATCAAGCAAAAAAAAAAACAGTAAATAATACAATCTCAAAACAACACACATTTTCTACCTATTCCCCTTTGATTGTTAACAACCCCTCAACGACTTGATTTACTTATGAAAAAACAAATTAATAATCTGCTCCCAATTCTATTTTTCCTATACAGCACACACAAAAAAAATCCACTCCACCATTTCAACAAGTAACAGAGAAGAAGTAACTGCGTTATGCATAAAACACACTTTATTAAACAACAACCAAAAAAACTAATTGCACTTGTCTAAAATGCATAAATTAATATGGAAGCTAATTGGTTAAAAGAAAGATACTAGATGCACAAGATTTCTTACCCACTCATAAAGATTTGTAGAAGCTCAAAACCAAATGTCTTGCAAGTCACCAATTGCAAAAACTTTAACTTGGGAAAAACCTCGCCTTCTTGGCTTATAAGAGACTATGTCATGATGAAATGAAAATAAAACAATAAAATTCAATTAAAACTAGTTGTAATCTGTAAAAGCTGTAGAAAAAAATCATGCATACAATGCAAAAAAAAATCCATCCAAAATTTATGGATCTAAATTTAATGAATAATAACAGAATAATTTTATATATTTATTAAAATAATTCTATATATTATATAGTGAATATAGATGCATATTGTTTGAGTGAGAGCTTTAAATGTCCCCAATTATCAATTATCAATTCACACATTAGCAAGATTAGGAAATTGTGATTGTCTCATAACTTTGAGACTTGTATATGCATCAGTTTGAACCATCCACTAAATGTACATAATTAAATTTCCTACGGACAATAAAATGTTGTTTTGAATGACCAATAGAATTGAAATTTTTTAATCAGCCCATAACATATAACATAGTATAACATTCTTTTTAAGCTAAGAATATTTATATGAAATTGATAAAATTGTGTTGTACAAATATTTTTAGTCAACCCATAACATAGTATAACTATCTTTTTAAGATAAGAATACTTATATGAAATTGATGAAATTGTGTTGTACAAATACTTGAAAATAGAAGGAATGGAATGGAACCGACTACTCTCGGGTGAGGCAATACCCAGAGACCATCAAAGAAAATCCACACCGTGTTTTTATTAAATCAATTGAGGAGTACATTATATAGGATGATATTCGGTTTAGATGGTTCGAACCATTATTTAGTTTAGAGGACTCTCCATTATTAACTAATCTACATTATTTCTAAGTCTCTCCTTTAATGGAGAAAGGATTGACATCCACACCTAACATCACCCCAAACAATTCAAATTCTATCTTCCCCAGAGGCTTAGTGAAAATATCAACAACATTTTCACTAGTATTACAATACATTAAAGCAATGTCATTAGACTACATCTTTTCTTGAACAAAATGAAATTGATTATCAACATGATTTGTCCTTGAATGGTAAATTTGATTATTTTCCAACTTGATTGAGCTCTGGTTATCACATTTGATTAATGTATCTTTCCTTTGTTCTTCTCAAGCAAACAACTTCACAAGTTGTTGCACACAATGATTTATATTTTGTCTCAGTGGATGAAAAAGATATAGTAGGATGCTTCTTATCACTCCATGAAATAATCTCAGATCCAATGCCAAAGGAATAACCTATAGTATATCTCTAATCATCTAGATTTCAAGCCTAGTCTGAATCTAAGTAACCTGTTAGCTCAACATCGAATGAATTAGTATATTTAATACCATAGTCAAGTGTGCCTTTGAGATACCTGAGTGCCCCTTTTGCTGCATTCCAATGGTTTTCTAGATGTTTTGTCATAAACTGACGTAACACACTAACAAAATATGCTATGTGAGGTCTGGTTGTAGTGAGATAGTTCAAGCTTCCCACCATCTGTCTATACATTGTACCATTTACCTCCTTCGAACCATCATCATGGTAAGGTTTAATGTTTTGCTGCATTGGAACATAAGAAACTTTACATTGATCCATTTAAAACTTATTAAGCACTTCTCTGACATATTTACCTTGAGACACAAAGGTTTGACCAACATTTCTCCAAACTTCAAGACCTAGGCAGTAATGTAACTCACCAAGATCTTTCATTTCAAATACCTGTGACCTCTGCTTCTTAATTCCACTAATCAAATTTTTTGAATTTCATGTAATAATTAAATCATCAACATATAAGGAAATCAATACAACATGCCCCTTTTCATCAAACTTGGTATACAAATTTGGATCACTTTTCATCCTCATAAAACCCTGTTGAAGAAAGACGGAATCTATCTTCTCATACCATGACCTAGGTGCCTATTTTAGTCCATACCATGCTTTCTTTAATTTACACACTAAATGTTCGTGACCACTTTTCACAAACCTCTCTGGTTGAGTAAGGTAAACCTCCTCCTTTAAATCACCATTCATAAAATCATATTTTACATCTAATTGGTGAAGCTTCCAATGGTACTTTGTAGCTAATGCAGTTAACAATCTTATAGTATTTAATTTAGCTATTGGTGCAAATGTTTATGCATAATCAATGCCCTCCTTCTGTGAATACTCTTTTCCCACCAATATGGCTTTACATTTATCTATACTACCATCTTCTTTGAATTTAGGTTTGCATATCCATTTACATCCTATGGGATTTTTATCTTAGGCAATTCAGTCAATTCCCAAGTTTTGTTTTTCATTATAGAGTCATATTCTTCCTCCATTTCTTTTCTCCACTTTTCATGTTCATTAGCTTCATTAAAACTCATGGGTTCTATGGCATTTGAAATATTACTCATCAAGGCATACCATTTATATTTTTTAGGTTGAAAAACCTGTCATGAACATCTTCTCAATTGGCTGGCGACTTCTTCTCCGTTTTGTGAAGATTCTTTTTCACTGCTAGATGTATCCATGTCACTAGGTTCCTTTTCCTGCTCGCGCTTCTCTTCTTTGATCTCTTCATATTAAAGTACATTCCATCCTTCATGATTATTGTATTCACTATTTCCTTTTGGATGCTCATGGAAAATTACATCTCTACTTACAAACACTCAAACAAATTATATGCTTTAAATTCTGAACAGTACCCTATAAAAATACATTTGATAGCTTCAACATCAAGCTTCTTATTGTTCTCCTTTGGAATATGTGAAAAATATTTACACCCAAATATCCTCAAATTATTAACTGTTGGTTTAGAATAATACAAGGCTTCGAAAGGAGTTTCATGATCAAGACACCTTGTTGGATTTCTATTCTTTAAATAAACAAAAGTACTAATGGCCTTAGCCCAAAACGAATTTGAGAGATTCTTAAATTTCATCATACTTCGTGCACACTCCACATGAGTTTTTTTTTTCCTTTCTGCAACTCCGTTCTGTTGTAGAGTGTGGGATACTGTAAATTGTTGTACTATTCCATGATCTTTGCAATACTTGATGAAGTTCCCTAATATGTACTATCCCTGTTGATCTGAGTGGATGATTTTAATGGTCTTTCATGTTTGCTTCTCCACCATGTTTTTAAATTCCTTGAAGTATTAAAAAACATCACTCATTTTTCTAAGCAAATAAACCCATGTGTATCTTTTGCAGTCATCAATAAATAACAAAAAATAATAAGCACCACCTAAGGACCTTGTCTGCATTGGTCCACAAACATCAGTATGTATAAGTTCTAGTACATCTTTCTTTCTCCTATTAGAATTAGAGGGGAATTCATCTTTGTGCATCTATCCTAATGCACAACCTTCACAAGTAGCATACACATTCTTCAACATAGGGAGTCCTTCAACCATACTGTTTTTTTGTAATAACAACAAATCATGATAATTAATGTGACCATACCTTTGGTGCCAAAGAGTTTCTATAGGAAAAGTTGTATAAGTCAATGCTTGATGATTCTTGATAGTGACATCAAGTTTGTACAGACCTCCAACTCTGACTCTTGAGGCAATAGTTCTGTAATGAGCATACAAGTCCTTCACTATACAATGTGTCTTGAAGAATTCGACCTTCAAATTTTGATCTGTAATTGTGGACACATAAATCAAGTTTTTCTTTGTCCTAGGGACATACACAACATTGTGAATGTGTCTGACAGTACCATTCAGAAGTGTTACTAGAATATCTCCATATCCCTTGATTTGATAGGAACGATCATCTCCAAGGGAAATATGGGCACCATTATGTGTTTCTTTAAAGTTTATATACCAATTATTATTACATGTCATGTAAATTGAAGCTCTATACTCAACAAACCATGCTTCAACATCATCAGTTTCAGTAGACAGTGCAACATTAGACACAAATAATCTGAGATCTTTTGAATAAAAAATCGGTTTTTCTTCTATAAAATGTCCTGAATGTTTTCTATTTTTATGCCTAGCCTCATCATTTTTCTTATTATAACATTCTCTTCCAAGATGCCCAGTCCTACCACAATAGAAACACTTAGGTTCATTTCTATTATATGGCATACCTTGATTTGGCTTTGGAAATGACTTCCTCTGCAATGAACTTCCTCTTTTGCCTCCTTCTCCTAGTTTCCCTTTAGGGAATGCCTTCTTTGTCCATGGTGCTAAGTCTGAATTCTGAGGCTTCAAATTCGGCTTCAAATTCATGCACCTCTTTTCTTCTTGCAACAATATACCAATCAATTCCTCAAAGTTAGGATCCCTCTCTCTCACTGCAAGGCCTATTATAAACATTTGATAGTCCTCTAGCATTCCATTTAGGGAAATTGTGAGAAGATCTGTGTTTGATAATTTTTTTCCTATATGTCCCAATTTATCTTTCATATATTTAAATCTCCCAAGAAAAGTACTAACAGACTCATTTATATCCATTTTAATACTTAGAAATTTACTCTTTAGAAAAACAATACGATTTGTATTATTAGTCTCATACAAATCTTTAAGTTCTTTCTAGGTATCTTTAGAAATCTTAGAATCTCTAATGTGAGGAATTATATTATCTTTCACAGAAATTCGTAATAATACCTTGGCTTTGTTCTCCCGCTTATCCCAATATTGGATTGTTTCCACTATTGTACCTTCAGACGCATCGAGTCGTGCTTCATCTCCTTTTATGATCATTCATACACCATAGCCTTCCATCAAGGTCTGCATTTTGAATTTCCAATTGATGAAATTCGATCCATCCAATTTATTGGCTTCATTGAGGTAAGTTTTGGCAAGTGGATTTTCTATCTTTACAAACTCCTTTATGTAGAAAACTCCTCTCCAAAGAAGAAATCATTGAAGAAATTGAGCATAAGAATATTAGGACAAGAATATTGGTGGAAAAGGCCTCAAGCCATAATTCTCAACTTTTGTATTCATCTTAATGATACAAATATATAATACAATAATGAAACCACCTCAATTATTCTCATATCGACACCTCATCAAGAGATAAGGTAGGATAAGACAATATATGAATCTAGAAACATACTTATGATAACAACTATATCCTAGTATGTAAAATATACAAAGGTGGAATACTAAGACTTCGTGATTGTATAAGAGAAAGAGGATAACATTCCCCCCCTCAATCATAAGTCTGAGCAATAATACTAGCAAAGTAGGTCCATAAACTGGTACATCTCCAAGTCTTCATGTTGAAACTCCTGAGCTGCGCCACAATGAAGAACCGTCTGAAAAACTGCCAAATCTAGATGTTGGGAAATCTAATCATGTGAGCCAGAATGCCAACAATTTTGTTCACTGATGTGAACTTCAATACGATGAGAGAGAACAAAGAGAAGTGAATCAATTGCAAGTCTGCCACATCCCTGAAAATGCCTGACAACTCAATCAATGCCAAGCTGCAATGCAGTAGGATCCATCTGTCCTCTCCTAGGTCCAATGACCATCTTGGTGAACCAAATGTCCACATCATTTCTCTCAAAATTAGCATCCCTGTGTATGATTCAATACAGAACCATCATTTTTCCAAAGTCTGTCATCTATAGACTGCAATTGCCCATCTGAAAAATTCAATGCCCATCTGGCATATTTGTTGTCAAAACTTTCAGTCTGACAACCATCTGCAATTCCGTCATAAAATCCCCCCTTTGTCAGCTGAAAGGAGAGACCACAAGTGGTTTCATGAACCATCGTCACTGAAATTTTGAACTCCCCCCCTTAAGGTGTGTGAGAGTTACATCATTGTACTATCCCCTTCTATGATCAAGAGAGTACCATACTTGTTCCATCTGAATACAACACAAAGTGGGCATATGGAAAAAACCACATGTTATCTCATCCTGTGAGGACCATTCTCAAAAGCTATTTCATAAGGGGACCACTTTGGATTTATATACACATTTCACTATCTGGTGCAAGACACATCTTTACTCGAGATTGTATTCTTCAGTAAGACTTAAATAATCGCTTGGCAGTTGATGACCATTGCCAAGGATCAATCCAATCATAATGAATCTCCAGTCTTGCAGGTTTGTTCCTCTTGGAACATTTATCTAATGCATGATTTGACTTGCCACAATTCTGACAAGGATGGAGATCAAAACATTGATTCTCCTTATGACCAACTCGATTGCAATGTTGGCACTTATCATTCTGATGTTGAACTTGAACAGGTGAAGTTGAATTTTCTTGAAGAAATCCAGTGCTCATAAACAAAATTGGTTTGGAGTAATTTGGAATATGAAAACTATTTTGATTTTCATATCCTAAGCCATGTCGATTCCTATTGAATTGTAATTCTTCCTAAGGTCTGATGATGGGCTTGGAAAGATCATGTTGTACTTGATGATGTGCTTCACATTTAATTTCACTTATACTTGTTGTATCGCTCTGTTCTTTGGCATCTTCTGCTTGTGAATCATTTTTTGAAGTTGGATTGTTGATGTTCTCCTTCACTGACTATTGATCATCATTATCATCATAGAGAGGGTTGTTCTGAACAAAAACTAGTTCAGAAAACTTCACTGGTTGTTGAATTTTGAGATCTATCAACTTATCATTCAATAGATGGGATTGTTCTTGAAGAAGCATAACTTTATCTTGCATCACTTTATCTTAGCATTGATTGAACTGTTTCTTTGTGAAGTATGATTTTATTATCTTCGGCTGTGTTTATTAGAGTGTTCAGTAACTCTAATAAGTCACGACTTCGCTCCATTTGAACACGCTCGCTTGAACATCACATTCGCTTGAATTTGTTTCACGCTCGCTTGTACTCGCTCCCTTGAACTTGCTTCCAAGAAGTTGAGAATGTCGGTTACCATAAAAAAATGCATCCAAAAACTTGTGATGTTTTACAATGATTTGAGTTAAACTACTCATCCTTGTCAATTTTGACTCAAAAATGACAAAAAAACTCTTGCATGTCGGGCTCAACCAAGAAGGCACCTTATGACAAATTCAATTCAACTCAACTTGAATTAAAAAAGACAAGTAAAGTTACAAAAGGACTATTTGCAAGTTACAATGAATTATGTTTCTGAAGTTGAATTACTCTTCAAATTTGAATGTGTTGTCGATGCGTTTGAGTCTTGTTCTCCTTTTCTTATGATCTTGTCTTGTTCATTGTTTTACTATTCTTTGTCGATGCTTTATTTTAATTACTTTTTCTTGAATGCATGTGCATGAGTAACATTGTGCTTGAGATTGTGTGTGTTGTGTTAAATGCTAAAATTGCAATTGTGTTTATGTCAAAACTAGACAATAAACAATATAATCCTCCATGAAAAAAATAAGCATTGCACACTACACAATGTGTACCTAAAATCCCCTTATTCAATTTCGGGTAGATCTAGGACACTTCACCACCACAAAAAAATACTTTTATTATTCTTGATACAATAAGCTCTTACACTTAAGAGCAATTCACTTTTCAATTACAATCTTCATCATCACATCTAAAAAAGAACCTAAATATGTTTTTCCGTATGGATATAACTTCTTATGCATATAACTTGACATCTCCCCAATACAATTAGCTCTTAACACTCATCCCCTCAAAGTAAAATATACTTTGAATTACAACATAAAAAATGCACTTTTAAAATCATGTTCTATCTGCCCTTTTTGAAATTTTGAAATTGACACTTTGTCTTTTCCTTATAACTCCCAATTTCAAAGTAGCTCCTTTTTCTTTTGTTTACACTTGAAAATATGGAACATACTCATAAGTTTTATCATAAAAATGAATACAATATTTTTGTAACAGTGTTTTTTTTGTCTTTTTTTTTTTTAATGCCATTCCTCTTTTAAAAAAAACTTATTAAAAAATTCAATGGAAAAAGAATAGTATGACATGAGTTGGCAGCATATCTTTGTGAAAACTGTGGAGATCTTACCAAATTTTCTATCATATTTTCTATGGTATTTGTAAATTCTCTTTCTCACCTTTATTGCAATGCAATTCTTCAAGTAGGTATAACACTCATGCATGCAATCTTTTAGCAGAGATATGGAATGCAATAAAATCGCTGCAAAATGTGGATCAGTGGACCAAATCTTGGATCGTTGGATTAAATCAAGTTTCTTGAATCCTCTGTTGTGCTACCCTAATCTAGGCGTGAGATTCACCTTATTACTACGATCCCATAGCAGATCGGCGCCTTTGTTCACCAATTGAGAAGGCGATTTCATGTGAAGAAGGAAGAGTTGATGTCTATGTTGTTAATCATGTGAAGAAGGCTACATATCTGCATCCCAACGATATTCACTGAGGGTTCATGAGTTGTTCATGTTCCAAATCGCTTCCACTGATCTCTCAAAATAGGGAAAAGCGATTGGTTTGGTGTTCTAGGCTTGATAGAACCTCCTACTCTAGCAATCCTCCCACTTGGAATTCTATTAGCCAAGAAATATAGAATATAGAACACAAGGCAGGAACCAACCTCAATAGCTAATTAATCTCTACCAACAATGAAGAGAATGAAAACAAAATCTGATCTATGTTGGTGCTTCATTTATAAGTGCAATATGAGAATAAGAAAATTAATTTTACCACAGATACACACTCAAATTGATTTTGTTCTCTACCATGGATTTAGAATAAGATCTACAAAGGACATCACTAGCCCAATAATAAATACAAGGATATTATTTGTATGGATAACTTACTGCAAAGTTTTCTGGGTCTTGATCCATGCTTGTTTGAGATGATCGTTTGTGATGATGATGTAGAGATCATTATTTAATACCTATGCTTCGCCCTATATGTATTCATCATAGGCACATGGTCTGTTAGGTGCGTAGATGTGTGTTTCTCCTTGCTTGAAATATGTCATTCCTTCTCCCACTAACTCGACTTTCCCTGCATCCTCATGGTTCTATATGCATGTGTGCTTCAATAAACGTAAGTGCTTCATCATTGTCTCTTTAACAACCTCCCATGAATCACTATCATGGGATGACTGTCAAGCCCTTTAAAACCAAAGGTTCTCTGATACCAATTGAAGAAATTGAGCATAAGAATATTAGGACAAGAAGATTGGCGGAAAAGGCCTCAAGCCATAATTATCAACTTTTGTATTCATCTTAATGATACAAATATATAATACAATATTGAAACCACCTCAATTGTTTTCATATCGAAACCTCATCAGGAGATAAGGTAGGATGAGACAATATAGGAATCTAGAAACATACTTATGATAACAACTATATCCTAGTATGTAAAATATACAAAGGTGGAATACTAAGACTTAATGATTGTATATGAGAAAGAGGCTAACAATCATGCACCAAGAATGGCAACTAGAAAATAAAATGGTGCGACCTATCAAATAGAAGAAAAAAAATCTTCAATCATAGGTTGACGACATCGGTGTTCTTCTGGATGCGGCCCCTTTTGGTGGCACGACTCTCTCACGATAATTTCTGATCCAAGTGGGTATTGGTGGACACCCACCTATTCCAATTGGCTTCTCTTGTATGTTTTTAGTTCAACACATTCTTTTGTACTTCTTTGTAATTGTTGGTTCTACACTTCTGGGGTTGTCTGAATCCCCACACATCTTCCAGGTGGATACTGGTGGCCTCTCACCTAATCCAACTGGCATATTTTGTATGTTTTCATGTGAGCACATCTTGTTATACTTCCAAAGTCATTTTGGAGCCCTAAGCAGTGTTTTTTTGGATCTCCATAGTCAAACTGTAGATGGAGTCAGAGTTTGAAAGAGTAATGTGTATCTTTTTGAAAGAACTTTCCAACAGGCTATCACGTGCCTAAAACGAAGGTCGTATGAAAAATTTGAGACCCCGGGAAGTTGAGGTGCCAACTTACCCATAAGGGCCCACATGAATTTTGACATTTCACCTTCTAGGGTTAGGTTTTTGGATGTCTAGGGTTTTGGAATTCATGAGTAATATCAAAACGACCTTTGGAGCCTCATTGTAATCATTTTCTTCTCAGAGGGATGTGTGTAGAAACCACATCTCTTCTGAGAGATAGCTACCACCATTCAAGCAAGTGTTTCAGTTTTGCAGTTTTACAGTTCCATCCTATTTCATTTATTCAATAGAAGATAGTGTTCATTGGATAACTGTGTTGTTCTTCATATCTCTATGTTTATTGTATTCCTTCTATTAATCAGTTTGTTCTGCTCCTAAATACAGATTACTGGTATTAGATCGGTCTGCTCTTCATTTTTTTTTCTTCGTGCATGTCCCTGACAAGATCTGGGTACAAGAAGTTGGGACTCGAACCAATCAATCCATTGCAAGATCGGTCGCACCGAGCCCGAAAAAAACCGATGGGAGACAAAATGAAATATGATGGAGAAGGAGATCCTTTTAAAATGTTTCTCGAGGAATCCCTTGCACCACAAAGGAATGAAATGATGGACAACTTTGAGTAGATCCTTTGGCGGCTGCCCATAGAAGAAGCATCTTCATAAAGAGGCCATGCAACCCCCTTCAAGGTACAGGTAAATTTTGATATTCCATTATTTGAAGGACTGATAGATGTAGATGTTGTAGATAAAAGGTTGAATATGCTCAAACGGTATTTTTTGGTCCACAATTTTTCCAATAGGGAAAATGTTACTTTTTCACTCCTCAAGGGCATCCCCCATGTTAAGGATTGGTGCGACACTTACTCTGAGAAAAGGGCCATAGAGGAATCTGTAATATTTGTGGTTGCACCCACATGTGATTCCTTCCAAGATGCCATTAGAGAAAATTATTACCCTATTGGAAGATATGAGGACCAATACACCAAATGGACCACCCTGTGGTAAGAAAGAAAGGAATAAGACAGTACTAGGTTTCACCAATATTGTCCACATCTTGCGCACCAAATTGGGTATCAAAGACGCTAAGCGACATATGGTGCTCAAATACCGTGTCTATTTGCATAGATACATCCAAACAAAAATGGAGTTTCTAGACATCACCTCATTGGGTATGACTTATAGATACATTGCCAAGTTCAAACATAAATTTAAGCAAAAGAGGCGAGAGTTTGGATATGAAAACTCCTAACAGCCGAAGCAGGGAAAAAGTGGCCCCAACACACACAACAAGGGAAAGAGTGGAGATGGACACTTTTAGGACAACCAATCCAAGACACAACACAAGAAGGGCAATGATAAGATGAAGGAGGAAACGAAAAAATGGTGTAAGTACCATAAAATCCCTTGGAACAACACTAAAGAATGTCGCTCCAAGCAGTCACTTGTGGTCGAGCTGAAATCTTCCAAGTCAGAGGCATTATGATTCTGAATCAAATCCTGAAGGAGGGAAGAAGATCATAGATGTTGAACCCAGTGCCACTATCGCTACCACCAAAGTTCATCCAAGCAAACCAGAAGAACCAGAGGAAGAGGAACGCCTCTTTCACTCACATATGTGGGTAAAGGGGGCTCCACTTCATTTCATTGTCGATAGCGGAAGTCAGAAGAACCTGATTTTAGCAGAGGTCATCAAGCAGTTGGACCTGCCAATGACACCACACCCACAACCCTACACCATCGGTTGGCTTTGCCAAGGAAGAGATCTTCATTTCAACGAACAATGCATTGTGTGATATTTCTCCCCTTGATGTTTTTGATGTTCTTTTAGGACAACCACATTTCTAGAAGTGTCATGTTGTGTATGAGTCTAGACCCTGCAGTGTTATTATTACTTTGGGTAGACAATTGTATAGTATACCGGAGGTAGCGTTGCCTACCACTATTTCTTTAATCTCTCCTAAGTAATGTAGTAAGGTCATTTCACAAACTGAGAAGTTCATCTTCTTTGTGATTCGTGCTCACAGTAAGCAGAAGGTTGTCGCCACATCTATGGCCTCTACAAAGAGCCTCTCTTTCCAGGAAACCAAGTGGACAGGATAGTGGAAGAATACAGAGACATCTTCTACTCACCCATCGGGGTACCGACGCACTGCGAAGTCAAGAATCCAATTGATCTGACCCCTAGTGCACCTCTGCCTAATCGACCAGTCTATCGCTGCTCACTAATGGAAAATGACAGAATTAGGCGTCGGATCCAGGAGCTTCTTCAAAAGGGGAACATCAAACCCAGTTCTTCCCCTTACAAAAGCCTGATTGTACTGGTGCAGAAGAAGCATGGGACTCGGTGACTCTGCATTGATTTCAGATCCTTAAAAAAATCACTGTTAGGAAGCGATACCCAATTCCCACGATTGATGACCTTCTTGAACAACTCAAGGGGGGAAAATTCTTCAACAAGATTGACCTAAATTCTGGTTACCACCAAGTTCCCATCAAACCAACTGATGTATGGAAGACAACCATTAAATATAAAGAAGGTCTATACGAATGGTTGGTCATGCCCTTTGGCTTAAGAAATGCACCAGTCACTTTCATGAGGTTGATAGATGATGTATTGAGACCCTTCACCAAATATTTTGTGGTGGTATATTCGGATGACATCCTCATTTTCAACATAATGTAGGAGGAGCACATGCGACATATTCAACGGGTTTTGAGCACTCTGTGGCAGCACAAGTTATATGCCAACTTGAGAAAATGTTCTTTTGGCATGAACATGGTCCAATACTTGGGATACATTATTGATGAGTATGGGATACATCTTGATCCAACTAAGATCCAAGTCATCCGTGACTGGCCAGCTCTGACAACACTAACCGAGCTTCGAAGCTACTTGGGACTAGACAACTTCTACCGACGGTTCATGTTGGGATTCTCCCATATTGCATGGGCCCTCAACCAAGTGACCAAGGGCGATGGAAGGGAAAAATTTTTGTGGTGAAAGGAACAACAACGAGCATTCGATGATATGAAGCATCGATTGTGCTCAGCTCCAATATTCTCCTTTACGGATATGCAACAACCTTTCGAGATTGAGACTAATGCATCTAACTATACTGTAGGCACAGTTCTCAATCGACACGGTCATTCAGTGGCATACTATAGTGAGATACTCTTATATACTATCCGAAAATACCCCACCTATGACAAAGAGATGTATTCCATCATACAAGCCTATCGTCAATGGAAACATTACATTGTGGGAAAGGAGACGATCATACACACTAATCACAAGTCTCTACTGTTCATACAAACATAGGGGAAATTGTAGAACAAACACCATCAGAAGTGGTCCACCTACCTGCAACAATTCCATATCAACATCAAGTATAAGACAGGGATCTCAAATCATGTCGATGACTGCCTCATTCGACCTCCCATGGATGCCCTCAACATTGTGCTCCATTCCTATGGACATGAGGCATCTGAGTGGCCCCAACTTTATCAACAAGATTCGTACTTCGCCTCCACCTATCAGCTCTTGGGTACAAACACGACTCTCACTCATTTTCACATTCAGGACAAACTATAATGCCATATGGGCCATATTTCTGTTCCTACAAGAGAGAACGCAAAGATCATTTGGGAAGCCCACTACAGTCAGATGGCAAGACATTTTAGCGTGGAGAAAACTGTGGTCATTCTTCATAAACATTTTTTTTTTCCCAAACTACGACATGATGTCAGCAAGTATATCAGATATTTCACTGCTTGTTCCATTGCCAAGGCAAACATCAAGAAGAATGGCTTATACACCCCTCTTCCTACTTCCGATAATCCTTGGGAATCCATCTCAATGGATTATATGTATGGCCTTCCATCTACCAAACAAGGCAATGGCTGTGTATTTGTGTTCGTTGATCGGTTTTCAAAGATGGCCATCCTCACAGCATGCAAGAAGAATATCACAATGGTAGATACTTCCAAGCTCTTCTTCGAACAAGTGTGGGTCCATTTTGGGATACCACAGACCATCATCTCCGACCGTCACAATAGGTTCCTCAACACATTTTGGTCGAGGTCTCCGATCACTGTTGGACACCAAGCTCACTAAATCCACTTCTTTCCACTACCAAATAGACAACGAAACATAGGTCGTCAATCGGATGATTGTGCACATCCTGTGCATGTACAACTCTTAGCATCCACGTACATGGGATGAGAGTCTCCCCTATGTTCAACACAGTTACAACATGTCTCTCCATAGCTCCACCAGCCATAGCCCATTTCAGGTGGGGTTGAGATTCCAACCCTTGTGTCCCATTGATGTTGCACTACCTCTTGCCACCACACAGACATAATCTTCTCATGTTCAGTCTGAGAGCGACAAAGCCACCAGATTCATTGAGTAGATTCAGCACATCCGACAAGAGGTCTAGGAGATTTTACAGAAATCCAATGCCAAGTACAAGCAATGCCATGATCAACACAGGGTACCACACTAGTATCAGGTTGGAGACAAAGTCTGGCTATATTTACAGAAGGAACATCTCAGAGGGCTGCATCGGAAGCTCCGCCCACTTCACTATGGGCCTTACACTATCACCAAGTTTGTGGGTAGCAATGTTTTTGAGCTCAACACTCCACCCTTCCTTGACCTGCACCTAGTGTTCAATGTGGACCTTCTTCGGCCATATTTTCCATCATTATTGGACACCTCAGAGATTGCAGAACCACTAACACCAACAGATTTAAACCCTGACTGCATGGAACAAGCAACCACTGGTCAAATAGTGGACACACAGGTCAAGGGCACTCGCCAGTAGAGGATCCAACTTTATCGGGTTGCCAAGGCACGACAACTCCTCCACCAAGGCAAGTGGCTCACCCAGGGCCAAATCGAGCAGAATTTTCCTCACCTAATGGGGAAAATCAATGCAATGGAGACCATTGCTTCCTAAGGGGAGAGGATTTATCCAGGTGGGTATTGGTGGCCACCCACCTATTCCAACTTGCTTCTCTTATCCGTTTTTAGTTCAACACGTTCTTCTGTACTTCTTTGTAATTGTGGGTTCTACACTTTTGGGGTTTTCTGAAGCCCCACACATCTTCAAGGTGGATACGGGTGGCCTCACACCTAATCCAACTGGCCTATTTTTTATGTTTTCATGTTAGCACATCTTGTTGTACTTACAACGTCATTTTGGAGCACTAAACAATGTTTTTTTTGGCTCACCACAATCAAATTGAAGATATAGTCAAAGTTTGATGGTGTAATGTGTAGTTCTCTGAAATACTTTTCCAACGAGCTACCACGCGCCTAAAACAAAGGTCGTATGCAAAAGTTACTACCTCGGGAAGTTGAGGTACCAACTTACCCATAGGGGGCCACATGAATTTTGACGTTTCACCTTCTAGGGTTAGGTTTTTAGATGTCTAGGGTTTTCGCATTCATGAATAATATTAAAAAATGTCTCTGGGTCCTCATTGTAATTATTTTCTTCTTAGACAGATGCGTGCACAAGCCACATCTCTTCTTAGAGATAACTACCACCATTCTAGCAAGTGTTTTAGTTCTGCAGTTTTATAGTTTCAAAGTATTTCATTTATTCAATAGAAGATATTGTTTACTAGATATCTATGTTGTTCTTCATATCTGTGTGTTTATTGTATTCAGTGTGTTAATCGTTTAGCTCCTAAATCAAGATCAATTTCTCACTGGATTTCACCGTAAATAAACTCAAAATTGGAAATTTCCTTCAGAACACCATCTTTCATAATACTTAAGGGAGAGAACAAAATAATAACCAGAAGATCGTTGACTGCAAATATTATATTGTAAATTTATATATTTTTGACAAAATTACCATAAAGAAATAAGCTTTCTTTGCATAGAAACCCTAAGCAGAAAATTATCTTCGATAGGCCGAATATTTTTCCAGGAAATCAAGGCCGCAGATAATATATTTAACAAGATCTTTTTATGGAAACTCACAGTATGAAAAAATGTCTTTCTGTCAGAAAAATGTTCCAAAAAAATTTCTCTCTGAAAACCAACCCCAAGCAGGACAAAAGCTTCTTTCTTCGTTATAAAATTTAGCAAAACAAAAGCTTTTCTCCGTCGAGAAAATATTTCAACAAAACTCTTCATATGGGAGCCAAAGTTCAACCCTACCCCCTGGCAGTCTTGATGTGAATGACGTGCCAAGGGACCAGAAGACGTTTGGATATTACGATGAAGGGTTCGACGAGGGAGACAGGGGCGACAGCGGTGGGAACGCCAGGTGGCCGAGACAGGAAACACTCACACTCTGATATTAACACGAGGAGTTGACGAGGAGGTTATGCCTTGGAAGCCTGCAGTGACGCCACGTCTGCCCCGCAAGTTGCCTAATCGGAGTGTGAATTTCGGCCCTCACTCAAGCGTTGATTCAGGTCGCTTCTTCTTCAAAATTGCAGGTTGTTGTCGTCCTTATGACGCAAGATTTCCTTCATAACTCGTTCAGGGATTAACCCTTCTCTCCCAACGG
>ML792821.1:13850-86409 GCA_009831015.1 Picea engelmannii
CTTATGGCAGACGCGATCAGTCTTCTGACAGTTTATTCGGCGAATCGACGTGCTTTTAATTCTTTGCGGGACGTCCCCATTATGGCGGAGACGATGTCTAACCACCACCAACCGCTTCAATAACTGCTTCTTGGGATTGATAATGGCCCAGCCAACTCAGCATCTCGGGATAGGGAATACTTCTCGCGCTGCCACCTGGAACAACCGAATAGCTTGAGGGACGGACATGAGGGCCAGCGCAGAGGGGAGGACATGGTGTATGGTAGGAGTGATGGCGAGAAGTGAGAGTGATGACAGAGAGGGGTAACAGGGGATGATTTGTGGCGGAAGACAGTTAGGTAGACGGGGTGAAGACGGGAGAAAAGGACTCGCCTTCGGGTGAGAAACTGATGTGGAAAGAGACAGGACGCGTGGCAGAGAATGAACGGATAGTGGAAAGGAAGGAGAGCAACGCGGACCAAAGAGGAGAGGTAAATGGATGACACGCGGAAGCAAGGGAAAGGTGGGCGGAAGAATGAAATGACAGGAGGAGGGCCCACACTGGTTAATCATATGGCAGATAAGAAGAGCGGGGCTGCACGAGTGCCATTGATCTAGGCGTTACGATCGTGGCCGTCGGGAAGCTGCACATGGGATCCCAGACCCCCCCCCCTCCACTTAAAGGTAGAAAGGCGGGGGGGGTNAAGGGGGGTCCGAAAATTGTTGTGCGTCGTCGATTTGTGCGCGCAAATCTGGACCGCCCGGACTTGCTTGCTGCTTACCATGGGTGCATTATTTCCCGAAACTTTGGACAAGTGGGTTTTAATTCATTCTTTTGATATCTAACCTCCTAAACAAGAAATATCGCTAACAAAATGCAACATACTCAAATGCCTGAAATATTAAGGTGACACTTACCACAATACCTGACTTGTACCTCATGGAGCAGGACCCATCGTCTTTCGAAAAAAAGTTGTTGTGGTGCATACCATTATGATGAACATGAGATCTGTGGTGGTGAAGTGGGCATCTATCTATGAAAGTGGATTTTTTTATCCATCTGTCTCTCAGTACTCCATGTATGCAACATGAGGGCCTCGAGACATCATCTCCTTAGTTATCCCTAGAAATTGGGGATAACATAGCCATTTTTTATGTGGATGATGTTATTTTGTTTGGTACATGATAAGTTAGTGAAGCAAAAATGTATAAGAAAATACTTGACTTTTATATTAAAGCAACATGAATGGAAGTGAATGTCCTCAAATATACTATTTCATTCAATGGTATGGATGAGGGATTAGGAAGACAATGCTCTGTGATATTCTATTTTACACCCTTGAACCTGGACAATGGGTTAAAATATCTTAGTTTTTTTTCTCAAATAAAATGGCTACAAATTCAAGGATTGGAATTGGTTATACGAGAAAATTGAAGGAAGAGTGACTAATTAGTGTTACATGTGGTTATCCAAAGAAGGTAGATCTACCTTGGTCAAATCAATGATGGAGGGGATGCTTGTGTATTGGCATCCTTTAGCCTACATTTTGAAAGAAATGGTGGAAAAAATTAGGAAAAAGTGTTTTAGTTACCCATGAACAAGGAAAAGAGAAAGGGAATATCACTCTCGAAGATCACAGTTCCAGGAATATGAACATGAAAAAAAACATGAGGAGGATTCCAGGAAGATTCAATGGTAGATATCACTCTCGAAGATCACAGTTCCAGGAATTTGCTTCACTAAATTTGCATGGATTCAAGGAAGAAGATCGCAACCTTCCATATATATGGATCGCTTCTACAAATCAATAAGGGCTTGAGTGCATGCGCAATTTAGTTCGTGGAGCTGCTAAAGATAAGACACCATATCATATTTGACAATGGAAAATAGATTTCATAAGGACGCCCTGGTGAAATGAGAATTTCATGAAGGATAACTCAATGAATGATGGGGATCTAATGCCTGCTCCATCCGAATATATATAATTTTCAGCTTTATCTCTAATTGTTGAAGGGAAATTAAACTATAACGAATTATAGTAAACAATTATATATATATATATATATAGAGAGAGAGAGAGAGAGAGAGAGAGATAACTTCCCAAACATTTGTTACAGTACAAGTACAAGAACATAATTAACTTAAAGGAATGGACCAATGTCGCCTCTATATCAACCACCAAGTATGGATTAACACATAGAGAAGAACAAGGATTTTATAATAATATATATGCTTCATGATGCTATCATATTTTATATTTGCAATTCATAAAGGAATTAAAAATTATAACATTACAATTTCTATGCTTCCTCATTGTTATCAGCAATTATAATTGCAATTCACAAGGAATAAACAAAAATGTAACAACACAATCCTTTCCAGACATATTCAGTACACAAATGAAGTATTCTTTGCACAAACAAATAACCAACAATAAAATACCTTGACCAAAGTGTTGGTGTTATTGAAAGTGATCTTCAACTTGGAAGCTTGTGCTCGTCCTTTGTTTTCTAATCGAACAACTTCATCGGTGCCTCCTAACCAACGCTAGGGGTATTATTCTTCCCCCTTAGCCCTCTGAGCCCCAAAGGGGTCACACATAAAATTTCAGATCCAAAACTAGCTCAATCTTTCCCTCACAAGGTGAGGCTTCCACCTCGTATACAAAGTTTGTAGCCCAACTCACACAAGTAAACTAGTCTCAAGAAATTTGACAACATTTCAGTCATCCATCAATAGGGTCCTTTCCTCCTTCCTCTTCCTTCTTGTCAGTCAGAGTGCCCTATTGTTGTCAGAGTGAAGGAAGAGGAAGGAGGAAAGGACCCTGTGACAGTCAACTTTTCATAGGAAAGGACCCTGTGATGGCATCATGATCCTCTCAAGAACAAGGTAGTCTTTAACCTTCATTTCAGGTCTTTTTTTTAAATGACAGTCAACATTTCAGTCATCCAGCACTGTGACAGTCAGAGTTCCATTCACCTTGCAAAGAACTCATCCTTCCATTCGAAGACTAAGCATATACAGTTGAGGTACCACTTCATACGATCCGCCTTGGAAGATGGACAATTGAAGCTGGAAAAGATACACACTAGCCAGAATCCTGCAAACATGTTAACAAAGGGAGTAACCATGGAGAAACTGAGTTCCTGCTTAGTTTCAGTTAGTCTTCAAGAATGAAGATGAAAATGAGAAATTTTCCAGGTCCAAGAAGGTTTAGAGTCCAGCATATATAGCAGTGGTGGAGTTGTTGAGATCAATCTCCAAGTGGGAGATTGTTGGTTGTGGTGCCTGATTATCTTCCTGATTCAGAGGTCCTTACTTCCAGCCATGTTTATACCCCATGAAGTATTTACACCCTAGAAGTATGTACACTCTTCCACGCGGGGGAGTGCAAAGGGGGGGTACCCCCTCTGCGGGGTCCGGGGGGGCTATCCCCCCGGCTGGGGGGTCTGGGGGCAAGCGGGCCCCCAGCGGGGGTTCTGGGGCAGCGTCCCCCGATGGGGGTTCAGGGGCGAAGCCCCCGAAGCAAAAATTGCCTTGTAAAAGTATATTGTAATTTCATTGTAAATCTGGACCGTTCATTATAAGGTCGCAGATCTAATGGTAGAGATTATGTTAGGGTTTTTTTCCCTAGAAGGCAACCCTCTTTTATGAGGGAAATGTAATGCGGCTATGTATGGTGGTGAATATTGTATTCTGAGAGAGGAGATTGTGAGAGAAAGAAGAGGAAGTTACAGCAGGTTTTTTTGTAGGTTGTATCCCTTCATTTGCTGGATAATAATAAAGGAAGGACCTGGCAAATTCTCTGGTGGACGTAGCCCACACTGGGTGAACCACGTAAATCTGTGTCTCTCTTGTATTGTGTGTCTTCTGTGTTTTGTTTTTGCATTTGTTTTATTTTATTGCTCCGCGGTCCTATTTTTCTAACAATGTAGATGTATGAGATGGTGCAAGGAATGTTTGGGCAAGGGGTGTAGTGATAACATGGAAATGTAGGTCTTACCTGTGGGTGCCTCTGTAGAGGGAGAATTTCACCTTGTCATGGATTCCATTGTTTCCTAGCCCATTCATGTCTTTTATTCTTTGTCTTATTGCTTTTTCTTTTCAAGTGAATAGTTGGGGGACACTGTCCTCACGTGGTGACCAGTGGTGACAACGTTACCCACAAGCACTTCATGGAAATGAGAAGGATATCTCATGATGAGACCCCCTTTCTCTTGGTTAAGCCACCAAGATCCACTATCCTAGTTTGGTGACCAAATGGATGGCAATGTCATACCGCTACATACCCATGGACCTAATAGGCTGGCTCATGATGATACCTCCTATCCACTATAATATATCAGATATAAAAAGTATGGAGAACAGAAATAAAATGCTAGAAATGGAAGAATAATAGCAATATAACTAGAATAATCACCACAATAACACTGAAATGATACAAGAATAACAACTGAAATAGCACTTTGATTCTGAGAGAAATGTTCACGGGCCTCTTTGAGGGGGAAACCTCCAGTCGAGCAGAGCTCTATTACAATAATCTCCAAGCTAGGGTTATCATACCCTCGACTCTTATTTATACTAAATATGTCTATCAATAGAAGCATATAGAGGAAGATCCTTCTAGAAGCGAAAACTTCTATTAGGTCTTCTTACATTTGACTTATTCTATTTTATTGCAAGGCCTTATTAATATTGACCTTTATTACATCCAAATATATTGTTCTATATATGTGCGGGTTAGGACCCTAACATGTCCTCCCCCTTAAAAATAGCCTTGTCCTCAAGGCTTGAGATGTGGAAATTGCTGCAGAATGGTAGGTGGTTCCCAAGTGGCATCTGCTGGAGTTGTATCTTTCCACTGGATTAACACTTCCTTGATGGTTCTCTGATGCAAGCAACACTCACGCTGGTCCAAAACTACTTGTGGTTTTAGCCAAATGGATCCTTCTTTAGCTAACTCGGGAAGGTTGGTTTGAATTTGGCACTTAGTTCTCATCACCTTCTTTAAGTAGGAAACATGAAAAATAGGATGTATCTTTGAATGACTGGGAAAAGCTAACTGATAGGCCACCTGTCCCACACACTTGAGAACTGTATAAGGACCATAAAATTTGGGTGCTAGCTTCTAACAATGCTCGGCCTTGAGGGAATTATGCTTGTAAGGTTATAGGTGAAGAAACACCTAATCCCCTTCTTCAAATTGACGTTCAGAGCGACCTTGATATGCTTGTTGCTTCATGCGATTATGTGCCATGACCAAATTCTCTTTGAGGGTACAGAGAATATCCTCTCAATCTGTAAGTGTTTGGTCAACCACCTGGACCTTAGAGACACCAGGTAAGTATGAGAGAACTGAAGGTGGCTTCTGTCCATATACCGCTTCAAAATGAGTCATGCATGTAGTTGTATGGTATGAAGTGTTGTACCACCATTCAGCTAGGGGTAACCATTGAGCCTACTGATTTTTCTTTTTCAAGGAAAAACACCTCAAATATGTTTCCAAACACTTATTGACAACTTATGTTTGACCATCAGTCTAGGGATGATAAGTTGTACTGAGATGCAATTGGGTGCCTTGTAGCTTGAACAGGTCTTGCCAAAAAATGCTTGTGAAAGTTGGGTCGCGATAAAAAACAATAGAGTGTGGCATGCCATGAAGCTTGAAGACCTGATCCATGAAAATTTGAGCCACCATGGATGTTGTAAATGAGTGTTGAAGAGCACATAAATGAGCATACTTGGAAAGGCGATCAACAACCACCATGATGACTGATTTACTTCCTAATTTGGGTAATCCTGTAATAAAATCCATAGAGATGTCCTTCCAAATAGCAGGTGGAATCAGGAGCGGTTGTAGTGTTCCTAGAGATTTGATTGTTTCTCCTTTGTTGTGTTGACACACATCACATTAAGCGACAAAATTACGAATGTATTGTTTCATACCATCCCAAAAAAAAGAACGTTTGACCCTGTCATATGTTTTGGTGAACCCGGAGTGCCCCACTGTCAGTGAAGCATGAAGCTCAGAAAGTATTGTGGATTTAAGCTTTGATTGTTTACTTAAATACAAACGGCCTTTGTATTGAAGCTCGTCATGGAGCCAAGAGTACCCTGGGGGAGTTGGAGCACTAGACTACAATTGTTGGATCAACTGCGAACTTTTGCGATCTTGTAGCCATTTATGGCGAACGGTTTGGAGCCAATATGGTACAATGAAGGAAAGAGAAAAAAGGGATCCTTCATGTTCATATTTGTAGGAAAGTGCATCCGCAACCACATTTTATTTGCCTTTCTTATAAATTATCTCATAATCATAACCAAATAGCTTAGTTACCCATTTTTGTTGCTCTAGGGAGGAAATGTGTTGTTCCAGAAAATACTTGAGGCTTTGATGGTCTGTCTTAATTTGGAAGAATTGCCCCAATAGATAAGGGTGCCACAAATCAGTGACATGTAGAATAGACAACATTTCCTTTTCATATATAGATTTGCTCAGATTTATTTCAAATAGTTGCTTGCTGGTAAAGGCCAAAGGCAACCCTCATGCATAAGGAAAACACCAATTCCTTTCCCTGAAGCATCACATTCCAAGACAAAGGTCTTTGTGAAATAAGGAAGGGCCGGAACTAGAGTGGTGAACATGGCCATCTTCAAGGTTTGAAAATCTTGAGCAGCAGCTAGAGTCCAAGTGAAAGAGTTCTTTTTTAGGAGAGCAGTGAGAGGTGTTGCAATCTTTCCGTAATTCTTAACAAACTTGTGATAATAACCTGTTAAGCCCAGAAATCCACGCAAGATTTTGAGAGTCTTTGGGTGAGGCCAGTCTTAAATAGCTTCAATCTCTTTAGGATCCACCCTGACGCCATCCTTTCCAACCAAATGACCCAAGTACTCTACTTCTGAGGCACCAAAAGCACATTTAGATTGTTCTAGGAAAAGTTGTTGCTGAGAGAGTAGAAGGAGAACTCGATCCACATGAGCAAGATGTTTTGTCCAGGTCTTGCTATATATGAGGATATCATCGAAGAAAAGTAAGTCAAAATGACAGAGAAAAGGATGGAAGACATGATTCATGAGGCTTTGGAAGGTGGAGGGGGAATTACACAAGCCAAAGGCCATGACCAAAAACTCATAGTGGCCCTCATGAGTTCTAAAGGAAGTCTTTGGAATGTCTTAATCTTTCATACATATATGGTGGTAGCCCGAACGAAGATCAAGTTTAGTAAAGAATTGGGCGCCACTCAGTTCATCCAGGAGGTCATCAATGACAAGAATGGGAAATTTGTCTTTAATGGTAAGTTTGTTGAGGGCACGAAAGTCAGGACACATTCACCAAGAACCTTGTTTCTTCAGGACCATGACCACAGGAGAAGAGTAAGGGATCGTATTAGGGTGGATAATGCCTGCATTAAGGAGTTCCTAGACCATTTTCTCAATTTAATTTTTTTGGGAAAAGGGGTGATGATACGGATTGATATAGGGAGGAAGGCTTCCGGGTACAAGGGGAATGGTAGATCATGAACACCACGTGAAGGAGGGAGTCCCTGGGGAGTGGAAAAGACCACTTGATGTTTAGAAAGGATGGCTTGGATGTCTTGCGGCACCGAGGATGTTTTTGTTGCTTGTATGGCATGGAGTTGAGCAATAACACCAGAATGACCCTTTGTTAGCAGCTTTTCCATGTGATGGGAACTAATGATCTCAGGTGAACTAGCGGTGATGCCTTGGAACTTATATTAGTGGTCCTCCTGGTCAAATTGCATGGTTAATTTCTTAAAATCCATGAGAATGGGACCCAAAGTCCTTAGCCAGTCTGCACCCAACACAATGTCACAATCGCCCATGTCAATAGAAAACATATGATATTTCAGGTGGTAGTCACCAATTTGGAGACACACATTTTCAAAACGCCCTCCACATTTCATGGAGCCACCATTGGCAATCATGATTTGGAAATTATTGACGAAATGGATGTAGCAATGAGTTTCTTAAGAAATGCGGTGATGAATAAAATTATGGGTGCTTCCACTATCAACCAGAATGATGACCTCCTGATGCTTTATGTAACCAATTAGCTTGAAGGTTTAGGGAGCGGAGAAGCCAGTGAGAGCATTGAGGGAAATGACCAACTCTACTTCGGGAGGGTCTGAGGGAGGGGTTATGTCGGGGGTTTCAGGTGACTCAAACACAAGAGGAGTTTCAATATCCTCTTCCGAAATATCCTCGAAGATGGTCATAAACAGCTTTTGTTCCTTACAATTATGGACCGGGAAATATTTTTCATCACAATTATAACAAAGGCCTTTGAGTTGGCATTCATCGATTTTAGCCCTGGTCAATTTTTGGATCTTTAGTGGAGCAAAGGGAGTAGTGGGATTTACTAGTTTAGGGTGAGGGATAAAGGAGGGTTTCTGGTTTTGAGAAGATACAACCTGTTGTGCTTCTTTATCTCTTTTAGTATCCTCCACCCAACTCTGAGGCCGAGCCATGAGGACATGGGCCCGAATCTCATCCTTGAGGCCACTGATAAAACATTCTCGGAAAAAGGCATCAAACATGCCCTATGTCTGAAAAGCCAGGCACTCAAAGGAATATATAAAGTCTTCCATTGTTCCTGATTGTTTCAAACTTTTCAAATGGCCTAAATGGTTGGTGTCAGTGTCAAATCATTCATAAAGCTCGGCCACAAAGTGTGTCCAAGCAATATACACTTGACGAGAAGTTTTTCTCCATTGCCAACATTCTTGATCTAGATGGAGAACACCATACCAGAGTTTGGCCAAGTCATATGTAATGTCGTATAAAGAGAAATAATGTTCCATTTGTGTTACCCAACTAGTGGGGTCTGAGCCATCAAATTTGGTCAAATCCACCCATGGAAGGCGTAGGTCACGTTGAAAGTGATGGTTCTAAAAGTTATGGGAGTGAGAGGAATGTTCACCTTCAGTATGTGGAAGTGAGGAAGAGGAATGGTTATCTGTAGGGATATGCAGTTTGGTGCAGAGTGTCGAAAAGACAGATTCAAGCTGGGTGGTGAGGTCTTGTTTGATTTCCTTTATTGAGGACTGCATGGTTGTATTGATGGTAGCAACATTGACACTATGTTGTATCACTTCTTCTTGGGTCTTGATGAGACCTGATTGCAAGATGTTGAAGCAAGCTTCCAAGTCTTGGCTACGGGTATGGGCCATGAGGATGGGGGAACTGAAAAGGGGCAGACGGGGTCAAAAATTTTGTCAAAAAATGATATGTATGAATGTGATAAGGGCGAAGAGATGAATCCAATGGAATAGGTCTCAAATAAAGGTGGAAAAGTTTCCAGACTTTTTTTTTTTTAACCTGCAGAGTTATACTCCGGTATGAAGAATACTGCAGAGAGGAAATGCTCAAATGATTAACCAGAAAGAAATGTGTATTTACTTGGCAACCCGAACATAGTTGCGCGATAATAGATCTTGTTTTTTTTAATTTGTTTATGTTTCTGTCCCCAAGGGTTACGTATTCAAGGGTTCTACAGACAAGGGTTTTCCCTGTGCTATAGCTCTCTAATATATGTGTGGGGTCCAACAGTAGTACTCGGCCCAATATCTTAGGGCACTAACTAAGGAGGATAGATCATACCCTTAGCCGTACTACCTGACTACCCAGGTACTAGAGAGTATCTTCCCAAGTGTTGTTCTTGGTGGAACTATAGTGGTCAGGCAGCCGATCGATTTATCTAAAGAGGGCTTTAGGAAATCTAGGTTGATCCATACATAGGTGTTGTTTGATGCGCTACCACTCGAAGGGTTACCAACAGGGATTACAAGGGTGGCCAACAGATATGCGCTTAAGAACCACTTGTATTTCCTGCATGTATGAATCCCTCAACCGCAGGTTTAAGCGCATAACGACAGATCTTTGTGGGTTAAAGACGTTGGAATATGTCTCTACCCTGGAAAAAAAAATACCCACAATTTCTGCCAAGGAAAGTGGTCTGATACCACTTGTAATATACCAGATATAAAAAGTATGCAGAACAGAAATAAAATGCTAGAAATGGTAGAATAACAACAATATAACCAGAATAATCACCACAATAACATTGAAATGATATAAGAATAACAATAGAAATAGCACTTTGATTCTGAGATCAATGTTCATGGGCCTCTTCTAGGGGGCAACCTCTAATCGAGCAGACCTCTATTACAATAATCTCCAAGCTAGGGTCCTCATACCCTTGACTCCTATTTATACTAAATATGTCTATCAAAAGAAGAATCTAGAGGAAGATCCTTCTAGAAGCAGAAGCTTCTATTAAGTCTTATTACATTCAACTTATTATATTTTATTGCAAGGCCTTATTAATATTAACCTTTATTACATCTAAATATATTGTTCTACCTATGTGCGGGTTAGGACCCTAACATCCACTTACTAGATCTTGAGTTTTATTTTATTTTATGGGTCCCCTTTTCTTGTTGAGAAGCCATTTATTGCTTTCTCGGGAATCCCTGGGTGAAGCATCTCAAGGTTTCATTTTGGATTTTAACTTTTTCTAGCTACTTTTACCCTCTGGGCCTTTATCCCCTTCTTCTCACAAGGCAAGGTACAACCCTTACTATCTTGGCAAACCCAATTCCTGAACCAAGGTAGGGGGAAGATGAGAGGGACAATGATGAAAAGTGGCAAGTATGGAATGAACGGACGATGATATTTCATAGACCCACCCAGTGGAAAATCATCCCTAAGGGAACCAACTTACTAGGGCACTCTGTCATTCCCCCCAGGTATGGACAAGTTAAAGACCATAATTTCAAAGAAAACGTCATGAAACAAAAGACAGTTCAATGCACATATTCAAATGCTTCAAAAATCAAAGTACACATAACATGATACCCAGACTCATTACCTCATGGAGCAAGACCCATTGCTACTTCAAAATCAGGCCGATGGGATGGATGTTGTTGTTGTTGATAGATAGGAGGCGTTGAAGGAAAATGGGCCCTCTAGGGCCAATATCAAGTCATATGTCTCTCGGTACTCCATGTCTAGGACCTATGGGCCTTGAGACATAATCTCCTTAGTTATCCCGAGGATAAGGGATAACACACCTCAAAGAATCAGGTAAGGCTAGTTAGTAAGCCACGGGTCCTTTATTTTCTATAACTTCGAAGGTCCCACAAACATTGGACATAGTTTAGCACCCTTTCCAAACTTAATCGAACGCTTATGCAGCTTCACTTGAAAAAACAATTTATTAGCAACCTCATAACTACGGTCAATATGATGCGCATCTACATAACTCTTTTGTCGATCTTCAGCTTCCTTAATATTTTTCCTTATGGTTTGCATCTGATCTTCCATTTCCTGAATCACTTATGGTCCCACCAGGACCTTATAATCTGATCAATCCTAGCTTAGAGGTTTCCTACACGGTCGTCCATATAAAAACTCAAAAGGTGCCATCTATAGAACTCTGGTAACTATTATTATACGCAAATTCTACCAATGGTAAAAATTATTCCCATCGTTTTTGTTGATCCATCACATCCATTCGAATCATATCTTTTAGAATTTGATTCGTTCTTTCTGTTTTTACATCGGTTTTGGGGTGATATGTTGTACTAAAATTTAATTGTGTGCCCATATACTCTTGGAAACTAGTCCAAAAATGTCTAGTGAATATCGATCGTCGATCAGATATTATCTTTCTCGGTACACCATGCAACCTTACAATTTAATTAACAAAAATTCTAACTATGTCAGGTGCTTGATATATCGTATGAACTAGGATAAAATGTGCACTCTTTGTCAAAGTGTTGAAAATTAAAAAAATAGAATCGTGTATCCTTGTCATCAATGGAAATCCAACAATAAAATCCATCGATATGACTTCCCATTTCGATTCAGGAATTGCATGTGGCTGTAATAATCCCGCTGGATGTCTATGTTTAGCCTTCATTTGATAAAATTCAATACATCTTACCACATAGTTAACTATATCAGTTTTCATTACCTTCTAAAAGAATAATGGTTTGAGATCTTCCTTCATTTTTTTCACTCCTGGATGAGCCATATACACTACTCAATGAGCTTCATTCAAAATTAAATTTCTCATTTCATCATTTGGTGGGACATAAATTCTGCCATTATATATTAATAGTTCGTCGCTATCCAAAAAAATAACCCTCATATCTAGGTGTTACACATAAAAAATACTCACTTTGATAGTGTTGCAAGTGTCATCATTACAAAGGTTGTAAGTGTCGCATTTTGCTCACAAGGTCGCAAGTGTCGCATGTTGCTCACAAGTGTCGCAAGTGTCAGGGAAGCATACTGCCATGGTGCCTATGTCGTGCCTATAATGACATGAGAAGCACAGTTGAAACACCTCAAACATTTGATTTGGAAGAGGAGAAATGAGTCAACAGGCTTGCAAACCTTTTGCCACTTGCAAACCTTTTGCCATCTGAAAGCACCTCAAAAATTAGCTTTTGGAGGAGAGCGCTCCCCTATACCTCTTCTGGGAGCACCGACGCTCCCCCTTACATTGTCTGGGAGCATTATAAATATTCTCTGTCCCTTTTGAGGGAGCGCTATGGATTTTGAAAGCGCTGGCACCCCCCTAAAGCCTACTAGGGAGCGCTACAATGCTCTGATGGTCCTTTTGAGGGAGCGCCACCTATTCTGGGCAGTAGTTAAGTTGTTGAGATGAATGGGGGAAGGATCCTTTCATTCTTGGAAGGCAGTTGGATTCGAATCCCTAGTCCAGCCATGATCTTAGGGCAGATCCTCAACTGAAGGAGGAAAATCCTCAACTTCCCCAAGGATATCTCAAGTGGTTAAAGCCTCTCCAAGGCTATATAAGCAAGCTTTCTATTGGTGAAAGGGGACTGGAAAAAGAGAATCACACCAAACTTATGATCTCATAAGTGGTGTTGGAACAGAGATGATTTGGAGGCAATAGACCTATGATCTCATAGGGAGCAATCAGTGAAGCTATCATCATTCAGATCGTGGATCTTTTGAGAAAGGGGTAGACAAGGAGGACTTGGCAAAGCTGCTGCAATTCATCTATGGATGTAAGCAATGTTTTGTCCTCATTAATATAATTTGCTTGGCCTATTTCTTTCTAGTTTGTGTCTGATCTTACATGAACTTATCATTGATAGATAGATCTGTTTTCAAGATAATATCAATAGAGTAGGAAGTGGTCGTACTTTGTTTGTCTAAAGGACTCGGCGAGGAGCGAGAGTTTGGAGCTCAACTCGGAGCGTGTAGGGACAAACGTCGATAAAAAGGTACTTATGTTCTCCTTCCTCCTCATGCATTATTTTGTATATATCTGAAAGGAAGTTAGTGTCCACATTAAGAACTTTATGTCTTAGAGTTAGGGTCTATCTCTTTGAGGCGATCTACCTGTCCGCAGGGAGATTTTCCTACAACAGAAACAGACGACTCCATTGGGGATTGCATCAGAACTTTCTTAGTTTTGTCTTTCCTCATAGACCTTGTCTTACCTGATTATTTTCAGACCTTGTTCACCCCATTTATCTGATTGCATTTGCTGATTGAATCTTCAATCCATCACACTCAGCCTGATTGTCAAAATTTGATTGAATTTTGGGTTTTTTGGACTTTTTTCTGAGCTTTAAGACTCCAACGCTCCTCTACCTTGTTAGCAGAGTGCCAGTTCTCCCTTAAGCTATTGAATAGAGCGTTATAACACTCTGGTGTCCCTTATACCAAAGCGCCAAGCCTTTTTTGCCAAAAACCACTTAAAAAATTGCAATGTTTGGAGGTCCAGACCCTGTTTCTTCACTTGCTGAGTTTCTTTGTGATTCAATGAGTCTTCCTTTGACCTTTGACATGCTTCCTCCTGAGAAATAAACACCTTGTTGTTCATATTTTATTCCCTTCTTCATTATTTTTGAGTTTTTGTTGTTGAGAGTTTGAAATCAATCCCCTGCTTTCTTCTCTCTTATCCGACTGAGAAGGAACTCTAGTGAAGGACATCTGAAGTCTGGGACTCTTCTCATTTGGTTCTTTGAGGTCATATGATCCAATCTCTTTCTCCTCCCTTTTGCATTTTTGGTTTTCTTTCTCTTGTCTGATTGCAAAAGGGTGTGTTGTTTGTGCGAAATCTGCATTTTCTTGTCTGAATCACCTTGATCTAAAAGGGTAGTTGGCAAAAGAAATTTTGCATTGAATTGATTATCATTCGCATACAAACAAAAAAAGTACATCTTAATGATTAGGTTGCATATTAGTTTGCATTTCTGAAATGTTGTAGCGTCATATTGGATTTTATTGAGAACAAAATTGATTGAGGGCATTCCTTATCAAGTGTTTGATAGTGAAAACGACTCTTCCTCTTTCCCTTAAATAGGTATTCATTGAAAAGAAATGATTGCTTATCATATTTAATGCATATTTTTTTGGAATTGAGTCATCATTCCATCAGTTTCACTTTCGTACACCCTCTGAGTAAACAATAGCCATTAAAATCAACGCTTAACTAAAATTTATCAGACTTTTTACATCTTTGTTAGCAAACCTACATTAGTCTAAGGTGTAGGGTTTTGGAATAGGTTGAAAGGATAACTTTCCAAAGCTATCAAACAAACTTAGTATCTTGCGGTAGGGAGAGTCAAATCCAATTGTCGTATTAGTCTGCCTGGGATCCCCCTCTCACACAGGGGTTATGTACGAGGTCGCATTTGGGTGAGTTACAGAGATTATCCCTCCATGGTTCAACTGTTTGGAGTGGTCAGATCGTATATTGGGGGTCACTGGAAGGTATACCCACAATGTTGAGTGGAAGCCTTTCAAGATGATTTCGGACTTGTTATCCTGCCCATACGTTCTGACTAGACTGTCGACTGTACCCGCCCAGGGGCTGACTACGAGTTGGTGACCTTAGTAGCCAGAATCTTTAGGGTCTCACACAAGGTGACGGTGAAGGGAAGTCTCATTGTACCTGGAACAGACGTTGGTCAAAATCACTCAGGCTCCTTGGAGGGTAAATCCACAATTGCTGCGTGGAAGCTTGTACCAAGGTGTAAGTCCATTAAGCAGGTTGCCAACGTAACTGATCCACCCGCTCTATCCCCACCCCTTCCTATTTTGATCTTGCGACATTGGATTTCATCACCAACTAGTGCTTTCATCGTAGGAAGGTTTGTTGGATTGATTGTTTCTTAGATTCATAGCATGTGTTGTTTGTTTTACTTAGTGGACCTTAGGTTGAGTCAGTGATAATGGCATCGAATCATGGGAGTACCAATGGAGGAACCCCTTTTTTGGGGGAACCTTATACCTTTCCTTCCTTTGGAAACTTTGGTCCTCCATATGTTGCCACACTGAGTCTTCCAGGACTCACTATTGGATTACCAGTTTGGTTGTTCCCCACTCCGGTGATCTCGAATCCTCCCAATGTTTCAGTTGCACCTAATACTTTGGATGTCAGTACACCACCCACACATCAACCTCAGGTCGAATTTTCACTTTCTTCGCCCATTAAGTCTCCTTCCATTTCTCCTTCTTCGCCTAGTGAAATCTCTAAAGCAAGTAGCCAGGTTGATCAGAAGAAGAATAAACGGAAAGAGAAGAAGAAGAAGAGCCCGAAAAGTACCAAGACCCCAACAACATCAGATGTTGGCTCTAAGAAATCAGTTACTGTTAATAGTATTGGGAGTGTTGATGAGGTCAACAAGATTAAAATGAAGAATCCAAAACCCAAATTCCCTTGCAGCCTTTGTAAGGGTGACCACTTTCTGAGGGATTACCCCAGTCTTACCCAGGTCTTAGAAATGTGTTCCTCCACATCATCGGCCTCTGTCGATCATGTCGATGATACCCCATCAACTAGTGATGTTCAGGTTGGTAAGAAGAAGAAAACTGTCAAGTTCCCTTGTATGTTATGTAAAGGTAATCATTACTCTCACCTTTTTCCTCGCATGGATGAGGCTTCTTCTCTTTTGGAAAAACTTCAACTTCCAAAAGGTTATCATAAGCTTTCCTCCGACCCATTGTTGGTTGAAGGATTGGTCAATCCGGTTCTATCCCCGGTCAGTCTGGTTGATCAAGTGGTCAGTCTGGTTGATCAGGTGGTCAATCTGGTTTCCTCCTTGATTAAACCACAAACCCAAGTAGTTGATCCAGTTCCGTCATTGATCAGCCCCACTCTTCATCAAAAGAGTGACACCAAAGTGATCGATCTGTTTTCATCCTCGGTTGATCCCACTCTCCCGTTAGAGAGTGACACCAAAGCGGTCGATCCGTTTCCACCTGCCGACCCCATTCTTCCCTTGGAGAATGAAACTCAAGTGGTCGATCCAATTTCATCATCGGTTGATCCCATTCCTCCCTTGAGGAATGTCAAAGTGACTGATCCAGTTCCTTCCTCGGTCAATCCCACTCTTCCTCTAAAGAGTGCCAAAGTGGTCGATCCAGTTTCACCATCGGTCGATCCCATTCCTCCGTTGAGGAATGTCAAAGTGGTTGATCCAGTCCTTTCTTCGGTCAGTCCCACCCTTCATCTGAAGAGTGCCAAAGTGGTTGATCCGATCCAATCATCGATCAATTCTACTCTCCTTATAGAGAGTAAACCCGATACTACCCATGTTTTTCTCGTTAATATAGACTCTACCATACTAGGGCGCATCCCTCATTCTCCTGCGAAACCCCCTCCAAGTACTGAATCCATCCTTTTTTATTTGGGTGTGCTAACTAGACCTCATCTTCCCTCTCACATTCCTTTCCAGATTATAGTACAGGTTTGTGGTCGGGATGATCCTCAAACGTTGATTGATGAAGGTGCGTCTGTTAGTATTTTGTCTTCTCTTGCTTGGTACGCTTTGGGTTGTCCACAACTTGCATCGGTTACACAGAATCTGTTAGCTTTTAACATAAGAACTAGTCAACCTTTAGGGATCCTTCCTCGGTTTCCTGTAACTTTGGGAGGGAAAACTGTCTTTATCGATGTCATGGTAGTCTGAGACCCCTCTGATTTTTCTTTACTCCTTGGTCAGGATTATGTGTATGCTATGAAAGCTATTGTATCCACTCTTTTCCGTGTGATATATTTCCCTCACGATGGAAGAATTGTGACTATCGATCAACTTTCATTCATCGGCCCTGACTGGATTACCTCCCTAAGTGGTTCTTATATGCAGACAGTATCACCCCCGCCGCATGTCAATTATGTGGCGTTGTCTCCCATGACCTCAACTTCCGATGCTTTGGATCCGGTAGTTGATATGGTGATCTCTTCAGTAGGGTTATTGGAGCTCGATCTCCTTACCCCTGTCACAACACTCGACATGTGTTCCTTCCAAAGTGATTTCCTTCCATCTAACAAAGATCTCTTGGAATCCATGATCGATTTTTGTCCCTTGACATGGTATCCTTCCAGAGTATTATCCTCTTGGAAGCCATGATCTGGACGAAACCACGAGCATAGTTTCTCTTCCCTATGGAAAGCTCGTTAAAAAATGAAATAGAGGCTTTGAGCATAGTTTTCTTCTTTGTAGCAAGCTCGTTAAAAAATGAAACATCAATCTGGGGATCGAACCTAGAACCTTGAGCATAGTTCTTTTCCTGTGTCAAGCTCATTAAACAATGAAACAATCACCTCTCCCTTCAAGTTGAGTCTTTCACCAGATCTCGTAGATGTCGAGTCGAGTATTTCGTTAGGTCTCGTTTTTGAACCTTCATTTCATCCACCTGTATCCTTTTTCTCCATCTAGTATAGAAATTGGTGACAACCTCAAAGTCGGTGAATGAATTGAAGCTTGGGGGGCATGTCTCCATCCTTTGATGATCATTTTGGAGCTAAGCCATGAGATTTCAAGCTGGGGGCATACCCAACTTAGTCTTTCTTCTTTCTCGTGCTCGTAAATACATGAGAATGCAACCGGGTAAACTTTTATCTCTTTTTTGGACCTGTACGGATACACGAACACACGAAAAAGGAACCCCCTAAGAGTTTTCTTTAAACCCTTTTCAGACTCTCTAAATATGAAAATATTGTCGAATGACCTTTCTTCATTTCACACTCGTTAAAAGGTTAGAAAGGGCATCTTTTGAGCGATAGTTTATCTCTTTTTCGGTCTCATTAGACTACTGTATGAAAAAGGAACTCAGAGAGTTTTCTTTTAAGTGTTTTTCCAAACTCTATAATCTCGAAAAACCTTCGAGTTTTCTCTCTTTGGACTCGTTAAAGCACACATCGACAGACCCATATGGGACTGAACCCTTACTTCTTCCAGTTCGTTAAACAAAGGAAGAGGAACTTACCAAAGGTGAGTTATATGGAGCATGTGTTATCCTCCTAGAGCTCATTAAACCAAAAAGAGGTACTCATCTATATGGATGGGGGAAAATTGAAAGGAGCAAGCCAAGCAGTCTCTTGAGAACATTATCCAGCAATTCTTAGAGTCGCCCTTTAACATGGCACTTTGTCATTTGCACGCATCATAATCCGTTGAACCTTTGCACTGAGCCAATCCTTTGAGTTCCTTTCAATCCTTTGGGACACCCGACGCAAGTCACAGTATCCACTGCCTATTTTTGGTCCATGTCATGTTTTGTTGTTGTGCCTCAATGTTCAAGGGAAGTATCCGCCTCTAGAGTCAACCATCCCAAATATCTTGTCTCAATACCCGTTTCATTCCATGTTCATTTGATATACCAATTACATCTCTGTGTCTGTTTCATGTCATTGATGGGGGATACATCAAGGCCCTCCTTCGATGAGCCTATTCCTGTCGACCTCAACACATCATCCAGGAATTAGAATTAGAAACCAGTTAGTACTTTGGGACCTGCATGCCTCAATGGCTGGCCTCCTCACATTCGGCAGTAGGTTTACATCATTGACCTCTGATCGGGTGATTCCACAGATGTTAGACTCTAGCTCATCCATTCACATTTGTTGGAATGTACTAGTGTACCTTGGGAATCATTGACATTAATTGTGATCTCCCTCGCACTTGTTAATGGTTTACATCATTGACCGGTAATCAAGTGGTTCATGCCATGTTCGACATCAGAACATCTATTCACATGGTTAGAATCGTACCACATTGGGATCAGTAAGAAGACCCTGGGTTGAGTGATCACTTTAACATATACTTTGCCCAGGCTATGAAGGAGTTTCTCTTGGACAAATGACACATATACTGTCACATAGATCCACTTTGTATTGGTTGTGGCTATGTCTTGTCATCTTGTAGATCCACTGTGTATTCTTCGTGGCTACGATCAGTTCATGTCATTAGAGTATAGATCCACATTGTATTTTCAGTGGCTATACCTTTTATCAATACAATTATGGATCCGCAGTGTATTTTATAGCGTCCATATCTTGCAAGTCTTGATCACCCACGCATAGGTATGTCTGCCTTGGGTTTGAAACATGTCATAATATTTGTTGGATGTTTGTGTGCAGCTTTTGTCAGGTTCTCTGCGTTTATACCCTTGCTTGAAAGTCTACAAATCATTTCAATTATCATTTCATGTCTTCTAACTTCATACTTTGGGGGGCAATCTGTTACACATCAAAAATACTCACTTTGACAGTGTCGCAAGTGTCGTCATTACAAAGGTCGTAAGTGTCGCATTTTTCTCACAAGGTCGCAAGTGTCGCATGTTGCTCACAAGTGTCGCAAGTGTCAGGGAAGCATACTTCCATGGTGCTTATGTCGTGCCTATAACGACAAGAGAAGCACACTTGAAACACCTCAAACATTTGATTTGGAAGAGGAGAAATGAGTCAACAGGCTTGCAAACCTTTTGTCGCTTGCAAACCTTTTGCCATCTGAAAGCACCTCAAAAATTAGCTTTTGGAGGAGAGCGTTCCCCTATACCTCTTTTGGGAGCATCGACACTCCCCCTTACACTGTCTGGGAGCGTTATAAAGATCCTCTCGCCTTTTTGAGGGAGCGCTATGGATTTTGAAAGTGCTGGTGGCCCCCTAAAGCCTACTAGGGAGCGCTACAACGCTCTGATGGTCCTTTTGAGGGAGCGCTACCTATTCTAGGAAGTAGTTAAGTTGTTGAGATGAATGGGGGAAGGATCCTTTCATTCTTGGAAGGTATTTGGATTCGAATCCCTAGTCTAGCCATGATCTTAGGGAAGATCCTCAACTGAAGGAGGCAAATCCTCAACTTCCCCAAGGATATCTCAAGTGGTTAAAGCCTCTCCAAGGCTATATAAGAAAGATTTCTATTGGTGAAAGGGACTGGAAAAAGAGAATCACACCAAACATATGATCTCATAAGTGGTGTTGGAACAGAGATGATTTGGAGGCAATAGACCTATGATCTCATAGGGAGCAATTAGTGAAGCTATCATCATTCAGATCGTGGATCTTTTGAGCAAGGGGTAGACAAGGAGGACTTGGCAGAGCTGCTGCAATTCATCTATGGTTGTAAGAAATGTTTTGTCCTCATTAATATAATTTGCTTGGCCTGTTTCTTTCTAGTTTGTGTCCGATCTTACATGAACTTATCGTTGATAGATAGATCTATTTTCAAGCTAATATTAATAGAGTAGGAAGTGGTCGTACTTTTTTTTTTCTACAGGACTCAGTGAGGAGCGAGAGTTTGGAGCTCAACTCGGAGCATGCAGGGACAAACGTCGATAAAAAGGTACTTTTGTTCTCCTTCCTCCTCATGCATTAGTTTGTATAGATCTGAAAGGAAGTCAGTGTCCACGTTAAGCACTTTATGTCTTAGAGTTAGGGTCTAGCTCTTTGAGGTGATCTACTGTTACTCACTTCCGACACTTGTGACCTTGTGAGCAAAATGCGACACTTGCGACCTTTGTAATGACGACACTTGTGACACTATCAAAGTGAGTAATTTTGATGTGTAACAGATTTCCCCCCAAAGTATGAAGTTAGAAGACAGGAACTGATAACTGAAATAATTTGTAGACTTTCAAGCAAGGGTATAGACTCAGAGAACGTGACGGAAGCTGCACACAAACTTCCAACAAATATCATGACATATTTCAAAACCCAAGGCAGGCATACCTATGCTTGGGTGATCAAGACTTGCAAGATATGGCCACCATAAAATACACTACAGATCCATAATTGTATTGATGAAAAGGTATAGCCACTGAAAATACATTGTTGATCTATAATCTTATGACATGAACTGATCGTAGCCACGAAGAATACACAGTGGATCTACGAGATGAAAAGACATAGCCACGACCAATACAAAGTGGATCTATGTAACAGTGTATGTGTCATTTGTCCAATAGAAACTCCTTCGCAACCTGGGAAAAGCATATATCAAAGTGATCACTCAACCCAGGGTCTTCTTACCAATCCCAATATGGTACGAATCTAACCATGTGAATAGATGTCCTAATGTCGAACATGGCAGAAACCACTTGATTATCGGTCAATGGTGTGAACTGTTAACAAGTGCGAGGGAGATCACCATTAATGTCAATGATTCCCAAGGTACCCTAGTACATACCAGAGAATGTGAATGGATGATCTGGAGTTGATCATCTATGGAATCATCTGATCAGAGGTCAATGATGTAAACCTACTGTCGAAGGTGAGGAATCCTGCCATTGAGGCATGCAGGTCCCAAAGTACTAACTGGTTTCTAAGCCTGATTCCTGGATAATGTGTTGAAGTCGACAGGAATAGACTTGTCGAGGGAGGGCCTTGATGTATCCCCCATCAACAATATGAAACGAACATAGAGATGTAATTGGTAGATCAAATGGACATGGACTGACATGGGTTTTGAGGCAAGATATTTGGGATGGCTGACTCTAGAGGCGGATACTTCCCTTGAACACTGAGGCACAATAGCAAAACATGACATGGACCAAAACTATGCAGTGGATATTGTGACTTGCATCGAGTGACCCAAAGGAGTGAAAGGAACTCAAATTATTGGCTGAATGCAGAGGTTCAGCGGATTACGATGCGTGCAAATGACAAAGTGTCGTGTTCAAGGGCGACTCTAAGAATTACTTGGTAATGTTCTCAAAAAACTGCTTGGCTTGCTTCTTTCAATTTTTTCCCCCATCCAGATAGACGAGTACCTCTTTTTTATTTAATGAGCTCGAGGAGGATACCACATGCTCGATATAACTCACCTTCGGTAAGTTCCTCTTCCTTTGTTTAACAAACCAGAAGAAGTAAGGGATCGGACCCATATGGGTCTGTCGATGTGTGTTTTAATGAGTCCAAAGACAGAAAACTCGAAGGTTTTTTGGGATTATAGAGTTTGGAAAAACACTTAAAAGAGAACTCTCTCAGTTCCTTTTTCGTACAATAGTCTAACGAGACCGAAAAAGAGATAAACTATCTCTCGAAAGACGCCCTTTCTAACCTTTTAATGAGTGTGAAAGGAAGTAAGGCCACTCGAAAATATTTTCATATTTAGAGAGTCTGAAAAGAGTTTAAAGATGACTCCAGGGGGGTTCCTTTTTCGTGTGTTCGTGTATCCATACGGGTCCGAAAAAGAGATAAAAGTTTACCCGGTTGCATTCTCATGTATTTACGAGCACGAGAAATAAAAAATACTAAGCTCGGTACTCACCCCCAGCTTGAAAGCTAGTGACTTGACTCCAGAATGATCATCAAAGACTAGAGACATGCCCCCCAAGCTTCAATTCATTCACCGACTTTGAGGTTGTCACCAATTTCTGTGCTAGATGGAGAAAAAGGATACAGGTGGATGAAATGAAGGTTCAAAAATGAGACCTAACGAAAGACTCGACTCGACATCTACGAGATCTGGCAAAAGACTCAACTTGAAGGGAGAGATGATTGTTTCATTTTTTTAACGAGATTGACACGGGAAAAGAACTATGCTCAAGGTTCTAGGTTCGATCCCCAGATTGTTGTTTCATTTTTTAACGAGCTTGCTACAGAGAAGAAAACTATGCTCATGACCTCAGGTTCATTTTTTAACGAGCTTGCCACAGAGAAGAGAAACTATGCTCGCGACCTCTGTTTCATTTTTTAATGAGCTTGCCACAAAGAAGAGAAACTATGCTCATGGTTTCTTGATCATGGCTTTCAAGAGGATAATGCTCTAGAAGGGTACCATGTCAAAGGACAAAACTCGGTCATGGCTTCCAAGAGAGCTTCGCCGGATGGAAGAGAATCACTTTGGAAGGAACACATGTCGAGGGTTGTGACGGGGGTAAGGAGATCAGGCTCCAATAACCCTACCGAAGAAATCACTATGTCAACTACCGGATCCAAATCGTCGGAAGTTGAGGTCATGGGAGACAACGCCACATAATTGACATGCGGCGGGGGTGATGCTTTCTACATATAAGAACCACTTAGGGAGGTAACCCAGTCGGGGACGATGAATGAAATTTGATCGATAGTCACAATTCTTCCATCATAAGGGAAAGATATCACACGGAAAAGAGTGGATACAATAGCTTTCATAGCATACACATAATCCTGCCCAAGGAGTAAAGTGAAATCCAAGGGGTCTTGGACTACCATGACATCGATAAAGATAATTTTCCCTCCCAAAGTTACAGGAAACTGAGGAAGGATCACTAAAGGTTGACTATTTCTTCTGTTAAAAGCTAACAGATTATGTGTAACCGGTGCAAGCTGCGGACAACCCAAAGCGTACCAAGCAACAGAAGACAAAATACTAACAGATGCACCTTCATCTATCAGCGTTTGAGGAACATCCCGACCATGAACCTATACTGTAATCTGGAAAGGAATGTGAGAGGGAAGACAAGGTCCAGTTAGCACACCCCAATCAAAAAGGATGGCTTCAGTACTTGGAGGGGGTTTCGCAGGAGAATGAGGGATGCCTTCTGGTACGGTAGAGTCTGTATTAATGAGAAAAATATGGGCAGTATCAGGTTTAATCTCTAGAAGGAGAGTAGGATCGACCGATGATTGGATCGGATCAACCACTTTGGCACTCTTCGGATGAAGGGTGGGACTGACCGAAGAAAGGACTAGATCAGCCACTTTGACATTCCTCAATGGAGGAATGGGATCGATCGATGGATAAATTGGATCAACCACTTTGGCACTCTTCAGAGGAAGAGTGGGACTGACTGAGGAAGGAACTGGATCAGTCACTTTGACATTCCTCAGGCGAGGAATGGGATCGACCGATGGAGAAACTGGATCGGCCACTTGAGTTTCATTCTCCAAGGGAAGAATGGGGTCGGCGGGTGGAAACGGATCGACCGCTTTGGTGTCACTCTCTAACAGGAGAGTGGGATCGACCGAGGATGAAAACATATCGATCACTTTGGTGTCACTCTTTTTATGAAGAGTGGGGATGATCGATGACGGAACTGGATCAGCTACTTGGGTGTTCAATCGAGGAGAAAACCAGATTAACCACCTGATCAACCAAAATGACCGGGGATGGAACCAGATTGACCAGTCCATCAACCAATGATGGGTCAGAGAAAAGCTTATGATAACCTTTTGGAAGTTGAAGTTTTTCCAAAATAGAAGAAGCCTCGTCCATACGGGGACAAAGGTGAGAGTAATGATTACCTTTACATAACATGCAAGGGAACTTGACAGTTTTCTTCTTCTTACCAACCTGAACATCACTAGTTGACGGGGTATCATCGACATGACCGATAGAGGCTGATGACATGGAGGACCACATTTCTAAGACCTGGGTAAGACCATGGAAATCCCTCAGAAAGTGGTCACCCTTACAAAGGCTGCAAGGGAATTTGGTTTTTGGATTCTTCATTTTAATCTTGTTGACCTCATCAACACTCCCAGTACTATTAACAGTAATTGATTTCTTAGAGCCAACATCTGATGTTGTTAGGGTCTTGGTCCTTTTTGAGATCTTCTTCTTCTTCTCTTTCTGTTTCTTCTTCTTCTGATCAACCTGGCTACTTGCTTTAGAGCTTTCACTAGGTGAAGAAGGAGAAATGGAAGGAGACTTAACGGACGAAGAAGGTGAAAAGTCGATGTGAGGTTGATGTGTGGGTGGTGTACTGACCTCTAAAGTATTAGGTGAAACTGAAACATTGGGAGGATTTTGGATCACCGGAGTGGGGAACAACCAAACTGGTAATCCAATAGTGAGTCCTGGAAGACTCGGTGTGGCAACATATGGAGGACCAAAGTTTCCAAATGAAGGAAAATTATAGGGTTCCCCAGGATAAGGGGTTCCTCCATTGGTACTCCCAGGATTCAATGCCATTAACACTGACTCGACCTAAGGTCAACTAAGTAAAACAAACAACACACACTAAGAATCTAAGAAGAAAACAATCAAACAAACCTTCCTACGATGAAACCACTAGTTGGTGATGAAATCCAACATCTCGAGATCAAAATAGGAAGGGGAGGGGATAGAGCAAGTGGATCAGTTACGTTGGCGACCTGCTTAATGGACTTACACCTTGGTGCAAGCTTCCACGCAGCAATTGTGGATTTACCCTCCAAGGAGCCTGAGTGAGTTTGACCAACGTCTGTTCCAGGTATAGTGAGACTTCCCTTCACCATCACCTTGTGTGAGACCCTAAATATTATGGCTACTAAGGTCACCAACTCATAGTCAGCCTCTGGGCGGGTACAGTCAACAGTCCAATCGAAATGTATGGGCAGGATAACAAGTTTGAAATTAGCTTGAAAGGCTTCCACTCAACATTGTGGGTATACCTTCTAGTGACCCCCAATATACGATCTGACCACTACAAACAGTTGAACCACGGAGGGATAATCTCCATAACTCACCTGAATGCGACCTCGTGCGTAACCCCTGTGTGAGAGGGGGATCCTAGGCAGACTAATACGACAATTGGATTTGACTCTCCCTACCGCAAGATACTAAGTTTGTTTGATAGCTTTGGAAATTTATCCTTTCAACCTATTCCAAAGCCCTACACCTTAGACTAATGTAGGTTTGCTAACAAAGATGTAAAAAGTCTGATAAATTTTAGTTAAGCGTTGATTTTAATGGTTGTTGTTTACTCAGAGAGTGTACGAGAGTGAAACTGATGGAATGATGACTCAATTCCCAAAAATATGCATGAAATATGATAAGCAATCATTTATTTTCAATGAATACCTATTTAAGGGAAAGAGGAAGAATCATTTTCACTATCAAACACTTGATAAGCAATGCCCTCAATCAATTTTGTTTTCAATCAAATCCAATATGATGCTACAACATTTCAGAAATGCAAACTAATATGCAAATTAATCATTAAGATGTACTTTTGTTGTTTTCATGCCAACAATAATCAATTCAATGCAAAATTTCTCCTGCCAACTACCCTTTCAGATCAAGGAGATTCGGACAAGAATATGCAGATTCCGCACAAACAACACACCCTTTTTTGCGATCAAACAAGATAAAGAAATCCAAAAACGTAAAAGGAAGGAGAAATATATGGATCAAATGACCTCAAAGAACCAAATGAGAAGAGTTACAGACTTCAGATGTCCTTCACTGGAGTTCTTTCTTAATCGAATAGGAGAGAAAAAAGCAGGGGATCGATTTCAAGTTTTCAACAACAAAAACTCAAAAATAATGAAGAAGGGCATAAAATCTGAACAATAAGGTGTTTTCTTCTCAAGATGAAGGATGTCAGAGGTCAAAGGAAGCATCATTGAATCACAAAGCAGCTCAGCAAGTGAAAATGCAGGGTTTGGACCTCCAAAAATTGTAATTTTTTAAGAGGTTTTGGGCAGAAAAGGGTTGGCGCTATGGTATAAGGGTCACCAGAGCGTTATAACGCTCTGTTCAGCAGCTTAAAGGAGCACTGGCGCTCTGCTAACAAGGAAGAGGAGCATTGGAGTCCTAAAGCTTAGAAAAAAGTCCAAAAAACCCAAAATTCAGTCAAATTTTGACAATCAGGCTGAGTGTGATGGATTGAAGATTCAATCAGCAAATGAAATCAGATAAATGGGGTGAACAAGGTCTCAAAACAATCAAGTAAGACAAGGTCTATGAGGAAAGACAAAACTAAAAGTTCTGATTCGTTCCCCAGTGGAGTCGGCAGTTTCCAAACTCTTTTAAGTGTTTTTCCAAACTCTATAATCCCGAAAAACCTTCAAGTTTTCTGTCTTTGGACTTGTTAAAGCACACATCGACAGACCCATATGGGACCAAACCCTTACTTCTTCCGGTTCGTTAAACAAAGGAAGAGGAACTTACCAAAGGTGAGTTATATGGAGCATGTGTTATCCTCCTCGAGCTCATTAAACCAAAAAGAGGTATCCACTGCCTAGTTTTGGTCCATGTCATGTTTTGTTGTTGTGCCTCAATGTTCAAGGGAAGTATCCGCCTCTAGAGTCATCCATCCCAAATATCTTGTCTCAATATCTGTGTCAGTCCATGTTCATTTGATCTACCAATTAAATCTCTGTGTCTGTTTCGTGTCGTTGATGGGGGATACATCAAGGCCCTCCTTCAACAAGCCTATTCCTGTCGACCTCAACACATCATCCAGGGATTAGACTTAGAAACCAGTTAGTACTTTGGGACCTGCATGCCTCAATGGCAGGCCTCCTCACATTCAGCAGTAGGTTTACATCATTGACCTCTGATCGGGTGATTCCACAGATGTTCGACTCCATCTCATCCATTCACATTCGTTGGAATGTACTAGGGTACCTTGGGAATCATTGACATTAATGGTGATCTCCCTTGCACTTGTTAATGGTTTACATCATTGACCGGTAATCAAGTGGTTTCTGCCATGTTCGACATCAGAACATCTATTCACATGGTTAGAATCGTACCACATTGGGATCGGTAAAAAGACCCTGGGTTGAGGGATCACTTTGATATATACTTTGCCCAGGATGCGAAGGAGTTTCTCTTGGAAAAATGACACATATACTGTCACATAGATCCACTTTGTATTGGTCATGGCTATGTCTTGTCATCTTGTAGATCCACTATGTATTCTTCGTGGCTATGATCAGTTCATGTCATTAGAGTATAGATCCACAATGTATTTTCGGTGGCTATACCTTTTATCAATACAATTATGGATCCGCGGTGTATTTTATGGCGGCCATATCTTGCAAGTCTTGATCACTCAAGCATAGGTATGCCTGCCTTGGGTTTGAAACATGTCATGATATTTGTTGGATGTTTGTGTGCAGCTTTTGTCAGGTTCTCTGCGTCTATACCCTTGCTTGAAAGTCTACAAAGCATTTTAGTTATCAGTTCCATTATTCTAACTTCATACTTTGGGGGGCAATCTATTACACATCAAAAATACTCACTTTGACAGTGTCGCAAGTGTCGTCATTACAAAGGTCGTAAGTGTCGCATTTTTCTCACAAGGTCGCAAGTGTCGCATGTTGCTCACAAGTGTTGCAAGTATTAGGGAAGCATACTGCCATGGTGCCTATGTCGTGCCTATAACGACATGAGAAGCACACTTGAAACACCTCAAAAATTTGATTTGGAAGAGGAGAAATGAGTCAGCAGGCTTGCAAACCTTTTTCCATCTGAAAGCACCTCAAAAATTAGCTTTTGGAGGAGAGCGCTCCCCTATACCTCTTCTGGGAGCGTCGGCGCTCCCCCTTACACTGTCTGGGAGCGTTATAAAGCTCCTCTGGCCCTTTTGAGGGAGCGCTATGGATTTTGAAAGCGCTGGCACCCCCCTAAAGCCTACTAGGGAGCGCTACAACGCTCTGATGGTCCTTTTGAGGGAGCGCTACCTATTATGGGCAGTAGTTAAGTTGTTGAGATGAATGGGGGAAGGATCCTTTCATTCTTGGAAGGTAGTTGGATTCAAATCCCTAGTCCAACCATGATCTTAGGGCAGATCCTCAACTGAAGGAGGCAAATCCTCAACTTCCCTAAGGATATCTCAAGTGGTTAAAGCCTCTCCAAGTCTATATAAGCAAGCTTTCTAATGGTGAAAGGGGACTGGAAAAAGAGAATCACACCAAACTTATGATCTCATAAGTGGTGTTGGAACAGAGATGATTTGGAGGAAATAACCTATGATCTCATAGGGAGCAATCAGTGAAGCTATCATCATTCAGATCGTGGATCTTTTGAGCAAGGGGTAGACAAGGAAGACTTGGCAGAGCTACTGCAATTCATCTATGGCTGTAAGCAATGTTTTGTCCTCATTAATATAATTTGTTTGGCCTGTTCTTTCTAGTTTGTGTTTGATCTTACATGAACTTATCGTTGATAGATAGATATTTTTTCAAGCTAATATCAATAGAGTAGGAAGTGGTCATACTTTGTTTGTCTACAGGACTCTGCGAGGAGCGAGAGTTTGGAGCTCAACTCGGAGTATGCAAGGACAAACGTCGATAAAAAGGTACTTATGTTCTCCTTACTCCTCATGCATTAGTTTGTATAGATCTGAAAGGAAGTCAGTGTCCACGTTAAGGACTTTCTGTCTTAGAGTTAGGGTCTAGCTCTTTGAGGCGATCTACCTGTCCGCAGGGAGATTTTCCTACAACACTAGGTACCATCATGGTATCTTGTCTGATATTGTCTTTTACTTCCTTGTACCACTCATCATCAATTTGTAATGCTAAAATCATTTCTTGGAGATTCATCTTTAGGGGTATTACTAAGAAAATGCGTGGTCTTCGACTCAACGCATCCGCTACTCTGTTAACTCTTCCTTTAATATACATGATTTCAAAATCATACTCACTTAAAAGTTCTGACCAACGTCTTTGTCATGTGTTCAAGTCACTCTTTGTAAAAATGTGTTGCAATCCACAATGATCAGTTTTCAACTCAAATTTTTGTCCAACAAGGTAGTGTCTCCAAACTCGTAAGGAATAAAAAATCGCTAATAATTCCAAATAATGAGTGGCATAATTATATCCATGCCTTCTTATTTTCCTTGAAATATATGTGATAACTCGACCTTCTTACATTAGTACTCCACTCAATCCTTCTTTGGATGCGTCATTGCATACTAAGAAATCCTTGTCCATATCTGAAACTTTCAGTATCGGTGTTGTTGTTAATAAATCCTTAAGCTTCTAAAATGCTTCAGGTCATTTCTCTAACCATACAAATTTCTTATTCTTCTTTTGCAATTCAATAATTGGATTTACTATTTTTGAAAAACCTTCGATGAAGCGTCTATAGTAACCTGTTAATCCCATAAAACTACATACTTATTGCATGTTTGTTGGTGTTGTCCATTCCATTTTATCCTCTAACTTCATTGTATAAACAAAGATACCTTCTCCATACATAATGTGTCCCAAATAATGAATCTTTGTCTGATAAAAAGAACATTTTGACAACTTTCCGTACATCTTGTTTTCTCTTAAGCACTGTAAAACTAATCTCAAATCTTCGTCGTGCTCCTCTTTTGTCTGAGAGTAAATTAATATATCGTCAATAAATACATGTACGAACTTGTCCAAGTATTCAAGGAATACCCCATTCATTAAAATCATGAATACACCAGGGGAATTTGTTAATCCAAATGGTAATACAGTAAATTTGTAATGTTCAAATCTTGTCTTAAACGTCGTTTTAGGATTATCTCCCTCTTTGATTTTCAATTGATGATATCTCGATCTCGGGTCAATATTTTAAAACATTGTTTCTCCCTTCATTTGATCAAATAAGTCATCAATTCTCGATAACGGGTATTGATTCTTGATCGTAGCTTTGTTTAATTGATGATATTCAATGAAAAGTCTCCACGATACGGCCTTATTTCTTACAAAAATTACTAGAGCACCCTACAGTGATACACTTGGACGTTATATAATTCCCAAATCTAATAACTCCTTCAAATGCATCTTTAAATCTTGCAATTCAGGGGTCGACATCTGATATGGTATTATTGCAATTAGTTATGTTCCAGGTTTTAGATCTATGGTAAATTCCAATTCTCTTTTTGGCGGTATACCCGATAGTTCCTCAGGAAAAACATCAACAAACTTCGATACTACTGGAAAGTCTTCCAATATTTCTACGTCGCCCTTTTTGTTGAGAGATAATATGGCATACAACTTACATCCCTTGCGCATATTTTTCTTTAATTGTTGGGAAGTAATAAATCTTAGCGATACTCCTTGGTTTCTCCCTACAATTACTCTATTATGTCTCAAAGCATCAATTAAGATTAATCTTTTCGTCTTACAGTTAATTATCACGTCCTGTGATTCTAACCAATCCATTCCAATCACAATGTCGTAAAATCCCAAGTTTGTGACAAAAAGGTTTACACTTGCGACGAAGTCACCCAAATTAATTTTACAATCTTTAACCTTTCCTCCAACTTTTTGGTTGGCTCTAGATGCCAATTCTACAAATCTAAACTCATCTTGTTCAACTTACTTCACCTTAATTATTTTGATCATAGCACTAGATATAAAACTCTCAATAGCTCCTGGATCTATTAAGATACTAAACTTCTCATCTGATATCATACCTGAAGTCTCTAACACTAAAGACTGATGCTCATCCTGGTAGTTATTCACCACTGCATGAATCATATGGTCCTTTCCCAAATCTCCCACTGTCATTTGTCTTAATGATCTAGCAACTCTTTCCTTCTCAATAGAAAAATCTCTTTGATAGTGGGGCTCTCCACAAGTCCAACATCCATTCTTAGGACCGATGCTCCTAGTTCCAGAGGAAGAATCTGTTGGTATAGGGTTCTAAGGTCCTGATATGTTCTGCGGAACAAATCTATACTATTGTTGTTTTTGTGGACAATGTGGTTGTTGCTACGGTGGTGATCTATACAGAGTCCTATGATTGTTAGCTTGTCTATGGGTTGTAGAAAATACATTTCCTCTCGGTGTATCATGGTGCCCAGAAGTCTGTCTAATGGGTGTTTGTTGTTGTGGCTCTCTAAGTGGAGTCTGTCATGTTTTATTGGAAGGATTCCTACCCTGACGTCCAATGTTCAATTCCTCCTTAGTGATAAAATATTTTTGTACTATATCATGCAAAGTCTGAGGCATTAGAATCCCCACCTTAGCACGAATGTTGTAGTTGAGACCAAAAACAAACTTATTCACTGTTATCTTTTCAGTGTTCAGATGGGGAGCATATCTGAGCAACTCCATAAATATATCATCATACTCGGGTACTGTATGACTACCCCATCATAAAGCATTGAATTTGTTAAGCTAGCGCTCAATGAACTCATCATATATGTACCTCTCTCATAATCGTTCCTCGAACAATTCCCAATACATGTCTTCAATGGCCATATTTAGTTGTGGTAAGAGTGTCTTCCACCAAAGAAGTGCATTCCCTTTCAGTTGGAAGACCTCCATGTGGACCTTCATGTTGGAGGTATAATCGCGCAATGCAAAACACATTGTCATATTCTCCAACCATGCCTTGGCGGCTAAACCTTCCGCGGAACCCCTGAACTCGAGAAATTTTACCTTCTTGAGTTCTCTATGAACACTACCACTAACTACAGGAGGGAACTGTGAACCCTCATTGGGTATAGATTCCCTTCCCTCATCACAATCAAGGCGATTTATTATTGCTTCCTGCATCCTTTTAAAATACCTCATCATACCCATGACATCGCCCACTGCAACATGCTCTTGCTCATTAGTATGCTCTTCTCCCTATGGAGAAGACCCCTCAGGTGTAAATGTACTTCAAGGAGGTATACCTCTTCCTCTTGCACCCTAACGTCTACTCGCTCTTTTTCCTCTAACCATGATACCTGCATGAGACAATTTCAATTTATATTAGCGATATATTTTAATTAAACAAAAGGCATTGGAAGTTGTAACGAGTCCTATGTCGCAGAGTTGAACCTGCTTTGATACTATATGTAACACCCTATTATAGATCAACAAGAGTAGTAATACAAGAATGTAAACATTTATTAGGGTGATTGTAGGCTAACTTAAAATTTTAACATCTTTAATCATCAAAAAAAATCTCATACAATACTTATGCAAAATATAATTTAATCAAAAGAACTTTTAAAAACACATCACGCCAATTCCAATGAATTCTATCTAATAAGGTGGAATAAGATAAAATTTAAGCATATTCCTAGAAATGTAAACATGTAAATACTTTACTTCAGGTTTGCTCAACTTGCGCATTTCCTAATTAAGTTGGATATGCAAGTCGCATTAAATATTATATTGAATGATTAATGTAATTCATTATATAATTTTGTAATAAGATCTAATAGTATTACATGTACCCTTACCAAATGGATAAATAAAAGTTGAATCCATGATGTCATTTCCCTAATACATTATTGAATTCTAAGACAGTTTACCTTTCATTTTTAATTAAAGTTATTGCCTCATACTTACCTTAATATTTATTCACAACCTAGAATACACTTTGTTTTATATATTCATTTCTTTCTTTTTTTTTTAAATGACTTATTATCTTCTAACCCTAAAATTTCCATCAATCCAATTCTCGAGCATACAATTTTAGACCATCTCACCAAAGGTTCCATTTATATGCCAAGTGAAACAATATACATATGGCACCAAGAAGAGAGCTCACGGGTTGTCTAGAGTACAAGCGTCAATCCCATGACTGAAGGTAAGTCAACAAAGCATGAGTATCCGAGTTTTTAGGGTCAAGTCAATCTAGCACACAACTAGATACATTATGCTCAGTCACTTTCGACATCTTATCAATTGAGATTCACAATGTCTCACTGAAATGTAAAGGTAACCAATCATAGGACGAACGATTAAGTGACTGGCCAACTACACACAAATTCGTACCAGCAAGGATTGGTTTGAATTTCTAACAAGTCTATTGCAAGTCGTAAATTGACTAGAGTAATTGTCAGTTGTCAAATATTCCCATGCGCCAAGTGTCGAAGGCCAAGGAAGAGCCCAAATATCAATTTAAGTAGTAACAGGGTTCAACAACTGAAAAAAATCAGTCCTAGCCTAGGGTCTTTAATTAACACCCACAAATTAACAATCAGTAAATATTTATCGACGTAGTGTCTTCGACCTAAGTTGTTACCTCCACACAGTTATGATAGGTTAGAAGATACATAATTGTGAGTTGGTCCAGCCAATTTGTATAAATGGTTGTTAACTTATCTAGTCATGGATGATTGACCTAACTTTGATTATGTTAAGCAAATGTGACAGGTCAACTGAACATGTCTGTCAATTTGATTAACCTAATTAATATAATGTGATGTTATCATCTCAGCGAAGTTAACACCGTAATAAACAACCACCCTCCAGCCGATGGCTAGAATTAAACTTCCATTAAGGCATTGAATGAACTCTACATTGACTTCAGTCAAGTCGTAAAGAAACGAAGGTTATACCTTCTCTCGTCAAAATTCAATTGATCAAAATTCCTATTATTTCTAATGAATATTATGAGATAAATGTCATTAACAATTATTTAAAGCAATGACCATGCAATAACCGAGATCAATTTGAATTTGCTTAAAACCCAACTCACTTATATTTGTAATGATTATGTTTATTATCTAAAAAAAAAACATGAGGAGGATTCCAAGAAGATTCAATGGTAGATATCACTCTGGCAGATCACAATTCCAGGAATTTTCTTCATTAAATTCGCATGGCTTCAAGGAAGCAGGTCACAACCTTCAGTATATATGGATCGCTTCTACAGATCAATAAGAGCTTGAGTGCATGCGCAATTTAGTTCGTGGAGCTTCTAAAGACAAGACACCATATCATATTTGACAAGGGAAAACATATTTCATAAGAACGCCCAAGGTGAAATGAGAATTTCCTGAAGGATAACTCAATGAACGATAGCGATCTCACGCCTGATCCATATATATATATATATATATATATATATATATATATATAACTTCCCAAACATTCGTTACAATACAAGAACATAATTAACTTAAATGAATGGACCAATGTCGCCTCTATATCAACCACCAAGTATGTATTAACACATAGAGAAGAACAAGGATGTTATAATAATATCGGCTTCTTGTTGCTATCAGATTTTATACTTTCAATCCATAAAGAAATTAAAAATTATAACATTACAATTTCTATGCTTCCTCGATGCTATCAACAATTATAATTGCAATTCACAAGGAATAAACAAAATTGTAACAACACAATCCTTTCCGAACATATTCAATACACAAATTAAGTATTCTTTGCACAAATAATTAACTAACAACAAAATACCATGACCAGAGTGTTAGTGTTATTGAAAATAATCTTCAACTTGGAAGCTTGTGCCCATCCTTTGATTCTTAATCGAACAACGTCATCGGTACCTCCCAGCCAATGCTAGGGGTACTCTTCTTCCCCCTTATCCCATAGAACCGCAAAGGGGTCACACACAGAATTTCAGATAAAAAAACTAGCTCAAGCTTGCCCTCGCAAGGTAAGGCTTCCACCTCTTATACAAATCTTGTAGCCCAACTCACACAAGTAAACTAGTCTCAAGAAATTTGACAACATTTCAATCATCCAACAATAGGGTCATTTCCTCCTTCCTCTTCCTTCTTTTTATAAGTAAATTTGTCTTGACAGTTGTCAATTCATGCATAATTAAATCATTTTTAATAATTAAATTAGAGATTATTCACCCTCAACACATGTCACACTTCCCTCAAGTTGCACATGTTTTAATTTGTTTTAATTAAATAAGTTTTGAATTTTTCCTCACCTCCACAATTAGTTCCTAGATTTTCTCCTAGTTGTCCCTCAATTCCCCAAATTCTCCTTTATTGTGTCTCCTAACTAAATTACAGTTGGAGTTTGATTAGGAATCTTCTCTTAGTTAGGATTTAGAGTCTATATTGACTTAGGATTCTAACTCTATGTTGACAACCCATTCTCTCATAAAATAACTTCTTTTAATTAAAAATCTTTTTTTATTTTCATGCACACATTGTGCACATGTCTAAATTTTTATTCTCCCTTTTCTAGGTTTTGTTTAGTCTAAAGTCCCTTAGATCTATTTCTATAAATTTATTTAGTCATAACAATTAGACTTAGATTTTATTATGTTTCCAGTTTATAAATTTGTATAAATTTATATTCGATTTCTATTAGTTCCAGTATTTTTTTTTATTCTCTAAGGTCTTCTAGATTTTTATTAACTCTTTAATTTATTCATGTGACATGCCCTTCAATACGCACCTATGTGCTCCAAGGGTGCCACTTTCCATTTGACTTAGTTTGGAAGTTGTCTGACGCTTGGAGTTAATACTCCACTTGTCGACCTTGTGTGAGACTAATGGATTACTGAGGAATAAGGAATAGTCTTTATTGTGCACCCCTCAAAAATCCTCGTGAGCAATTGTCTCAGTCTTCCCTCACAACATTGTGATCCTCTCAATCCTTTCTGTAATCACTAACAGGAAATAAAATTTACTTGTGGACGCGATGAAGCGAGACGGAATGTCAATGCGGCTAGGGCCTAAACCCTAGCCGCCTCCGCTCTGGTTATTCGATTGCAGGGGCGCGGATCTTCGTCTGTAGCAGTCAATCAGGGTTTCCCTTGCTCTTTGCATACAGGGCCATGGATCGGCGTTTTTCAGAGCGTTCCTTCTGTGTGCATGCATTTTGGAGCAGTGGTCTTAGCTTGCCTCTGCGACTTGCGTCTTCTTGTTTGCTAGTGGTTGTCGCCCTGCCACGATGGCCCCAGATCCGATTGTCGACATGGAAGAAGACCCTTTGGAAGCATTCAAAGCGTTAGTCCGATCGGCAGGACCTAAATCCAAGCCTTCTCTCTTGTCTAAGTTTGTTAAGAAGATGGAGGAGATCCCTTCTTTGGAGTTATCTCCAGAGGAGCCTTGCAACCTTGCCCTGTTTCTAGCAGAAAAGGCCCTCATCGGAAAGTTTACAGGGTTATGGCCCAGCCCCAAATCGGTGGAGGCATGGATGGATGATCGTTGGAAGCCGCTGATACAGGGAAACGTTTCTCGGTGCGCAGTAGGCAGGGGTTCTTTTGTCTTCAGTTTCTCGAGGACAGAGGATCATGATCTAGTTTTCAGATCTGGACCTTATTTCATGGGGTCGAGAGGGTTGTTCTTAGCCCCCTGGACTCTTGAATTCAATCCCGGAGCCGAGATCACCGCAGCCCCTGTTTGGTTTAGGCTGCCTCATCTTCCCTTGCATCTCTGGGGGAAAAGATCTCTAGAGGACATTGGAAATAAGCTTGGGCGTTTCCTGGATAGTGTGGAGCCGAAAGGGGATCAGTTTACCTGCGCTCGTATTTTTGTTGAGGTTAACCTTGATAAAGGCCTTCCGGAAGCCATTAAGCTCTCCCTGGGGGAATGGTGCCATATCCAAGAGCTGGAATACAAGCAGATTCCTTTTAAGTGCCTTCGGTGCCATGCATACGGTCATTTCGCAAAAAGCTACCCCAAAGCCTATGAGGAGATGAGACCAGTCAAAGAAGATGATTTTCAACCAGTATCTAACCGACGAAGGCAGCCAAGGCGAAAGGATCCACTACCCCAGGCTCCGAAGGCCACTCATTCAGCAGAGGCAACCCTAGAAAATAAAAATAGCTTTGATGCGTTGAAGGAAGATGAAGCCCTAGATCCAGAAGCAACAACAGTTAAGGAAGATCCTCCAGTAGATGAAAGCTTTCTGGATTCCACCCCCCCAGATTTAGTAGCAACGAGAGAAATTCGGGTTTCAGATCCGGAACCCTCTGCCCCTGCAGGTCTGGTTGTTTCAGTCCCCTCTAGCGGCTCTGTGGAAACTTCTGAACCTGAAGACAATTCAGTTCTGTCTCCACCCCTTACCCGAGGGCGAAGGACCAACAAAGCGTGCAGAGAAAAGGAGGCGACCTCCAACATCTCTTTAGGCTCTCAGAAAAAGTTGGATCCCTACTTTAAGGGGAAAATTCCATCCCCCTCGGTTTAATGCTTTGCTTCTGTCTTCTATTGTGCTCACAGTTTGTGAGAATTTACTCATGTATGCATTTTTTGTCATTTTCTCGAATTAGCTCAAGAAGCATATGGGATGGGTCTCCCAAGACATTCACAAGAAGGTTGGCAGCACTATTAGAGGTCACCAACCTTCTTCAGATTTGTAACTTTCTGATTCTGGCTTGCCAAAATGCCGCTTAATGCAGCCTAACCGTTCTTGTCAAAAAAAAACATTGTGATCCTCTCAAGAACAAGGTAGTCATTAACCTTCAGTTCAAGTCATGACGAGAGTGTTATTAGGTTGTGACAGTGACACCACCACACCTTTCCCTGATCTATCTGATATATGTGTATGACCCCTTTACTCCATATGTGATTCAAATTAGCAAGCGTCACCATGCCTACATCCACTAATAAAATAATATTAATAACTCTTATAAATGAAATGCATAATTGAAATCATCATCATAACACATGTGTAATAAAATCAAGTACATGTTGTCAAAGTCAATAGTCCACTCCCTCACTCAATCTGGAGTCCAAGGAATTTTGTCAATGCCATCAAAATCCTCAACATGTCACGTTTCCTGCACACTCAGGAAACCTCATCATAATACCTGTCAATGCTATACATAAATATAAATAACACATCAAAATTTCAATACTCAATCATAACATAAATTCATAAACCAAATCAGATAATCATAATGTACCATGTTTAGCTTGATCGCTTGAACACAAGCATTCTCAAAGAATAATCAATGTTATGAAATGTGGTCAATGAAAATTTGGATGTTACAAATGCACTCTCAAATATTCAAATCCATACCATATTGTATGTAGAAGATCTAGGGAATAACTCTATATGGAAGCAAAATTGAAAATCGACAACTCAATTTGAGCTTCGAGGAGGAGAGGTAGAAGAATGGCAAAAATTTATTTCCAACATGAAATAATTGCTATCAGAGTAAGTGAAGATGAAGATGAAATCATTTGGTCAAAAAATAAAGCCTCTTGAAGATACATATCAAAGCTATGTTGTGAGGCTAGGATGAAGAAAAACAAAGAAGGGGAAAGGAAGTGGTGGTGGAATTCTTTATGGAAGCTGAAGAGTCCTCTAAAAACCATAATATTTTTATGGTTGGCATTATAAAACAAAGTATTAACCCATGATTTTTTTCAAAAGAGGACATGGTAGGGGCCTAAAAGGTGTATTTTGTTTAAAAACAATGATGAATCTATAAATCACCCATTAGCACATTGTCCTTACACAAAATAAGTTTGGAATGAAGCAATGAAATTAATGGATGAAAGAAATGGGAGGGGGGAATAGTGTGTGGATGTTTTGAAGGTTTGCATAAGGACAACATGGTGTGAGCTCATCAATCTCCACCTTGTATTGTTGAAATGGTTATATGTTTGGAAATAAATGAGATGATATTTCAAAGCAATGAGATCATTCCCATAAAGCTAAACATTTTATAAAATCGACATTTTCTTATTTTCCATCATCACAATATGACCAAGGAATCTTTTCTAAAATTGCAATTTTGGATTCATAAAATTGCAATTGTTTTTTTTCATGCAAAAATGGATTTAATGTCCTTGAATACCCCTACTACAACTGGATTGTCCAATTACCACATCTAATATTTATAGGTCCATCAATTCAAAATGACTCTTACCAAATTTTACGTCAAAAATGTCATTTTTCCTGTCATTACTATGTACTGCAAAAAAAAAATCCATTCCATGATGCACTTAAACAATTTCAAAAATAAATGTTCTATTAAATTTTGAATCAAATAATTCCATTAGGATGTATTAATGATCTAATTTGAGTTAATTAATTTAATTTCTCGTTTTGATGAAAGCTATAACAATATAAGTATATTTCATTATGTTCTCAAAAGTACTCAGTATGATTAATTCTACATCGAGCATTTATCCTCACTTTGTAATAGAGTCATGGAAAACCATTGTATTCTAAATATAGAAATTGATAAATCTACGAAAAGAAGAAAGTTTGTTAAACACGAGAAGAGGTACATCTTTGGGTATAATATTACACCCATATACAAAAGTATATTTCCATAAACAATTTTTCATAAGGCTAGTTGATTTGAGGAGGTGGTAAATTTGTTAATAAAGAACCAATAAAAATCTCATGATCATGTTAATATAAAAAGAGATTAATGGATCACATTATGAAGCAAAAGATTGAAAAGAAACACATTTTTTCATGTATTTCCAATTTATCTCATTGTGGATATATCAAAAGTATGCATAGTGGGTACCTGTTGGATGAATAATTTAATTATGCATATAATGAGTTGCTACACTTGAAATTTGAGTAAACCTATAAGGAGACAAGTCAAAAATACGATCAAAAAAAGCAGTTTTCTTTCTTTCCCTTTGAAAAATCATAACTCTTATTTTATTATTTTAACTATTATTTTTTTATTTTGATTAGGAAGCTCATTTTAGACCTCAAATTTCCCCTAATTAGTAATATTAAACATTGATGTCAAAGTAGTGATAATGGAGGTCAACTTTTACCATGAGTTAATATACCATATTGTTTGTTTGGTATATGAAGAAGGTTTTTGTGCATCATGAAGATAGACAAATTTATTCCTTGAGTGAGAAGAACATTGAACATGCAATAAGGATCTAAGAAATAATCAACAGAGAATGATGCAACATAGATCTTATTCTGTGAATGCAACTATTAATATAGGATATCTGAGGGAGACTACCACAATTTTTTGAGATTTATCATGGATGTGAGAGGTTGGGACTAAAGCTTCATCAATATACATGCCTCCACTCGATTTGTGTTCAAATGTAATGATTTGAACTTTAGTTTTATCATTAACAACGAGTGTTGTCTTAACTACTTCATAATATTTTTGGTCATCCATGTGTTCTTCAATACCTTTGCTCAAATATACGTGTATTTTGTTCAATGAAGCTTCAATTTTTGTTTAAAAAGTTTGATTGTGTAAAAAACTTGTTTTCGTTTTTTTGTAGAAATGAAATTATATTTTTGATCATTTTTAGTGATCCATTTTTTCTAAATTGTAAAAACAAAATTGTTACATTTTCCACCTAAAAAATATTTAGATTCTTAGTCATAAAAGTATGATGAAATTTGGAGAGAAGAAATGGTAAAATCTTGTTAAATTCTAATCTTATACACAATTTTTACTTATTAATCCTTTATATTATTATACTTAAGCCACTCAAGGGTCAAGAGAGGTTGGACAAGTGATGTAGTCTCATTGTTAAACCATTGAGGGATAATGGAGGAGGACACCCTACAATATATAAACATTGTTGTAAGCACTATCATAAGTAAGTTTAAAAGGAACATGTGTAGTTATACTGAGAGAAATATGGATTATTAAAAAAAATCATTAACCCCAAGTTAGAAGATCAAAATTATATTTCCATTGTTTCCAATTGATGAAAGAAAATAAATATTTTAAAGATAAGGACAAATTCCTATGAGCTTCATAGTGAGATAGGAATCTAAAATGCCTTGGCACAAAATAATTTATAAAATATGTGAGACAACTAGTGTATAAAATGAAAAACACTTCATTTTTATCGCCTAGCTTACAAAAGCATTAGATCTCATTTTTAAAACACTTATAACAAAATTAAATTTCATAGAGCCATGTTGGGTAGCCTAGTTGGCTGGATCCCCCATTGCCAAGACTTTGGCCCTCTATCACGAGGTCATGGGTTCAACTCTCTGGGTCCACCAGGGTTAGGCGCAATTCTTTGTGGCCAATTGGATGTGGCCCTTCGGGTGGCCTGCCAGCAACATATTCCGGGTAAAAAAAATAAAAAATCAAAATCAAAATTCATAGTGGGTTAACTCATAAAAATCAAAAGGAACCCAACAAGCACGGGCTAAGATCATTTGTAATAAAATCGAATTTCATTGTGCGTTATAAGTATGGTATCATATATTTTATCTCAATTATAATATACACATTTTTAAGCATAAAATGGGTTGATTATATCTCTATTATGTATAGTTCGACTTGATACACAATTTGAAATACTAATAAGACTTGATACACAATTTGAAATACTAATAAAAATAGATCAACTTGATACACATTTTGAAACACTAATAAAATCAGATCACATGTTATTTTTCTTAAATGTTCTTAATATGCAATATAATTTTGTCAGAAGACATTTATACTATGAGAAAGGATTTCATGAGATTCATCTAATAAGCGAATTAAACAATGACATATATCCATCAATACCTAAGTTGTCCATTTTTTCAATCAACATGTTAGTCCAACCTCCATTGCCCATTCTTTATTGTTCCTTGTCACACTAGTTTGTAGGGTTGTTCAAAGGGACAAGAGAGATATGATAGTGCCCACTAGGTCCAATAGTAGAGGACTATTTGGAATGATGATTTTTCACTCGCTGCTTTATTTTCATGTGTTCTTCATTTTGGTTTATTCTGATGATCATGGCATTGTTCCTTGCATTTTCATGGTACATGACCTCTGACTTAGTGCTAGAGAGATTGATGGATCAATTGAACATGGTGCTTATTTTGTGCTCGGTGATGTTGTTCTTATAGTCCATTGGTTGTACATGGTGGAAAGTCCAACATTTCCTTTGCATCACTTGAGCTCGACATTTGTCATCATCATTGATAGATTGTGAATATATTTGTATACAGTTACTCTTCATTGTTTCTCGTGTCGTTCTTTGATGTTATTGCTAGTGCAATGCATGTCATATCTCCAGGTTTAAAGCAAGACCTAGGAACATTGGCAAGTTATGTTATGCATAAAATCCAACTAGATGTATGAACTGGAAGAGACACAATTAGAGATGGTTGTAATAATACATTTAAAAGACCAAATTTAAGATGGATTTTTACTTCTATAAATAATAATTCATAATATTTGTTGCATATGGAATCAATCATAAAAAACATGGTAGCCATCACCATATGGAATTCCCAACTAATAATATAGAATTGATGAAATGTATCCCAATTGGTGGATGAAGTGGGGGATTCATACCTTTGAAGTATAGGCACGGGTCATGAATTATCGTATTGTCCAATTGAATATATATATATATATATATATATATATATATATATATATATATATATATATATATGGGAACTAGCACTAGGTTAACTTTCATGGGTTATGGAACTTCAATGTGGAATTTAAATTTTTTCAATATGAATGGATTAATTAAATCAATCGGATAAACTAAAAATTTTATTGAACTATTTCTTATGCAAAAAATGAATATAAGAATATGGAAAATCAAGGACTTAAGAAAGGTTGTTTGAATGAATGTATCATATCACCAGGTTATATATGTAACAAAGGATGTATCAACCTGTGTAGTTGTAACAAAGGGTTAAATGGGTTACTTCATTTTCATTCACTCATTACCTAGTAGCATGTTCTTGTTAGTATTGACATACATAAAAATAATTAACAACAATTCCAACTATTGAAGCATCACTAACAATACAAAGGTAAGCAATTCAAGATCATGGTCACAACGGGTGAGTATTTTGCATGTTTATTCATCTCCATTTGTTGAAATAATTATATCAGGGAACCTTAAGAGATAACATGGTTTTCTCACATTTTTTTGACAATGTTAGACATTTTTTTTTTAACACAAACTGGGAAAAATTTTAATTCAATAAAAGGGCGCGACCGAGGTCGTTGAGTACAAAAGGAAATGTTGGTAATGTATTCAAAATATAGCATCATAATTTTGTCTATTAAACAGAGATACTTTCTATTCCTATATAGCTTAACAGTTCTTCCAAAAGCTTTACAGTTTCCATAGTTTTTTAGATATCATATGCCAATTACCATACAAAAAACAAAACTTTGCAGGATTTGTGGACTGATAGACTAAGTTTCTTCCTTTATGACTTCTTCTGCTCGTGATTCCATAGCCAAGTTCAAATCAGGCAACATATTCATCTTTTTGTCCTCGTGGATTCTGAAATATCCTTTGTCTCGGTTCTAAATTGAGGCTTCTGAAGTTGACTTCCTCACATCTAGTTTCCTTTGCAGGGACTCTCCTTATCTGTGGAAGAAGTCCACTTCATCCTGTAGCTATCCAATGAGCACTCTGTGTTGGACCATATTGTCAATAGAAAAGGATAAATTCGAGTTGTGTGAATCCACTTTGAGAGAGAGTTTGTGGGTGGAAGTGAAATTGCCCTCCATTGACTCCTCAACTTCTATATCCCATGCCTTTTATGGATCTTTCTCGTTTTCCATACTGATATACTAAGAACATGGGTCAGTTTCTAGAATTGACCTGGCCTCCATAGATAAACAACCAACCAAAATTACCAGATCAAGACTAACTCTCAATATCAAACTAATTTTCCAAGAAGAAGGAAGAGTGGGTCACTTCCGAGAGCGCCCTCTACTATCTCACATAGAATTTTCAGACCAGAGGAAAGATACAAACTAGAACTCGTCCATAACTATCAAGAGTATGAGAATACTTACCAAGATCTCAACCAATTTTCTCCACTCAGAGTCATCCTCCAACCACAGAGGAAACTAGAGAAAGAGGTGGCCTCCTTCACCAATCCACCAAAGAACCACCCCCTCAAGCCACCACTGAATTCCAAAGACTCTTTGGAATCCTGTTGAACACTCGTTTACCACACCATATATAAGAATTACGACTACTTGTTCCTTGTTAATGTCATGCAATATCGTTCCCTTGAACTTAATAAAAACTTGAGAGGTGAGGATGCATGTATTTTGGTTTGTAAAGATATTCTCACACACCAGAAGTCTTGACGAGGCTTTCATGGCTTGTACTATCCATATCACCTCATAACTAAAGTTGGATTGTTATTACAGAGTACTTCATGTGATAAATTCCCACTGGGAATAAGTACTCATGCTACAGAGATCCTCTCCACTTGTTTCTAGTGACGGGACCATCCTCGAACACATCTAGAGTTACCCCATGATCCTGATGAAGGTGGTGGTACTTCCACACATATGCCTTCGATAACATATGTAACGAACCCAACACTGCATGCTAGAATCATGTGTCTCCCCAAATTTGACATGGGCCCATCTGACCTCGTTTTTTATTATACCCTCATCTATTAGGGGGGGTGAAAAGATGGCATGCCCTTGGACTCTAAAGGAACCAAGTATCATACCAATTGCCCTATTTTCCATCCCATTTGCTTCCTGATTATTCTCTCTTAGGATATGGAAGAATTGAGCTTGGGAGGTAGTCGAGAGTAGCTTTGTTCTCTCGATAATTCTCTGAATCTTGGAATATTTAGGTGCAGAACCCAATTCGAAATATCTAATGGTGTTTTTAGAGTCACCCACTATTTTTATATGATTGATCTAATATTCATGTGTTAACATGATCCCTTTGTAAAATATATAGGCTTCGGACACATTATTTGAAGCAATGCCCAAATTCCAGGAAAAGTCCAAGACTATATTTCCTCTAGGGCCATACAACACCCCTCCCTCACCTACCTCCCCTGGGTTTCCTTTTGATGCCCCATCAAAACATAGGATAAATCTCTATTGAGAAGAAATCCAAAAGTTAAACTCCTGATGTGAAGCCTAAAGCTGCCAAAATAATCTTTGGGTAATTTTAGAGGAAATGAAAATTTTGACATTCATCTTAGACATTTAAATCCCCTCTTATTTTTCTAATTGCTCAATTTTCTCCACTTTTATTCTTCTAGAAGTGAGATATTCCCCCAATTTCCCCATCACATGAGCATCCACAAAAGAAATGAGTAGCGATTTGTTTTTAAAAATGGCTTTGTTCATGGCCAACCATAATTTCCAACACACAAATTTAGAGGACGCTTTCCAGATATGATGGAAGTTTGGCTTGTTATTAAAGGACCCCATATAAATTTTACTCCATTTCCCGACCAAAACTTTGCACGATGAAGGCCATACAATGTTGTGCATTAATTATGAATATACCAACTTCCACACTTGTTTAGAGAATGCACATTCTAGAAAGAGATGTGATGACGATTCAAGATATTTCCTGCATAGTGCACATCTAAATGGTCCCAAGAATCCAATTTTGAGAAGATTTTCCCTGGTAAGAAACTTTTTATGAGCTAATTTTCATCCAAAAAGGTTAACCTTTGGAAGTCCATCAATATGCCAAATCGTGTTCCAGATGTTGGATTTTTCTGGAAGCTTGGAATGCTTAATTATTTTCTTATATTCATCCTTAACTATATATCTAGAAGTTCCCCAACCCCTGTTATCCCTCATTTTTCGATGAACTAGGGTCGACCCATTGATAAGAAGAAGAAAATATTGAACCACCCGAGAGAGATGGGGAGGAACATCTCCCAAGTTCCAATCCTTCCAAAGTCCATTACTATGCCATTCTGAGATGTCAAATAGGGAGGATTTTCCTTGACTTGATAACCAAGCCTGAACATGAGCCAATATTGGAATGTCTTTTAAATTCCATGAGATGGAGAAGAAATCCTCCCAAATATTGTTATTCTTATCATTCCCTGGGATCTAGGAGAGAGATTCTTGAAAGAAAGGGAGGAAGGCTCTTATTAATTTCTAGATAGTAGAACCTGTTTGATGATCTGGGACTATGTCCAAGATTCTTCTTCAATTTCTTGAAAGATATTTGTGGAAAATTTCTTTCTTCCACCAATCATTACTTCTAGTTACCAACCTCTAGAGAAGTTTTCCCCCTAAAGGCACAATATTTATCTTTTCAGGGTCCCAAACTCCTAACCCGCCATTTTCTTTAGGTGCACAAAAAATATTCCACTTAACCATGTGAAATTTTTTCTCATTATCTTTGCCCCCTTGCCAGAGGAATTTGCAGATTATCTATTTCATGGCCTTTTTTATATCCACTGGAGCCAATAGAGATGAGAACTGGAAAATGGGGAAAGAATATAAGACTAATTTCACCAGGACCAATATGTTTGATGGGTTCAACTATATTTCCCCCCATACTTTGAATTGATATTTTATGTTCTACAGGATGAATTTCCATGCATCCCCTGGGAGTGACTTCATACTGATTGGCATGCCTAAATATTTGAATTATTTCCATTCCACTGAGAAAGGAAATTGTATCAGACTAGCTATTCTCGAGAGAGTGCTAGCCTCTATATTCCATGTGTATATTTGACTCTTGTTTTTGTTTATAACTCCTCCTAAAACTTCACCATACTAATCCAATACCAATTTAAATCAGCTTGCCATATATTTAGAATCACCTCCTAACATAAGGGTATCATTCGCAAACTCAAAGTGATTTATTCTCTTGACTCCACTTGTGATTTTCAGACCAGGGATGGATCCTATTCTACTTTCATATTCTAATATTCTATTCAACACTTCTGCCATGATAAAATACAACATAGGAGAGAGTAGACATCCTTGTCTTAACCCTCCTGAGGATTTAAAATAAGAGGCATGCCTACCATTAATTAAAGGAGCTATCCATGGATTGGAGATACAGGCTCCAATCCAGGATATAAAAGATTGATTAAAGCCAAAAAAAAATTAGAACTTCAAAAAGGAAACTACGATTTACTCTATAAAATTTATTTTCCATATCGATTTTGATAACCATAACTTTCTCTCCATTTCTACAGCTGGAGTGGATTTCCTCTTGGACCAAAATTACATTATCCTAGATCTGCCTTTTTTCTACAAAACCCCCTTGATTTGGGAGAACGAGGCAAGGTAATATCAAATTCAATATATTGAAAATTATTTTTTTTCAGAAGTTTGTAGTACACGTTGTGGAGAGATATGGGGCAGAATCTATCAAAAGAAGAGGCATTTTTCTCCTTGGGAATCAAGGCTAGGAAAGACGAGTTGGTGGCGCCATCCATCCTAGAGGATTTTTTAGCATATCAGACCATTCTAATGAAATCATATTTCATAATTGACCAACACTTTAGATAAAAGTGTAAAGTGTAGCCATCCATCCCACAGGCTTTATCTGGATCAAACTGTTTGATGGCTTCAAAGATCTTCTCTTCAGACACCACCTTATTTAGTTCCATGTTGTCATTTTCTGATACCAGGGCAGGAATATGTGCTATGAATTGTTTACTCTTTTCTTGGTTGTCTTCTCCATCCTTTGCATATAGGTTCCCAAAATGAGTTGAGGTTTCCTTCTTAATTTCCTCAAACGAGGAAATTAACTCCCTCGAATGATACTTTATTTCTTCAACTCTGTTTTTCCATTGTCGATCCTTTGTCTGCATATGAAAGAAGGAAGTGTTTTTATCCCCTGCCTTCATCCAAAAAGATATTGATTTCATCCTCCATAATGTTTCTTCATCTTTAAAAGATTTCATGTATTTATGGAATACTTATTTTTCCTGATATATTGAGTTTTCATTTATTTCCTTGACTTCCATGCTTCTCTATAATTCCTCAATTTATTTTCACATTTCTCAACTTCTTCCCGTGGAGAGGAAGGAGAGTTCCTGAACCAATCCTTAATAGCATGTTTAGTTCTTTTTAACTTTTTCTCCCAAATGTATACAGGGGAACCATCCACCCATTGACTCCATGTATGGGAGACTAAAGGGAAAAAGTCAGGAGTTTCCATCCAAAGGGGGTTAAACCGAAAAGGAATTGGTCCCAGATTTTCCTCTTTTTCAAAGAGCGAAGAAATTGGGTGGTGATCAAAACAAAACCAAGGAATTATTTGGAGGAAATATTATATGGAAGGGATAAAAATGGACTGTAAATAAGAAAATGGTCTAACCTGGCTATAATATGTCCCACCCCTGCTTGATTATTACTCCAAGTATGTTTTCCTTTACTAGGATATACATCAAACAGATCCAGGTTGGAGACCATATCTTCCATCTTTTCCCTAAAAGGGTCTCTCAATATAGAGACACCTCCTTTTTCATTAATATACATAGTTGTGTTGAAATCGCCAGCAATAATACAATTTTGAAGAAACCGAGCATCCTTGATGCCCAACAAGGATTCCCAACATTCTACCTTCTCCCAATAATTATTAGGCATATAAACATTAATGATAGGATATGCCTTACCTGAGGGAAGATGCTTCAGATGGACCATTACCTAATTTGTTGCTTCAAATATTATGTTTTCATGAAATATCGTTGTATTCCATAACGTACAAATTCCCCCTGAGTCTACTCTTGCACTGATGGCTACTCCATCACTTTATCTCCACATTTGTTGTAGTTCACAAAGGTCATATTTCCCTTTCATTTTACTCTCCTGGACTAGGAGGATTTGGGGTTTTTCTGACTTAATTAACTTTCCCATAGATTCCTTTTTTTCTTTTTTCCCCAAGCCCTTACAATTCTAGGAGAGGATTTTCATTAATTACTTGTGGATTTGGATGCCCCCCACTTTAGAGGGATGAGAATGATGTCCCTTCACAAGGGGTACCTTTCCATTTTTCCCATATTTTTTGAACACTTCTTCCATAGTGGTTTCAATACCAAGTTCTTTATCTTAAGCTGTGTATTTTTCCTTTTTGTTTCAATTATATTTTTGACCCACCTTCTTTCCTTTTGAGCTCTAAGGGACCTCAAAATCCGTATCATCCCCAGAATCCTCCTTGTTATCTTCCTCTAGTATTACAAGAATACATGAAGTGGCACAGAAGGGGATATTGTTGGGGGTAGGATCCCCAAGATTACTTTCTTATGTCTCTTTCTGATATGGTGTTGGAGTTGTGTCTTTTTCCTGATGAACTTCATTTTCCTCTATTAATTCATTTTCCCTTTACTCTAAAATTTCTTCCTCTAGATTGTTTAGGGCTACAGACCTATTTTTAATTCTTTCTTATTCTTGATCAGACACCATTAGGGACTTACCTTTATTCAAATAAGGAGGCGAGGAGATCACTCTGCACTCTGGTTGGTGTGTTGATGCCTTGATGGGGACTTTCTTTATTTTAGCTTGTTGTGATTTCTCTTGTTGGCACAAGGGCAGACCCATGGTTAAACTCTAATAGCGCACCAACAAACCCTAACTACTGGCCCTTTCGGCAACACCTGCGAAGTAGATGAAGTCTCACCCGAAGTAGCAATAGGGGGGTTGCAAGACACAGGTGTCTACAACCAGAGAAAACACAATATGATTCCATAGAAACAACGTAGTATATCCTAGATATTCTTAATGGTCTTATACTTTGTTTCTCGAAGTTAGTTATATCTCTTATCTTTAATAGGGAACACAACAATGTAATAATAGCATAATAGATAGCAAGTAACACAGCATCAATCACAAAAAACAACAAGATTTGTGTGGTTCACCCTATCCCTAGGGATACGTTCACAGAACTGTGTTTATTGATTAAGTATATGGAAAATACACAGTTCTATCTACACAATCAGTTGCATATCCTTCTCCTTCTTCCTCTTTATTCACCTCCCTGCACACCCAGCTGCAGAATAGATCTTCGCACCCAGCTAAAGATCCAAAATATAAGACATCTCTAAGACACGATACTTCTACCTCCCCAAAACAATAATAAAAACATCAACAACAACCCCCTCTCAACTCTTCTAGACCTCTTTTTATACATTTCGTTACTCCTAGACAACCTTAGACCGAAGTCTAGATGAAAAAACCCTAGGTACCAAAACCCTCATTTTAAGGACTTTGTCGACCTATTCCTCCTTCTTCTTTGCACGGTGCTCCAAAGCACCCATTGATGTCTTCTTCTACTTGCTGACTTGTCCACAATCCATATTCCTTGTTGCTTTGTCTTCCTAGATCTTCTCTTTCAACGACTTTCTTTCCTTTCCTTTCCTCCTTCTTTTATGCTTCTTTAACCACTTCGACCCCTCCTCGGTTTGTGTTCCTTCTGTGCACTTCGTACTTTGTCTTTCTTCTTCCTTAATCTTCGCTTTCTTCCTTAATACATGACCAAGGGCCAACAGGCCCCCAACACTCACATGTGACTCATCCCGAGTCACTGTAGGATTTGAACGTTTTGTATCACTTTGACTGCACACTGCGCAGAGAAGCCTGTGCTTTCTGCTCTGTCCCTCCCTATTGTGTGCAGACTATCTTTTATGTGTCTAGTACCCAATTTCAACTGCACTTGGTACCTAGACCCTTCTTTCTTTCTTTTGCTGAGAGCTGCGAGGAAGTTGGTTATTATAATATAATTTCAATTGGCTCCCATTTACTAAACCATCCTTCCATTCTCCATTAAGGGTCTGCAACTACGCAGCTCCACCTTCTGTGATATAGACAACCTCAAATTTCCCAAGCCAATGTGTCCTGAACTTTCCTGGATCCTTCATGAACTTTTTTTCGTATAAGAGTACCAAATCTCCTCATTTAAATGCTTTTCTATTGATATGTCTGTCGTGGTAAGCATTTTCTTGTTCTTTATGTACCTGTTGATGAAAACCTACAATGAACCTATCTTCCTCTATTTCCATCAACTGCATGAGCCTTTCTTGAATAGCGTTGGTGTCATCCATTCCTGTAAATTTTTCCATTCTTAATCTAGGAACCAAATATTCCATAGGTACCACTGCTTCCAAGCCATAAACTAACTTAAAGGGAGTCTGTGTTGTTATATTTTTGCAAGTAGTTCAACAAGCCCATAACACTATTGGAATTCTGAAATCCCAATCATCTTTATTGATACTGCAAATCTTGGTCATCATTTTCTTCAAGATCTTATTGAAATCTTCAACTGTACCATTCGCCTATGGGTGGTATGGTGTGATCTTATGATGGTGAACTTCAAACTCCTGGGTCAGGGCTTCAATAGTTTTTTTGATGAAGTGTGTGTCTTAATCACTCATAAGGATCTTTGGGCATCCAAATCGGCTTATGATATCATCAAAGATGAACCACGCAGCTGTAGATGCACTACAGTCCTTAATTTCTCTTGATTCTGTCGTTCTGGTGAAATACTTTGTAGTAGTGATGATATATCGAGCTGCTGTGCACTTCCCTGGTGGGTTGATATGTCCCACAAAGTCAATATCCCATTTCTCAAATGTCTATAAAGTTAACTAAGGTGCTAAAGGAATCTCATCCCTTCTCGACGACTTACCTACTCTTTGAAATACATCGCAGGCTCTGTAGTATTCCTTAGCATCCTTATGTAAAGTAGGCCACCAGATACCATCTCTAGGAACCTTCTAAGTTGTTGCTTTCCTTGCATAGTGTTCTCCTGCGATGCCTTCATGTGCTTCTGCAAGGATCAATGGTCTTTTTGAATCCATAACACATCTTCTTAAGATCTGATCTGGTCCCATCTTATATAATTGTCCAACTATAAGTTGAAAATATGTAGCATGGATTGCCAATTGTTTCTTCTGAATAATTGTATACTCGTGAGGTGTCATTCATGTGGACAGGAACTGGACTATCTCGGCGAAGTAATCATAGACTTTCCTCATGGCCAACAACTGTGCATATGGTAGTGTATCATCCAAACTGGTAGGTTCCTCTCCATGTTCTAACCTGGATAAGTGATCAAGTCCTTTATTCATTCTCCCTTGCTTGACCACAATCTCAAAATCATATTTCTAGAATAATAATAGCCATCTGCATATTCCTCCCCCCAACACTGGCTTGTTGACTAAGTAATTTAATGTAGAATTGTAATACCCCAAGGACGTGCCCCAATTTCATTATGAATTGTAATTATGTTTTATAGGCTGGTGAGCCAAGTTTATATAAGTTATTGGGCTTATGTGTTTATTAGGCCAAAGAGATTAAGTGTTGAAGGCCAAGAGCCTGATTTTTGTACATGTAATGATGCACATTATTAATATAAAAATGCCTTTGCATGTGGACCAACCATGATGAATGAGTGATGGGGGACTAAGATTCCATAAAGTCTGGGTAAGGGAGAGGGGGATGAAAGGTTTGGGAGAAGGGATAAGCTTAAGAGCTTAAGTCCTTGGGAATAATAACTAAATATTATTCCAAAGTTGTGTAAATGTTTATGTTTTATCCTAAGTTCCTAGAAGGGGGAACGTGTGCAAAATGGGGAGCATGCAACCCCAGGGAGACAGGTGTCGACCTGGGTGCATGCAGTTAAAACCAGAGAAGGGAGTCGTGTTGGGGGTTCGACCTCCCATTCTCCATCCTCCGTCTAAACTCACAGGTGTCCATGATCAACCTATGTTTTCGTTGTTTGTTCTGGGGAATCCTTACCTGAACCATTAAGTCTCTGTGTGGGATCTCTATACACCCTCATGCAGCCCCGAAACCTGAACCGTGAATCTATCCTATATCGTTGGTTGGGAAAACCAAATGTCCCGTAATTGTTGAGCCTTCTTATGTTGTAGCGTATGTCTGTCACTAGTTTGGGAAAGTTGTGTTTTTGTTTTTCATGGACTATTGTGGCCTCATAGTGCTTGACTACGTGTGGCTTATTGGTCAGTGTATGTTCATGTTGAGCCTCGTAGTTGCCCAACTGCGTTGAAAACTGAGTTGAAGGAAACAGGTTGTTTAACCTATGTGTAACACTCTCTCCAGGTGAGGGAGGTGGTTGTGGTTGAAAAGAATAGGTCGTCGGACCTGTGAGCAACTCTCTCCAGGTGAGAGAGTGTGCTGAGGAAGTAAGGACTCCTGGAAAGGGTCTTGTAGCTGCTACAGAACTATGATACTTCTCATCCGGTCTGTTGTTGAAGCCCAAGGCAAGGGATGTTAGCAGCCAAAGGATTGTCTTGGTGACAAAGAAGGTGTATACTCCTAGGGTGGGACAAGTGTGTAGGGAATGAGAGTCTATGAGAAGTGGGCATAAGTAGCTCCTGGGAGAAAATCCTTATTCTGTAACTGTGTGTCTTCCCGTTGACCTTTCTTAGCCTAGGGTTTCCTACCTGATGGAGCTTAGTCCCGGCTTGGGAGTGACTTACTGTTGAGAGTGTTGAGCAGTGCGGTCTAAGGCTGGGAGGTTCATGGAAGGTCTGCACATAGTTGGTGGATTACTATAGTTTCAAAGATAAGTATCAGTTGGTGCTTAATATTATGTTTTTCTTATATGTTATCATGTATTATGTTGTGCATATGAATTATTGTTGATGTCCTACATGATGTATTTTAGCAGTAATCATGTGCTTACTTTGAATTGTTTAATTAGATTTATTATGCATTTTATATATGTAAGTATGTGAATGTTCCATGTAGTAGCGTTTCCCGGTAAGTGGGTTGATGGTCGGGGATGTTACAATCTAGTATCAGATAAATGGTTACAACACTGAACCTGGATGGGCCATGTTAGTGGACATTGAAGCAAGAGTTTCAGAAAGAATTGTTGTTGAAGTAGACAAAATTCGATTTATGAGCCAAGCACTCAATGTTGAGCCTGAATGGGCCAGATAAGTAGTCATTAGACCCAAGGTTTCAGGTGGAAATTGTGTTTGTAAGAACCAATTTTTGTACCTTAGATTGTTCTGGAATGCCAAGGAGTCACTTGGTTGTGTTACAAAGATCAGGAGGTGTAGCGGTATTATAAAACTACAGCTGGTGTGGTATATGGCCATAGGGAGAGAGAGATCTCAACACCTAAAGTGTTGGAGCTGTAGGATATTTTTGGGAGGAAAGGAGAACCCTCACGACTATCATATCTGGAGAAGGTACAGAAGAGTTATCCTGGAAACCTTTCGGGGATTCGAATATCGGGAGAAACAAGATGTGAAGATGCACGAACTTCCGATGCTCAAAACTCTGAAACGAAAAGTAAGTAGGGTGGGACCGATGACATCGTCGAGGGTGATGTGGAAATTCCTAGATCTGTCACATGCCACCGCCTTAGTTGGTGAAATTTGTACTACGTGGGTCAAAGGGTTAAGTAGATCGGAATTTTGAATGTCGAAAGATTGGGGAAAAACAAGTGTGGGAACTTTTGAGGTCCGAAGTCCCGAAGTTCCGAGGTTCGAAGTCCCGAAGTCCCAAAACTTCGAAGACGGAGAGACCATAGTTGATTTCAGTCGTTGGATGATGGGTAAACGTGGACCATTGATCCACTTGACTTCGCGAGTTCTGTAATTGGAACTTCGAGAGATAGTTGTATGTGCTTTGAAATCCCCGAAGGTGAAATCCTGACTAGCACATAGTAGTTTAGCGTTTGGTCATGGCCCATGATCACATGGGTTGGGGACTAAGGAAAAAGGGGGCTATCACCCAAAAGTTACAGAGCTGAACAGAGCTCAGAAAATTTGTGAAATTGAAATGTTTTCTTAAATCGGATTGGTTTTGAATGTGTGGAATTTGTTAAGGAAATATAGCCTGACAAATTCTGGTTGTCTACACGTTGTGATTGCAAAAGTGTGATGAGTGCCAAAACTCATTAGAATTTCCATGGAGTGCAAAGAAGTGGAAGATAAACAGAATGCTTCCAGTTCATAAAATGAAAGAGAAGGAATGGATTTCCACTTGGGAGTTGAAGGATCAAACTCCAATGGGCATGGAAAAGAGATAGATAAGGAAGGAAATATGAGGAAGATCATTGAAAAATTGCAGAAAGATGCCCAAACTCACTGAGAAGATAGTATAAAGATCAGGAAAACTTAGGAAAAACAAGGATAATTCAACGTAAAGTTGTTAAAGAGTTTGGAGAGAATATAAAATAAGTTGGATAAGGAGAGTGACTCGAGCGGAACGAGGAGTCACCAAACTTCTGAGGGGAGAAGATCAAGGAGTGTTGGTAGACACCATCACCACTCCCAAAGTCGCTCCACGAGAAGGGCACACAGTATTTCAAGCCCATATCCTGCCAGAAAGAAAAAGAGATATGGAGTGGATGAACTGAAGGGCGAAATGAATAAGATTAAGCCTCCTACGTTTGATGGAGAACAAAAGAAGGAGGAAGATGTCGAAACATGGTTTCTTGGCATGAGGAAATATTTCCAACTACAGAATTATTCATCTCATGAAAAAGGAAGAATTGTGATGTATCAACTAAAGGGAAAGGCATCCATGTGGTGGGATCATCTTGTGTAGGTACAACACATTAGAGATAAATATATCACTTGGAAAGAATTAAAGAGGTATTTAGAGAAGAAGTATTTGAATAAGAGATATTATGACAGAAAGATGAAAGAGTTATTTGAACTCAATATGGGCAACATGACCATTGATGAGTATGAATGAAGGTTTCTGGAATTTTTGAAGTATGTTTCGTTCATCAAATATGAGACTATGAAGATTCAGAGTTATCTAAGTGGATTTCCACCTTCCATTGGTGACAAGATCCAGTATGATGACCCCAAGAATATCGAAGAAATGATAAGGATGGCGAAGTGATTATATGAACAACAGAAAGAAAAGCCTACCTTCCAGAAATATTGGGAAGACAAGAAGAAGTTCAAGAAAGAGAAGAGGGAGAAAGGAACTAAGTCATCCTTTTTCAGAAACTATCCTCAAGGACAACCATATTTTAGAGAGGCCATAAAAGATGAAATGGGCGGACAAATTCCAAGACAGACACCTATGGAGTGTTGGGGTTGTAAAGGAAACCATAGGTATAGATATTGCCCCCGCCAAAATGATAAAGTGAGAGTTGTCCACAATGTTCAGCAAGCTGAAACAGTGGAGGACATGGGCAGTAGAATGCCAAGGATCTATGCAACCCTAGACAACAAGCAAGTTGAATACCAATCGCACATGATTGAAGTGGAAGGTATGATTAAGAACTGACCATTTACTATTTTAATTGATTCATGGGCTAGCCATAGTTATGTAGATCGTAGAGTGGTGGAAAGTTTGCAATTGTCAAGAAGAAAACATTAAAAATCTTGGTCAGTGTAGCTGGCTACAGGAACCAAGAGGAAAGTCATTGATTTGGTTAAGTCATGTCCTATGGACATGAATGGACTGAGCATGAAGGTTGAATTGAACATTCTTCCTTTAGGCTCTTATGATTGTTTAATTGGGATGGACTAGTTGGACCATCACCATGCCATCCTGGACTGTTGTAACAAGGCCTTCACTTGCCTAAATGAGGATGGGAATCGGAAAACAGTCCAAGGAATTCCTAGAGTTGTTGTTATCTGAGAAATCTCAGCAATGCAGCTGAAGAAGTGCTACAAAAAAGTTTGTCAATTATTTACATCCCATGTGGAGGAAACACCTAAGGAAAAGGTGTCAAGTATTGGGGATCATGCAATAATAAAGGAGTTTGAAGGTGTATTTCAAGAGGTACTAGGATTACCTCTGAAAAGAGATATTGACTTCTCTGTAAACTTGATGCTTGGAGCAACTCCAGTGTCGAAATATCCTTATAGAATGAGTACGCCAGAGCTAAAAGATTTACAATTGCAGCTTGAAGAGATTCTGAAGAAGGGGTATATACCCCCAAGTGTGTCACCTTGTGGAGCCCTGGTTCTGTTTGTGAAGAAGAAAGATGGAACTCTGAGATTGTGTATCGATTTCAAACAATTGAACAAAGTGACTGTAAAGAACAAGTATCCTTTGTCGAGGATTGATGACCTCTTCGATCAGTTGAAGGATGTGAAGATCTTTTCAAAGATAGACCTCAGGTTGGGATATCACCAAGTAAGGATAAAGGATGAATACATCAGTAAGACCGCCTTTAGAACAAGGTATGGTCATTACGAGTTCACAGTGGTGTCGTTTGGTCTGTCAAATGCACCTGTTGTTTTTATGTGTCTGATGAATGGTGTATTCATGGACTATTTAGACAAGTTTGTCATAGTCTTTTTGGATGACATTATGGTATATTCCAAGTCAGAGGAATATCATGAAAAACATCTTAGGATGGTGTTGCAGGTGCTATGAGAGCACCAATTGTATGCCAAGATGAGAAAGTGCTCGTTTTATCAGGAGAAGATCCATTACCTGGGGCATATTATTTCAAAGGATGGGATAGTTGTAGATCCTAAAAAGGTTGAGGCCATTAGAGAATGGTTGGTGCCAAATATTGTGACATAAGTTAGATCCTTCATGGGATTGGTTGGTTATTACAGAAGGTTCATCGCAGGGTTCTCAAGGATAGCTCACCCTATCACTTCCTTGCAAATAAAGGAGAAGAAGTTTCAGTGGACAGAAGATTGTGAGAAAAGATTTCAATGATTGAAGAAACTCTTAACTAGTGTTTTAATATTGAGGATTGCAGACCCGAATGAATAATTTATGGTGTGCACAGATGCATGCGAAGAAGGACTGGGAGGAGTCCTTAGTCAGAATGGATTCATAATCTACTATGAATCCAAAAAGTTGAAAGAGCATGAAAGGAACTGCTCAACTCATGATTTGGAGTTAGCGTCCATCATTCACGCTCTGAGGAAATGGAGATATTACCTCATGGGAAGGAGGTTTGAATGGAGAACATACCAGAATGGTCTGAAGTATTTGTTTGATCAACCAACCTTGAACGCTAGGTAGAGTAGGTGGTCGGAATTTCTCTGTGAATACGATTTTGATATCAAGCATATCAAAGGGAAGGGGAATAAAGTGGTTGATGCACTAAGCAGGAGAGTACACGAATTACATGCTACATCCATTAGCATGTATCAAACCTATATAAAGAGCATAGTTTTGGAAACTTCAAGCGTCGACTTGTAGTACATGGAGTTGGTAGCAAAGCTACAAAAAGGTTAAATGCCACAGAAAGTGGAAAATTATAAGTTAGAGACTGATGGAATACTTTTGTATAAAAACAGAGTTTATGTACCTAATGTCCAGGATTTGAAACTTGAGATTCTAAGAGAAATGCATAGTGTGCCTTATGGTGGGCACCCTGGATATCAAAAGATTGTGGAAGCATTCAAGAGCCATTACTTTTGGCCAGGTATGAAGAAAGATATCATTGAATACATCACCAGATGTATGGAGTGTTAGAAGGTTAAAGTTAAGCATAGGCACCCAGCGGGGTTTTTGCAACCTTTACCCATTCCTGAGTGGAAGTGGGAAGTGGTGACAATGAACTTCATCATAGGATTGCCCAAGGTAGGAAAGCAGCATGATTCTATCATGGTGGTGGTGGACAAGCTTACAAAAGCTGCCCATTTCATTCCGTTAAAGACTACACACATTGTCGACATCTTTATGAAGGAAGTGGCATGATTACACGGGATTCCCAATACAATTGTGTCCGACAGAGACCCGAAATTCACCTTGAATTTCTGGAAAGGGTTATTTAAAGGGTTCAGAATGAATCTGAATTTCAATACATCTTATCATCCTGAGTCTGATGGATAGACAGAGAGGGTGAACAGAGTAATAGAAGACACACTAAGGATGTATGTGATGGACAAACCATCAAAATGGGAAGACTACCTGCACTCGGTAGAATTCGCCTACAACAATGGGTATCAAGCATCATTGAAGATGATCCCATTTCAACCACTTTATGGAAGAAAGTGCAATACTCTAGTAATGGGATAATCCAGCTAACAGAGCAGTATTTGGGCCAAAGTTGCTCAAGGAAATGGAAGAGAAAATGTTGAAAATTAAGCAGAATTTAAAAGTTGCCCAAGACAGGCATAAAAGTTATGCTAATAAAAATAGAACACACGGAGAGTTTAAAGTGGGAGATCATGTTTTTTCTGAAAGTAAAAGTCAATAGAAGTTTCCTGAGGCTAGGAAATTGTTCCAAGTTGGCAGCCAGATTTTGTGGGCCATTTGAAATCCTAGAAAGGATTGGGCCAGTTTCATATATGCTTGCATTAGATGCATCCATGATTGTACATAATTTGTTTCATGTTTCATTACTTAAGAAATATATACCTAATGCTAATCATGTAATCAACTGGAATGTGATTCAGATGGAACAAGAAGGTGTCATGCAAGTGCATCCTCTGCGCATATTGGATGAGAAAAGAAAACAGCTCCAGAATCGATCCATAGGGCTTGTAAAGGTCTAGTGGACCTGGTACGGTCCTGAGCACGCGACATGTGAGCATGAGGATGCAATGCAGTCAGAATATCGCATATTTTTGAATATTTTGGAAATCTTGTTGATGATGTGTGAAAGTTGCACTGAGGACAGTGAAAAAATAAGGGGAGGGGATTGTGATAACCCAAGGACATGCCCCAATTTCATTATGAATTGTAATTATGTTTTATAGGCTGGTGAGCCAAGTTTATATAAGCTAGTGGGCTTATGTGTTTATTAGGCCAGAGAGATTAATTGTTGAAGGCCAAGAGCCTGATTTTTGTACATGTAATGATGCACATTATTAATATAAAAGAACCTATGTGTGTGGACCAACCATGATGAATGGGTGATGGGGGACTAAACCTCCACAAAGTCTAGGTAAGGGATAGGGGGCTGAAAGGTTTGGGAGAAGGTATAATCTTAAGAGATTAAGTCCTTGGGAATAATAACTAAATATTATTCCAAAGTTGTGTAAATGTTTATGTTTTATCCTAAGTTCCTAGAAGGGGGAACATGTGAAAAATGGGGAGCATGCAGCCCTAGGGAGACAGGTGTCTACCTGGGTGCATGCAATTAAAACCAGAGAAGGGAGTCATGTTGAGGGTTCGGCCTCCCATTCTCCATCCTCCGTTTGAACTCATGGGTGTCCATGATCGACCTCTATTTTCAGTGTTTGTTCTGGGGAATCCTTACCTTAACCATTAAGTCTCTATGTGGGATCTTTGTACACCCTCACGCAGCCCTGAAACCTGAACTGTGAATCTATCCTATATTGTTGGTTGGGAAAATCGAATGTCTCGTAATTTTTTAACCTTGTTATGCTGTAGCATCTTTCTGTCACCAGTTTGGGAAAGTCGTGTCTGTGTTTCCCGTGGACTGTTGTGGTCACGCAATGCTTCAATGTGTATGGCTTGTTGGTTAGTGTATGTTCATGTTGAGCCTGGAATTTTCCCGACTACGTTGGAACCCGAGTTGAAGGAAACAGGTTGTCCAACCCATGTGTAACACTCTCTCCAGGTGAGGGAGGTGGTTGTGGTTGAAAAGAACAAGTCGCCAGACCTATGAGAAACTCTCTTCAGGTGAGAGAGTGTGTTGAGGAAGTAAGGAATCCTAGAAGGGGTCCCATAGCTGCTACAAAAAATCCTTCCTCTGTAACTGTGTGTCTTCCCGTTGACCTTTCCGAGCCTTGGTTTCCCTACCTAATGGAGCTTAGTCCCAACTCGGGGGTGACCTACTATTGAGAGTGTTGAGCAAAGTGGTCTAAGGCTGGGAGGTTCGTGGAAGGCCTACATGCAGTTGGTGGATTACTACAGTTTCAAAGATAAGTATCAGTTGGTGCTTAATATTATGTTTTGCTTATATGTTATCATGTATTCTGTTGTGCATATGAATTATTGTTGATGTCCTACATGATGTATTTTAGCATTAATCATGTTCTTACTCTGAATTGTTTAATTAAATATGTTAATTATATTTATTATGCATGTTATATATGTAATTATGTGAATGTTCCACATAGTAGTGTTTCCCGACAAGTGGGTTGATGGTTGGGGATGTTACAAGAATGATCAGTAAACATCTTAAAATGTACTCCCAACAAGTAGTGTCTAAAATTATACAGCGCATATACCATAGCTAGTCCTTCTCTTTCAGTGGTAGTATAATTCATTTAAGATGTAGAAAGATTCCTACTAGCAAAGGTTATAGGGTGCTCGATATCTCTTGCTCCTGATTGTGCTAAGACTTCTCCTAGTGCAATGGACGAAGCATCGACATGAACATTGAACTCCTTACTCCAATCTGGAAAAACCAAGATAGGCACAGTGACCATTTTTTTCTTTAGTGTGTCGAAGATATGTTGGCATTCTTTTGTCCATTGAAACTTACTATCCTTCTTTAATAGCTTCTTTGTGGGTGATGTCATCTATGCATAACCCTTAATAAACTTTCTATAATATCCAGTGTGTCCTAATGCAGTGTGCAGCTGTCTAACCAAAGTAGGAGAAGGTAGATCAACTATGATAGTAATCTTGGAAGGATTTACCAACAACCTCTTCTTACACACAATATGTCCTAACAACACTCCAAAAGGTGAAAATAAAATACACTTCTTCAAGTTCAGGGAAATCTGACATTGTCTGCACTGATCTAACATTAATCTCAAACATTCAATATGGTCTTTCAGTAAGCTAAAAATGGTCCAGCCATCAAAGTATGCCTCCAAAAACTTATGTAAAAAATCCTTAAATGCTTCGACCACCACCCTGGAAAAGATGGCTAATGCATTATTCAAAGCAAAAGGAATAACAGTGTATTTAAAAGAACCCCATTCTATTGCAAATGTAGTCGTATGTCTGTCCTCCTTAGCAATTTAGATCTGGTGGTAGCCTGGAAATCCATCTATGAATGAATAAACTTCTTGTCCTCCTACATTATCTAGAACTTCATCAGTAAAAGGTGTATGGAACGGATCATGTAAACATGTATCATTCAATTTCATTAGTTCTACATAGATTATGATTTCTCCTGAATTTTTATCTTGGACCACCATAAGGCTGATCCATTCAGATTCTTCAACTAGTTCTATGATTCCTACTTCCAACATTCTATCTACTTCAATCTTAACTTTCTGCATGTATTTGGGATTCAGTCTATAAGGCCTCTACTTGATAGGTCTTGCATATTTTTTCAAAGGAATCTTAATTTATCCCATGGGCCCTTTAATGCCTTTCATGTCTGTGAACTTGGTTGGGAACAATTCCTGGTACTCATGCAATAATTTTTTAATCTTACTAATAGTAGCATCATCCCAATAGTCTCCAATATTTTCCAACTTAGGTGTCTATTCTGTTCCAATGTTAACTTTCTTAACTTTAATAGGCTTCCCAACAAAAGGTAATTCAATCCCTATCCCTTCTATGTCTCTTTTTCCTTCAGTTTCTGAAATGTTTACATTCCTAGGTTCATCATCCTCATCAACATTAATATTATAACAACCTTGTAACTGATGAAGAGGCGCAGTCCATTCATCTGCTTCTTGTTCATCAGGGAGGTTAGGTGCCTCCACAAAGACCTTTTGTCTTAGGATTTGTAACTCTTGATCTACTATGGGGTACTGACTTTTAAGTAGGAACGTAGCTATAAAGTTTTGGGTCATACCATACCAATATGTAGTGGCTAAGCGCAATTTTGATTGAAGATACTAGTTGATAGGCGTAGTATCTAAGGTGTTGATGAACTTATGCACCCATTGTTCTTTAGGAATGTTTCTCCAGGCTTCATCGTAACTTAGGACAACTCTGACCTATGTATCGAACTTCGCAACCCTCAGCTTGGTCTGAAAATCACACGGTCAACAAGGTGCGACATTGTACCCACTCTGCGATGCTCTTCTTGTGTGTTCCCCACCATCTAGTTGGTGTTGATTTCAAGGCTTCATCTAGTGCCAACATCCTCTGTTGTACTGGTATAATTCTCTCAAATTAAACTACAAATGTCTCTAACTTATTCAATCCATCAAATGTAGGAAGATTACTTACTTCTATGCCAATACAGCGAACTGCCTCGATCAATCTGGTGCACCTCTGTGTAGAGACTTCATACATTTTGTTTTTCTAGTTTTCCAATGCTTCTTCTGAATCTGATGAGCATGCACTCTCACTTCTCCAACTTATATTTCCATCTACTGTGGGATTAATATAATCTTGTTGTCTTGTTGTCAGTTTGTAGATGTTTTCTAGCTCATATGCACGGTCTTGTTCTCTTATAGGTTATGTGCATTTGTGACCTTCATCGGTGTCAAGAGGTGCAATGACCCTAAGGCCATCACCTTCAAATGTCATTATTCTCTTTTTTAGGTCAACAACAGTCAAATTGTTGAAGGCCCAATCAATACCAAACAACGCAAGATAAGGACAACTATCATCAACAATCTCGATCACTTTGAAGTCTGCAAATTTCCTTACCCCGTGGATGTCCATAGGGACATGCTCTAGTATTCCAAAGGGACTCACCGCCTGCTGGTTAGCCATCCTGATCCTAATAGGAGAGTAAATCAATTTAGGTTTTCCCATCAGTTCCCAAGTCTACTTCGTCATAACAATTACTTCTAATTCCAGGTCGAGGACCACGTAGTCTATGTTGTAGTCTCCAATCTGTGCACTAAGGTGCAGTTCCTTTCTTGTCCTCCTTTTTCTAGATACTTGATTCGCAACTCTACTCAGCAAAGTACATACTCTTCCAATTTCATATTTTCTTATCAAGTGTTGAAGTTCTTACACAATTCTTTCATATTTAATCAAATTAATACAAGTATGCAAGAAGTCCACAAGCTTGTTTACATCTTTTCCTTTCCTAAGTGGGACAGAATGATCAAATGTTGGAGGCATTTTACATTCCCTTTCTTTTTCTTGTGCCCTAGATGAAGAAGCATATTCTCCTACAAATTATCTCCTTACTTCTTCAAAAGTATGATTTTTTTCCTTGGATCAAACAATTGTGTCTTATCTGCAGAGCTTCTGATCCCTTATCCATATGTAGTCTTTCCTGGAGTCACCCGATCTTCTCCTATAACAGTGCCTCCCCTAGTAATAACAACGGCTCTGGGATCCTCACCACGAGGTTCAACTGATATTAGTTGTACTTGTTAGTTTCCACCTCATATTTCCTGAAGTTTAGCTAATAATACTAGACAATATTCAATGACATGGTCAAATGAATTACAATAGAGACAAGTGGTACAAGGGTTCTGACAATCCCTTTCCAAATGACCTGGTTGGGCGCATTTATAGCAAATAATCTGACCTCGGCCTTGACCCATGCCTCCTCCTCGTCCTCTTCCTCTGAACCCACCATGAGGATTGAAGTTTCCTCTTCCTGGGGAATTGAACTACGCAATATTACCTTCTGATTGTAATTCTCCTTGAATTCTATATGCATCCCTTGACCTTTCATGCATGAGATCGTAATACCTACAGTCCTTCTCATCATGCCCCACAGATTTGTAGAATGTACAATAAATATTGGTGGATGTATGGACATATTTATGCATATAATAACATTCACTAGGGTGATGTCTAGTTCTACATGCCTCGCATAAGGGTAAAGTATCCTGCTTCAAAGGGTTAGGGGCTCCAAAGGCCAAGTATTCATTAAATAGGGGGCAGTTCTCTTTTTCATGGCCCTCTGATTTACATCTGATACACCAGATGTCTTATCTTTTCTCCTTTCATTTATCTTTCTTCATGTCTTCGACCTGTAAAGATAAACTAGTTAATTGATTCAAAATTTGACTCATACCTGGGTTGGATTCTCCTACATGGGTTGCTTCTAGTTTCATGGCAATCTCCAATGCTTCAGCCTATGAGGTGACCTTATGTTGCATCAAAGGAACTCTGATATGTGGTAGCAGGGAAGCGATGAACCATTCCTTATGTTGTTCATTTGGAATCTGAAAACTTAAATGGCATGTCAGGGTCTTAAACCTATGATCAAATTCCCAAACAGGTTTAGTCACCTTCTGCTTGATTTCCTTAAACTTTGTAATTCACTGTGACTCTAACTTAAGTTTCTTAAACTCTGCACTCAACGTAGTCTTAATGTCATTCAATGGTTTAGGTTGTACATATCCTGAAACAAACTTGATATACCAACTCAATGCGCGATCCCTCAAGGTAGTACTAAACTGAGCTCTCTTAACAGCTTCATTGGTGACTTTCTTAATGCTCCATACAGCTTCGCATAAGAACCAGTGCTGGTCAGGATCCTCAAATCCATCTCCTCTAAAAATGGGTAACCTCATTTCATCAGCCATGGATCTTCCTTGGTTTCTCAACTGAGTATGTACTAAAATTCTTGTAACAGTGCTCTCAGTGCTCTGATTACTCTGCTTACTTTGGTTACTTAATGCTGCTAAAACAACAGGAGGAGTAATAATACTTACTTCGATAGTAGGTGCATTCCCTGAAGTTTTTGTATCTTCTCGGTGAAGTTCCTCAGTCTCTACTTCCTCTACCCTTGTGAACTCTAAATACTCTTCATTTGATCTCCCTTCTTCTTCTCCACTGTATAAATCTTCATCTTGAGTCAATGGATTGCAACTCTTCTTAAATAGGTTTGCAAGCAGAACCTTTCTGAATGATCTCCCACTACACGTGTGTCCAGCCTTTGCGTCATTGTCGTTGTTTGAATTCTTGAACATTAGCTTTAAAATCCAATTGATTATTATATCTTCAAGATATTCTTCTCATGCAATAGCATCTTAGTCTTCAGTTTTAAAAAGTGTAGAAACTTTCCTCTAGGTTCCTTGAAGAAATATCTCTCTGCTTGGCTATATGATTCCACTCTGTCAATAGAAAATTCTATAATGTATCCTCCAATAGTGTTATCAAACCAGAGATCAACCACTCTAGACACAACGTTATCAATTGTCTTGACCTTCTTAATTAACGTCGATGTCCAAACCACAGGTGGTCTAGATCTGATCTTAAACTGGGTGTTTGCTAATCTAGCTAACCACTCGTACAACTCCTTATGAACTCCTGCAAAGAAAATTTCATGCACGTCAGTAAAGATGTACCTTCCCAACCAGTCTTTTGTACTAATTCTAGGGTTCTTGTTCTAAGCTACAGTGAAGTCCCTTTCTTGTTCTTCTATCCACTTTTGAATCTCTGTCTTCGATGGAAACCACCTTAACATTCCCTCAAAAATATCCCAGTCCCGGAAATAGAACCATTTGTTGGCAAAGGGAGAGACCCAGGGTTCAACTCTAACAACGCACCAACAAACCCTAACTACTGGCCCTTTCGGCAACACCCATGAAGCAGATGAAGTCTCACCCGAAGTAGTAATAGGGGGGTTGCAGGACATAGGTGTCTACAACCAGAGAAAACGCAAGATGATTTCAAAGAAACAACGCAGTATATCCTAGAGAATCTTAATGGTATTATACTTAGTTTCGTGAAGTTAGTTATATCTCTTATATTTAATAGGGAACACAACAATGCAATAACAACATAACAGATAGCAAGTAACACAACATCAATCACAAAGAATAACAAGATTTATGTGGTTCACCCTCCCCCCTAGGGCTACGTCCACAGAACTTTGTTTATTGATTAAGTATATGGAAAATACACAGTTCTATCTGAGCACTCAGCTGCAAATCCTTCTCCTTCTTCCTCTTTATTCCCCTCCCTGCACACCCAGTTGCAGGATAGATCTTCGCACCCAATAGAAGATCCAAAATACAAGACAAATCTAAGACATAATACTTCTACCTCCCCAAGACAATAATAACAACATCAACAAAAACCCCCTCTTAACTCTTCTAGACCTCTTTTTATACATTTCATGACTCCTAGACAACCCTAGACCGAAATCTAGATGAAAAAACCCTAGGTACCAAAACCCTCCTTTTAAGGACTTCGTCGACATGTTCCTCCTTCTTCTCTGCGCGGTGCTCCAAAGCACCCATTGATGTCTTCTTCCACTTGATAAATTGTCCATGATCCATCTTCCTTGCTCCTTTGTCTTCCTATATCTTCTCTTTCAACGGCTTGCTTTCCATTACTTCACTCCTTCTTTTCTGCTTCTTTAACCACTTCGATCCCTCCTCACTTTGTGTGCCTTCTACGCACTTTGTACTTTGTCTTTCTTCTTCCTTAATCTTCACTTTCTTCCTTAATACATGACCAAGGGCCAACAACTCTTGATCCTTTTCTTCTAGATGATCTGCCTTTAACTTGGGTAAATTCTTTGCAAAGTGGCCATACTCATGGCACGATTTGCACTGGAATGGTAGTTATTCATAGTCAACTTTTTGGATGTAGGACCAGTTATCCAAAGTGAGATGGATAGGCTCTCACAACCATTTTTACAGATCTGCTTCTACACAAAGACGATCGCAATATTGGAGGCCTTCTCATGGTTTGGCTCGATCAATTAATATACCCAACATGTTTCCTATGTTTTTTAGGGTTTCACCATTCCAACAGTGTAGGGGGAGAAAAGGAAAACATACCCACACTTGGATTGCTAAAGGAATTTCATTTTTTGTGCTAAAGTCAGGAGTCCGCTTATTCAGATACATTCCCCTTGAACCCATCAAGTATGGACCACTCTTGAAGATTAGATCTCTATCGACTTTATTTTCAAAAACAAAACAAAGAACCCCTTACCACAAAACATTGAGGACATTTTCCCTTCAATCTTTTTCTTTCAATTATGATCCAACCATTGATCCATTGCTCTTGGAGAGGGCCATAGCCCCATAAACTAACCAATCAACTCGTTCTCAGCTAGTCGAGGGGAGAATGGACGAGAAGTGGAGGAGTGCACTAGAACTTTGGGGATCTCATCGATCTTCTTCATGAAACGGGAAGGAGGGGGACATTTTACGTTCTTGGTATAGGAAGCAATTAAATCCTGGAAAGTTGCAATATCTTGGGGGGGAAGGGAGGAAGAGGGGGCTCCTCCCCTCTATCTAGAATCCATGAGGCCCGCAGACATGACACACCTGAGGAAACCCTAGCCGCAGAAAAAAAACATGCCCATAGTCAACAGCGTTAGACATTATTATTAATCAACTTGCTTTGCATTTATTGATATTTAGCCAATGCAATAAAACCTACATTATCATGTAATAACACCTACATTACCATAGTACATAAGATGGTTCTAAGATTGAGTATATGCTCTATACAATCCAACGTGTGATATGTCCTTGCATTGTTCATTTCCTCTAGCTTACCTACCACGCATTACATGCATACTCTAAGCTATTTCCTTTTTGGATTCACCAAATACACCTTTGTGCTTATTGGGGTTTCTTAATATCAATGCATTTTTCAATATTTAATGAAATTTGTTTGGGTTGAACATTATTTTTTTAAATGATCAAGGTCTCAACCTATGTATTATTAAAGGCCTCTAAAAATAATTCAAACATATTTAAGATGCATTTCTTAGAAAGATGCGATATAAGGTGGTTTACATTACCCATTATAATAAACTTCATCCACAATGTATAAATTTTGATTAATTTTTTCCATTTGAAGCCACAATGTATAAATTTTGATTAATTTTTCCCATTTGAAGGTATGTGCTCTCTCAGAGCATTATTTTTTTCACTATGTTATGTCTTTTACCGTAGTAATGACCAAATTTGCTATATCTAAAACTTCACCTCTCCACTAGGTTTTTTAACACTTTACAATAAAATTTTATTTCCCTAATGTTAGGGAAGTTTCACAGTTATATGAGGGGTAGGTGTGGAGTGGAAAAGTTCAATATTTTGAAAAGGGTTTGAAAATACGAATTATTTAAAATTATACTTAAATTGTACATGTTTCTTAAAAAATCAAATAATCACGTAAACATACACAAAAATAGTAATTTCAAAAAGAGATGTACATAGGTATAGGAGGAGGAAGGTTAGAAAACTTCAAGATTTTGAAAAAGTTTTGGAAATATGAAATATATAACATTATACTTAAAATTGTACATGTTACTTAGAAATGAAAATAATCACATAAAATTACATAAACATATTTAATAAAATAATTAAAAAATTATATATACTTAATCAAATAATTTAAAAAAATGTACATTATAATTCGTATTTTTATAGTCTAAGCATAGAGATAGAGATAAAATGAAAAATTTAAACATCTGCAACTAAGAAACATGCTTCAAAATCATAATTGGTGACAACATCTTTATTTGATGCTTTATTAGTCTCAATAACATCACTAAAATGATCTACATATATTTTTTTTTGCATTCTTTAAAACACATTTCTCGAAGGTGAGAATTATCATCATCATTTGCAATAGAGTGTGTCAACAATCATAATTTATTATGGACACACAAAATATTTGTCGATTTTTTTAGCCCTAGTTAGGTTTTTAACTTATAAAGTAAAGAGCTTTGACAAGGGGGGCTCACAGGGGTTTAAAGTAGTTCATTTTTAGTAAATTAATTTGTGGAGTTTTTTTTTTTAAGAAAAGGTTTGGAGGTTCCATTGGACTAGTTTAGCTGGTTTGAAAGATTTGGGACCTAAAAAAACTTGGTAACTATGATATATATATGTGTGGGTAACTATGTTATATATGTGTGGGTGGATCTCACTCCAAATAGGGGATGTCATTTTATGTATGTGTGGGTGGATTTCACTCCAAATAGGGGATGTCATTGTTGGAATAGAGATTGCCAATAAGAAATTAATAATCAATTTGCATTATGATGTTACATTGTTTACATGTCTTTTGCATAGAGTTATTGAACTTATGGGTGTCAAATGTATTTTGTTATAAGTGAATCCTCACTCTTTGTATATTTTTGACGATTTCCCATATATTAGGGAACTGGTCTTCAATGATGAATATTAAATAACCTATAGAATAAATCTTTGGAATTGTCCAATTGTTTTTTGTTGTAACAGCCCTAATTAATTCTTTAATTATCATGAATAATGAATTTTAGTTTAATAAATATTAGTTTAATGAATTATTAAAATATATTTTACGAAGACTTTATTATAATATAATTATTATTGGTAGTTGAACCAATTTATGGGAGGGATAAGGTGGTTAAGGGATTAATGAGGGCAAGGCGGTTGGACAAAGGAAGGGGAGGAGGAAGATAAGAGGAAAGAGAGGACTTGGGAAGGGGGATCTCTTTTTGGTTGAGCGATATTTTTAATTTATGGGAAGGTGAGAAATTTGGAGAGGGAAAAGGAGAAGGGAGGAAACAGTTTGGGCTGCATCAGTTTTGCTTACAGTTTTCTTACAGTTTGCTTGAGGACTCTCACAGGGGCACGTGTTGCTGGGAATTTTGGGCTCGGGGGGCAGGAAACCATAAGGATTCCTGGGGCTAGGGAGTCAGAGACGTTGTTCCTAGTTGGTTGGGAGGTTACTTAGTTTGGGCAGGATTCATCAGCTTCAGGTTCGGCATCAGGTTGAGGTAAATACCTCATGCTCATTATTATGTTGTTGTTGTTCATTATTATGTTGTTCATTTTTATTCAGGTGAACATCTCATGAACTTGTTCACCTGTGCAAGTAAAATCCTTCACCTATACAAGTGAAATCCTTCACCTATACAAGTGAAATCCTTGAAAGGAGTTATGTAAACAGAAATAATTAAACACATATAAATAATCTATATATGGAAAATATATAGGAGGTAAAAAAAATAGTATGGGCCAAGATCCAGCACCACCCAACTTACAAGCCAAGCACAAAAACAACAAATTTTAACACTTTTTATAAATAAACAGGTATATATATATATATATATATATAAACATTGGGTCGAGGCCCAATCTACCAGGGCAAGGTAGAAGGACGAAGGCCAAAATCGAATCACAAGAAGAAAGAGATTGTAAGTACACAAGATTTCAGGAATTCGAATTTGTGTTTTAGTTGAATTCGTATTAAAATGGCCAATGTGATTGTATTCTATAACTATGCACATAATGAAAACTCCGGAGACCTTCAAAATGTCGGATTTAACCAACAAAATCTATAATAAACAAGAGGAACCTAGATGGGGAAGTGTGCAACACCTAAAAAGTTGAATGATGAGTGCAACATCCTCCAAAAGAATAGCCCTTCAAACAACTAACCTTCAAACAACTAATGTCGGCTTCAAAAGACACAGATACAACTAATGAGAGAGACCATAGACGACGTCCAATTTGGAAATTTCTAAATGATAACAGAAATGTCTTTCATGCTTTAATTTTTACTTTCTCACCTTTTAACTTCACAGACAAGGGTTTTGTTGCAGAGTACTTTGTGGAGTCCCTAATCTAGGTGGGGTAAGTGAGGATGATTCTCAAGGAGCTCCCCATTTGGTAGGGGGATGGGCTGGGCACAAGAAGCACATTTCTGAATTACCCAATGGAACTCCCACCCTTTTCGGAACATTTTTAAGGAGTATCGAAGTCCATTGGAACGCCACAACATAATAAACATGGCAAGAACGAATCCCCACACTACATATAAAATAAGTGCCACTGCAGGGCTTGAAGCCACAACCATAATGATACCCTCATTGATTCCTTTATTCGCACTCTCCCATCATTCTCGTTGCTTAAGTCAAACGCCTTCCCTCCTATAAACATACAGGCGTGGGAACTGCCCAGAATGATAAGAGCCTTGTGTTCTACCCACTTAGCTAGACGAACCATACAATAGAAGCGCCAAACCACAATGGAGAGGAGTCTATGCCATCTCCAAGCCCATGAGCTACCTCGCCCTGCCTCATTACACTTCCAACCCTTGGAGCGACGGAGCACCCAAGTTGAAAGAGGTATTGTTTCCTCCCTTGTTGGTCACCACCGGTGGCAAAGAAATGCTCATAGACCATGGCCTCAATTATTTTGAGTCATTGAAGCAATGTGGCAAGAGCGTGGAGGTTATGGTGTTGGAGGAAGAAGGGAATGGTTTCTACGCTCTGAAACCCCACTGTCACTCTTCTCTAGGTTTGAATCGTGGTGTTTTCCTCTGCGAAAACCCTTCAATGGAAGCCACTGCCACGAGCCATCAAGCTCCAAACAAAGGAGAATCCATGAGAGACCATGGGCGGAGCAAGGAAAGAATAGGAAAAACGTCGTGTGCTAGAATTAGAAATCGTAGGAGTGAATTTGGGGTTATGCTTTGTTTAGGGTTTGTGTAGTTGTTGTTTTTTTACTATTATTTTATTTTTAGGCTTGGACAAGCGGAAAAAGAGGGAGGGGACACGTGGGCCTCATGCGAGGTCCCACGATGCCCAAGGTTATTCGATGTTTTTTTTATATATATTATTTACGAGATTAATTAAATTGATTAAGTTCATTTA
>ML792821.1:86459-98077 GCA_009831015.1 Picea engelmannii
ATGAAAATTGTGGGTTATAGTTCAATGAATCCAGTAAATTTAAAGTGGGTTATAGTTAAGTGAACTTGTGGGTTATAGTTAATGAAAGGGGGTTTTGTTTTCTATTATAAAGGTTAAACTTATAAGAGTCATAATTATAGTTAATGAAAGATTAATTAATGTCGATTAATTGATTAAACAGAATTGAGTTATGTAAATTAATTTTAGGGATTAATAACTTGATGAATGATGAGACTAAGTGTATTATAATTAATGTTATAAGAGTGATTAACATGAGTGGTGCATATTGTTACAAGGATTGGTTTGATGCTTGATTATACACACAAGTTAGAGTAATTGAAGATTACAGTGTAGCGCTAGCATAGCTAGCAAGGTGAGAGAGTTGCTAGGATTCATGAATGAAGCTACCAATATTAGAGGCTTTCGACCCCAACCTTTAGCCACTTACCCTAAAGAGAGTAATGTTTGTTTACAGACAAGTAAAAATTAAAAAAAACTTACGCCTAACCCTATGTTTGAAAGTATAAGTTGAGCCAATGTGAAGTGCCTTAGACTCTTCCCTAACAAGCATTTGGTTTGATGTAGATTCAATTGTTCCATATGGTTAGGACTTGGGGAAATCGAGTTTGAGGGGCATCATCGCAAGGACCGTCAACGTCAGTGCTACCACCACCATCGCCTAAATTATCTCTCATTTTGCGCTCTTTGGAGGTTATTAATGAGACTTTAAGGGGGCGTCAGCAAGTAGGGGTCGAAGTGGAACCCCCACCATCTAGAGTGGGTAACCCTGAAGTGTCGATGGATTCAGGGGGAGGGCCTCCACCCGAGGACATCACTAGATAAATGCAGAAGATCAAACTCCCAGAGTTTGTCAAGGTTCATGCTAGTGAACATGTAGAGGCATGGTTGGAAGTAATGACCCGATGTTTCACCTTAAGAGACTATGCTTCCACATCAAAGGAAAAAATAGTGATCTTTCAGTTGAGGGATAGTGCCTTGAACTGGTGGGGCAACCTGGAGAGGTAGTTGCACCTTACCCTAAACACCGTCTCATGGGAAATTTTTTAGGAAAGGTTCTGGAGGAAATATTTTCCGGCTTACTATAAGGAACAGCAGGTGGGAGCATTTCATGCTCTAGTATAGGGAAACAGGACCATGAAAGAGTATGAGAGCAGGTTCATGGAGTTGTTAAAATATGTTTCGTACATGGATAATGATAAACGACATGCAGAACACTTTGTCTATGGGTTAAACCCTAAGATAAGGGCCATGGTACGGATGTGGAAACCGTCGTCAGTAGAAGAAGTAGTTGAAAATGCACGTTATGCAAAGGAACATATGAGCTTAAATGGAGGTATGAGATCGACCTTTCCACGGCATCTTAGATTCGTGGGAAAGGCCCCTAGGACCTTCTACAGGGGAGGGAGATATAGGTCGCCTCCTTATGGTAATAGAGTCGCACCTAGGACAATTGCTACAGGTATTTCAATGGCAGCAAGTGCAGCATCCCACTCATCACCAACGATGCGGGCTAGTCCACGACCTTCTCAGGGAGAAGCAAGTAGAGGTAGGGGATCCAGGGGAAGGAACTCATTTCAGATACCACCACAAATCAGTGTGCAGGTTCCATCTCGTGTTACATGTTGGGGATGTGGAGCACCCCATTACCAGCATGACTGCCCAGAGTTGCAAGCAGGATTTGTGCATAGAGAAGGAAAGGCCCTGATGGGAAGAGAAAGTAGTAGCCACCAGATTTATGCAGCAGTTAATAATCATCGGGCATAACATCAATCCATGATGGTGGAGTCGTCAAGTACGCTAAAACATGTCAATGTTAAAATTTTATTTGATTATAGTGCTACATATAGTTTCATTTCACCATCTACATTAGAAAAGTGTGGGTTGGCGGCCTATGAGCATGATGAATTTAAACAAGTCGAGATGGCTTTGAGGGAAAAACAAGCAGTAGGACCTACCGTTGATAATTTTCTAGTAGACCTGGGAGTGTGTACTACTAGGTTGAAGGTATACGTCACTGCTTTGGGGACGTATGACCTAATTATTGGAATGGATTGGTTAGAATCCCATCAAGCTATGGTAGATTGTTTCGCGAAAAGGGTGCTTTGTTTTGACGATGAAGGAAGGTCAGTAGAGATCCACATTGTACAGAGAAAGGTGTATCTATGGTTTATATTGACTATGAAGGTTCAACATTGCATGAGGCAAGGGTGTCGACTATATGTAGTGGAAGCAGTCAACGAAAGGAAAGGACCCTCCTTGGATCAATACCTAGTATTGTCGGAGTTTAAGGATGTTTTTCCGAAAGAGTTGCTAGGGTTACCTCCTGAGAGGGAGCTTGATTTTACTATTGAGCTAAAACCTAGTGCAGAGCCAATTTCCAAAACTATGTATAGGATGACAGCGCCAGAACTTTGTGAGTTGCAGATGCAGTTGAAATAACTACTCGACTTAGGGATAATAAGGTTTAGTGTCTCACCTTGGGGTGCACCAGTAATTTTTTTGAAGAAGAAGGATGGTTCCTTACAACTGTGTATAGATTATAGGGACTTGAACCATGCTACAGTGAAAAATAGGTACCCAATGCCATGGATAGATGATCTCTTTGATCAGATGAAAGGAGCAGGGGTATTCTCAAAAATTGATTTGCAATCAGGGTATCATCAGTTAAGGATTAAGGAAGGTAATATTCCTAAAACTTCATTTCGAACTCGGTTTGGGAATTACGAGTTCGTTGTAGTACCTTTCAGTTTGACCAATGCGCTAGCAGTGTTCATGAGCCTCATGAATGGTGTATTCCAAAAGTACTTAGTCTTCTTTGTACAGGTCTTTCTATATGATATCCTCATCTATTCCAAGAACGAAAGAGAACATGAGGAACACTTGTGAGTGGTGTTTTCCTGCCTTAGAGAGAACAAATTGTATGGAAAGTTGTGAAATTTCTCTTTCTTCCAAAAAGAAATTCACTATTTAGGCCATATCATTTCCGGTGAAGGAATCTTTGTAAAACAAGAAAAGGTAAAGGCCATTATGGAATGGCCAGTGCTGAAAAATGCTCATGAGGTAAGAAGCTTCATGGGGCTAGCAGGTTATTATTGGAGATTTATGGAAGGTTTCTCTAAAATAGAGAAACCCATCACCACTCTACAGCGCAAGGGGGTCAGGTATGAATGGACAGAAGAATGTGATAGTGAATTCATCAAGCTTAAGAGGTTACTAACTAGTGCACCAATTCTACAAGTGTCGGATATGGAAAAAGACTTCACAGTTTGCACAAATGCCTCGAAGAAAGGGTTGGGGTCATGCTAATGCAGGATGGAGGAGTGATAGTGTATGCATCGAGGAAGTTGAAGCAACATGAGGAGATTTATGCTACTCATGATTTGGAGTTGGCAGCTGTAATGATAGCTCTGAAACTTTGGAGGCATTATCTAGTGCGGCGAAATTTTAGGCTCAAAACAGACCATGAAAGTTTAAAACATCTCTTCACGTAAAGGGATCTCAATGCCAAGCAGAGGCAATGGAGTGAGTTTATGAGTGAGTACGATTTTGGAATTTCATACATCAAGGGAAAGGAGAATGTGGTCGTGGATGACATGAGTACGAGACCACGTGTCTTCTCCTTGGTACCCTTAAAAGTCAATCTGAGGGAGCGTGTGTTGATGCAACTCCTTGGAGATAGTTGGTATTTAAAGGTTACTTCAACCCCTCATAGTGGGAGCCAATTAGATCCAAAGTATGAATGATATAGTCTAGAAGTAGATGGACTATTAAGATATCAAGGAAGGATGTACATCCCCGAAGGTGGGGATATTCGAAGAATCATACTGAAGGAAGCCCATAGAGCACTTTATTGTGTGCATCCGGGTGTGAAGAAAATGTATGCGGACATGAAGAAGATTTTCTTCTGGGTAGGCATGAAGCACGATGTAGTCCATTTCTTCACCAAGTGCCTAGAGTGTCAACAAGTGAAAGTCGACCACCACCACCCGAAAGGTCTCCTACAACCACATGATGTCCCTATGTCCAAGTGGGAAGTCATTTCTATGGATTTTGTTGTGGTGTTGTCACTCACATCTCATAGACACAAGGCCATTCTTATGATAGTTGATAAGTTGACCAAGAGTGCTCATTTTATTCTGGTTAGAGGCACTTATGATGTCACTAATGTGGCACGCGTGTTTGTAAGTGAGGTCATCCATTTACACGGGATACCCAAGAAGATCATTTCAGATAGGGACTCTAGATTCACTTCTAGGTTTTGGACAAGTTTTCAGTCAGCGTTGGGGACGCAATTGAACTTAAGCACAGCTTATCATCCTGAAACAGATGGGAAAACTGAGAGAGTAAATGAAGTCATGGAAGACATGCTTAGTATGTATGTTATGGATAATCAAACCCATTAGAAGAAATACCTACCTTTGGTAGAGTTCACCTGCAATAACAGTTTTCATAGCTCCATTGGAATGCCACCCTACAAAGCTCTGTATGGAAGGCCATGCAGAACACCGTTGAGTTGGGAAAGGTTAGAAGACCGAGTGACAGTTTGGCCAAAATTGATTCAAGAGATGGAGGAACATGTGGTTCAGATTAGGCATAGACTAAAGGAAGCACATGATAGACAGAAAAGTTATGTTGATGCGCATAGGACTGACCGAAGTTATAAAGTGGGAGATCAAGTTTTCATTCATATCAGGCCTAATAAGAGTACCATTCAGTTCAGGAAGGGGACAAAGTTGTCACCTTGATTTATAGGACCGTTTAAAATCCAAGAGAGAATTGGACCCATTGCCTATCGTCTCATACTGCCACCCCACTTGCATTAAAATCATAATGTTTTTCACGTATCTGTCCTACGTCATTGTGTTGCTGACGAATCTCATAAACTGAATTGGAAGGAATTACAGGTATCGGACGTGGGAACCCTCATGGTAGAACCGTTACGCATATTGGACTGTAGAGTCCGACAGCTTAGGAACTGTCTGGTAGACCAAGTTAAGGTCCAGTGGGACAAGTATAGTCCGGGATCTTCTACTTGGGAGGATGCTAAGACATTACAACGAGATTATCCCTCACTTTTTTTACCACCTCGAGAATATGTTTCTCGAAGGTTGGGTGTATGTAATGCCACCTTTTGACTTAGACAGCTAGGATTACCTGAGGCCTAATCACCTTTATTTTATATTCACTGTGAAACTATTAATGATACACTTGAACGTTTAATACATAGGAACCTATGTGAATGTCAATTCTATGAATGTTTAACGTTATTTAAATGATGATGGATATTATGCAATCTATTATGTGAATGTCAATTCTATGAATGTTTAATGTTATTTGAATGATGATGGATATTATGAAATCTATTATGTGAATGTCAATTCTATGAATGTTTAGCGTTATTTGAATGTTGATGAATATTATGCAATCTATTATGTGAATGTCAACCCTATGCATGCTTAACGTTATTTGAATTATGGGGATATTATGCGATCTATTTCTAACTTGAAAAAATTGAAATTTAAAGTTGTTGGTATGTGGATACCATATTGAGATTATGGTTGAATGCATTTACATGATGACAATGCATAGATATGTATGAGTTTGTGTTATAGACTAATCTACAGGTCAATGGGCTATGAAATAGCCAAAGAATAATGGTAATAAAAGCAGATGTCATGAACACCAACCGAGAAACAATATGGTATGAATCTTTGTATGTGAGGTTATGTTGGTTCAAATGCATTTCTATGATATGTGGACCAGTGTAGGTTTTCAGGTGGTGAGACTGCCTAAAACTGAATACACAATGAAAAACTTCCCAACAACACAGTTCCATTATATATTGCATGGTAGGGTGTGGACCCTAGTCCTATTAGGAGGGGTGATGGCATTTCCCACTGTGTATCCTTTGAAACCTGGAGTCATGGGAGGACAGTGTTAGCTCACGTTCCCCTAGACATGTGATGATGACTGTCAGTTGCCTACTCAGGAAGCTTGGTGAAGAGAGTGACACTTCCGCTTATGGGTTCTATTTGGAGTTAGGTCAATATAGTTGACGCCCCAAGATAGTCCAGCAAATGAAGGATAGGGATGGAAGATGGAAGTAAGTTAGGGAGGAAGGATGAATAGAAATAGTTGAGAATGTATGGGAATTTTTCCTTATAGTGTAATTTATTGTTTTCCCCCTTTGAAAAAAAAATATGTATATATGTATATTCATAATTACTTAACTGATCTACAATTGTCTAAATGAACGTTGTTGAGCTAAATTATTGTACTTAAGGGATTTTGCGAACATTTTAATTGGTTTATTATCTTTTATAAAATGAATAGTCTTGTTGATTGGATTGGATGCATACAAGAATTACTATAAGTGTGATAATTATTGTCATTAGTGCATGCGCGAGACTTGTATGTGCTAGCTACACATGCATTTCTTGCACATGTACACTAGTATGTATAAGTTTTATTTTGCTTGCTTACTGATAATGTTGTTTATTGGATATGAATGTATGAACCATGTGTCATTTCCCTTGTATTGTAAATTACTCTGACTTCGGGACGAATTTTCTTGAAGGGTGGGTGTATGTAACAACCCTAATTAATTCTTTAATTATCATGAATAATAAATTTTAGTTTAATAAATATTAGTTTAATGAATTATTAAAATAGATTTTATGAAGACTTTATTATAATATAATTATTATTGGTAGTTGAACCAATTTATGGGAGGGATAAGGTGGTTGAAATATTAATGAGGGCAAGGTGGTTGGACAAAGGAAGGGGAGAAAGAAGATAAGGGGAAAGAGAGTACTCGGGAAGGGGGATCTCTTTTTGGTTGAGAGATATTTTTAATTTATGGGAAGGTGAGAAATTTGGAGAGGGAAAAGGAGAAGGGAGGAAACAGTTTGGGTTGCATCAGTTTTTCTTACAGTTTGCTTGAGGCTCATAGAGGAACGTGCTGCTAGGAATTTTGGGCTCATGGGCCCAAAAATTGTAAGGATTCCTGGGGCTAGGGAGCCAGAGAGGTTGTTCCTAGTTGGCTGGGAGGTTACTCGGTTCAGGAAGGATTCATCAGCTTCATGTTCAGCATCAGGTTGAGGTAAATACCTCATGCTCATTATTATTATGTTGTTGTTCATTATGCTCATTATGTTGTTGTTCATTATTATGTTGTTGTTGTTCATTTTTATTCTCGTGAACATTATTATTATGTTGGAACAGTAAATAAAGAAGTAAATAAGATGGAATTTCTACATTTGTTTTTATTTTTATGAGGCTATGTATGCACAAGCCTTACATTTGAGTAGTTCTTCCATAGGTATAGAAACATTTCCCAATGTTTTCATTCAATATGCACCAAAAACAACTTCAACTCCTCCCATAGGAACAATAGACAAATTATCTCTTATTGAATGATTTGATATTTACTTAAATATTCTTACATTATCAAATGATCATGATTTGTGAGAAGTTAGCAATAACAATGTTAAAAACTTCATTTGTATAGAGTCAAACCCGATAAAGTAACAAGAGTAGCATAAAAAATTGCAAGTACTTCCAGCAACAACTATTTCTAAGGTTGTTTTTTATTATAAGTACATAGCCTTATTGTTTGAGGTTATAGTAATATTGCGATGGTGAAAAGAGACTTGAGGGTTAAGTGGTTCATCAATATGAAAACCTCCAATGACTTATTCTCTAATCCCTTTTCATTCTTACAATAAAATAATTAACCAACTCAATTGTGTTTATTAGTACCTGCCAAAGAAAGTAATATAGCAATCACCAAGATGTAAAGTTACCCCTAAATTGATATTAAGGAGTTCGTTTTACAAAACATTTACCAACCATTTCCAAGATTTTATAAAATATGTAATTAATTTAACTTTTTTGCAAAATAAAATTTATTTTTGAAATTTTGAAATCATTTTTTTCATTAGTAGAGACATCGTGATGGAACATAATTTCCCCTGATGTGTTTGAATTTATTTTAGCATTTGTCGAAGTTTTAAATTCATTTAAAAATGTAAAATTCATAAATTTGAAACCTACTCACATTATTAAATGTGTTGCATATATTTAAAACCCCCTGACATGACAATTGTTCCTAATATTGCTCATACCTTGCCTATATTTAAGACCCTGACACAGTATCGCACATCTCAAAGTTTCATTAGACATTTAGAAGTTTAATTTTTGTCTAACACCCTGATGTTAAAAACATGCACCAGTACATTGCTTATTCCTCCCTCCATTTCCAAATGTGTTATTGTGTTTCTGTCGAATGTTCCACAAGCTCAACCCATTCCATCAGTTCATGATAGATCAATAGTCTGCATTGTTCGCATCCTCATATAGCGGATCAATAGTATGCATCGTCCATCAAATTGCCTTTGCATGCAAGGTAGGTATCACATAATGCAAGGTCATGCCTTCTCATATAGCCTTAAGTCTTCTCAAGTGTAAGACTTTTGAGGCCTACCATAGCCCACCCCGTAGGCAATCAATAATGATGCAAGATTAAAAGTGCTACCTACATAATACATAACTTAACTTAGGAAAAGAGTTAATTTCATTTTATAGACCTCATTCCATTTTATGTTTATTTCTTTGAATAATTTCATGTATTATAATTTGTGTAAGGAAATGAACAAGTACCAAATTCTAAGGTTTATGCAATTTTTTAGCCTTAGTTTTTTGTATGTTGTTTTTGTTACCAAACAACAAATGTTAATCAATGAGAAGAGGATATCACATACCAGGGATGAAATGATAAAACACTGGTGGTAGTAACTTTGCATCTAGAGGAAAGGTTCTACCAAATCCTCTATGCATACCAGTATAGTGTTGCTTCTAGGAGTGAGCTTCCTTTTTTATATTCACCAAAGACTGAAGTTGGCGTAGGATAAAAACAATTGCAGAGGGAAAAGCCATTTTTCGTCACCATATCCTACTATATATACTATGCTTAAGTCTACCTCTTGTATATGCTATTATTTTTAGTGATCTAGATGGATATCGATGGCCACCAACCTATTCCAACTAGCTCATCTTGGCAGTTTTTCAATTTGACAATTTTTTCCTAGTTTTCAGGTCTTGAACTTTTGGGATCGTTTTGAGGCCCTAAACAACATTTTTAAGGCTTTCCATAGTCAAACTATATATTGAGTCAAATTTTGATTGCATAATGTGTATTACTCGGATATACCTTTCCAATGAGCTATCGGGCACCTAAAACGAAGATCGTATGCAAAATTTATGACCCCATGACGTTGATGTACTAACTTACCCCAATGGGGCCCGCATGAATTTTGGCACTTCATATCCTAGGGTTAGATTTGTGAATGTCTAGGGTTTTTTCATTCATGTTTAGTGTAAAAAGTTTTTGAGAACCTCATTGTAATCATCTTCTTGCAAATGAGCGTATTCGTCGCATCTCTTCTCAAAGAAAAGTCGCCACCATTCTAGCAAACTTGTTTTTAGTTTGCATTTTACAGTTTCAACATATTTCTTTATTGAATAGAAGCTAGTTTTACTATATCTATATTATTTTTCCTTGTGTACCTATGTTAATAATAATAATAATCTGTGTTCATTTCGTTCCGCTCATAAAATATGGATCAGTGGTATCAGAGTGGTCTAATACTTGTTGTTCTTAGTGCATGTCCTCGATGAGGTCAAGCTACAAAGAGTTTGGTCTCGAGCTTGTTTCTCTTTAGGAAAAAAGCTCTTGCATGCCCAAGAGACCTTCCATGGTGGGAGAAAATAAATATGATGGGATAGGAGATCCTTTCAAACTATTTCTTGAGGAAGCCCTTGTGCAATAGAGGAACGAGATCATGGATAATTTTGCGCAAAACCTTCGACGGCTACCAACAAGTGGCACATCTTTCTCATGTGGAGGCGTTGCCCCCTTCAAGGTATAGATCAACTTTGATATTCCTATATTTGAAGTTCATATAGATGCATATGTTGTAGACAAATGGTTAAATATGCTAGAAGGTTATTTTTTTGTCAATAACTTTTCGAATAGAGAAAAGATTACTTTTGCGCTCCTCAAAGTCGTTCCCCATGTCAAATATTGGTGGGAGAATTTTTTTGAGAAAAAGACAACAAAGAAACCCTCATTATTTACAGTCACACTCACCTGGGAGTCCTTATGGGATTCTATTAAGGAACAATACTACCATGTTGGAAGTTATGACGACCTGTATACAAAATGGACCACACTGCGACAAGAAACAGACCAAGTAGTGTCAGAGTTCACAAATATCTTCCATACCTTGCGCACCAAGATGGGTATCAAATATTCTGAATGAAATATGGTGCTAAAGTATCGTGGTGGAATGCATAGATACATCCAATAAGAAATGTAGTTTCTGGACATCTCATCCTTGTATGCAACCTACTGATATGCCATTAAAATTGAGCAGAAGCTTAAAAAAAAGACACGACAGTTTGGGTCTGGAACCCCTCACAGCATAAGCAGGGCAAGGGCATCCCCAACTCGCGGAACACAGGGAAATGAAAATATGGATAGCCTTAGGAAAACCAGTCTAAACCATAATCAAAGAAGGACAATGGAAAGATGTGTTGGACTAATGAGAGTGGGGTTGAATCGATAATATAGAAATTTAATCCTTTTTAACCATATAATCCAAGTTTTATATCAATGTAGCATTATCATCCAATAACTACAGATTAAATAAGCAATGAACAAATGAACAATCATACACATACATAGTACACCAGTGTTTTATGTGGAAACCAAAGCGGGAGAAAACCACGAAATGTGTTTTCTTATATTTCTTGAAGAATTACATTCCTTGGAAGCACCAACTTCCTTTGTTTTCCAACTGCAATTGGAAGGAAGCTCCAACCCCCTAGTTTCTTAGGCTACAACCTAAGGAAATATCCAACTCCCCAATTCTCTAGCTACAACTAGAAGGAGGCTACAACCCCTTATGTTCTCTGGATACAACCACTTGTCCTTGCCCCATCCAACCGCCCTGGCATATAAGTAGAATGATGGAACCACTGCCACACTATCACTGTGAGATATACTAGTGTAAACCTGTACCAATCAACCTGTAATCAACCTGTACCATAAGAAAGTGCAGCAACCCTGTACCAACCTCTACCTCTACCTGTAATCAACTTGTACCATAAACAAGTGCATCAACCATGCACCAACCTATACAAAACCTGTGTCATAAACAAGTGCATCAATCATGCACCAAACTATACAAAACTTGTACCATGAACAAGTGCATCAACCAAGCACCAAACCCGTACAAAACCTGTACCATGAACAAGTGCATCAACCATGCACCAAACCTATACAAATAACCTGTCACAACAACATGTCGAAACAACCTATCACAACAACTTGTCTCATCAATCTTATCAACCAAATCAGATATACTCACCAATATAAATCACCAAGACAACTCTCAAATATGTGCATCAACCAAGCATAGCACAACAACTCATAATCATCACCAAGATCAATATGTGCTTCTAATAATATACCAATACAAGTATGCTACATCATCCATAAACCATGTGTCAACAATACTACTAACAAGTGCCTC
>ML792821.1:102017-118791 GCA_009831015.1 Picea engelmannii
GGGGGGGGGGGGGCAAGTATGCCCCCCCTGGTTACGCGTAGCGCCCCGGAAAAAAAAATTGGGTGGTTTTTGCTATTTTTAGCGGTTTTCTAAATTAATCCTAGATTAAGGGATTAGGGTTTTGGTATCTACGGAATACCTAGAAACATTGTATATATTGTATGGTGAATGGTGAAATTCAATATAATGAATATAAGAAAGGTTTTCCCCGGTTGAGGGTTTCCGGTATAAATCTTTGTGTACTCTGTTTATGAGCCATTGATTAAATTTTGTTTTTCTTAAGAATATATATGCATTGCTTCAGAGGGACGCCTTTGTTGTTGAGGGTCTGGCTCGGTCTTGATAGATAAAGTTTATCTTGGGTCTATGATAAACTTGGGTTTAGTGCAAGCTTTTGCAGTGGAGATTCGAGTATACAAAGAGGAATGGTGAGATCATCTAGAATCGAGATAGAGAAGTTCAATGGTAAAAACTTTGAGCTACGGAAGCTCAATTTGGGGACCTTATTGTAGAAAAAGAACAAGGATCATTGTGGATCCTGGTACATAGCCTACTGGTATGCAGCCTACTGGCACACAGTCAACTGGTACATAACCTACTAGTGCACAAACTACTAGTACACCACCTAATGGTATGTCGAAGGAAGATTGGGAGAAGTTGGATAGAAGAGCAAGGAGTAATATTCAACTTTGCCTAAAAAATTCAGTGTTGTTGAATGTCTCGGGAGAATCTACAACTAAGGAACTATGGGATAAGTTGGGGAATTTGTATCAATCAAAGTCCCTGGTAAAGAAGTTGTTTCTTCAAAAGAATTTGTATCATCTTAGGATGGAAGATGGAGATTCTGTGACAGAACATCTAAATTCCTTTAATACTCTGGTAAGTCAACTTGTCTCTGTTAATATTACGATTGCAGAAGAAGATAAGTGTATTACTTTGTTATGTTCTTTTCCAGACTCTTGGGATAATCTGGTTTTAGCAATGGGTAGTACCACTCAATCTACATTGAAGTATGAGGATGTAGTTGCATCCTTGCTATCTGAAGAGATGAGGTGGAAAAGCATGGATGGTCATAGCACAAATGCGTTATTTGTAAGAGGTTGTACCCAAGACAGGAATCCTAGTAAATCTACAGGTAGATCTAAGTCTCCAGGAAAATCTTTGAGGAAATGATGGAAGTGTGGTAAAACAGGGCATTATAAGAAAGATTACAAGTCTAATAAGGTTGATAAACCAAGGGATCTGATAGTACCTCTTCCACAGAGTCGAAAACCTCCACTAAATAAAGACTTGATGTTTACCTGGCATCTACAGGTACACATGCAGACCATGATGTATGGTTGATCGACTCAGGTGCGTCATACCATATGACTCCTCACAGAGAGTGGTTCTCTAAATATGAAAAATAAGATGGTGGTGATGTATTCATAGGAGATGACTCAACAACCAAAATCATGGGATGTGGAAGGGTTAATTTGTTGCTAAAATATGGAAGGATTAGAACTCTCCCTGGGGTTCTGCACATTCCAAAACTAGCCAGGACACTAATATTTGTAAGCAATTTGGATGATGCAGGAGTGGATACTATATTTAGAAAGAACACTTGCAAGATGGTACGAGGAGCAATGGTGTTGATGAGGGGGTTCGGTGTGGAACTCTATACGAGTTGTTTGGAGGCACTTATACTAATGGGTGTAACAGTTGTGTTGTCCCTGAGAAAAGAGATGAAGGAGAAAATAAAAATAATGTCCCTCAAAGGAAAACCATGTTGTGGCATCAAAGACTGGGGCATATTGGAGAAAAGGGCCTTCGAACACTACACGGTAAAGGTATGGTTGAAGGTATGTATAATTGCACTCTAGATTTTGATTTCTATGAACATTGCATATATGGTAAACAAAATCGAGTAAGATTCTCATCTGGTGCTACAAGAGCAAATGGGATCTTAGAGTTGATACATAATGATGTGTTTGGACCTGTTCATGTTCCATCCCTAGGTAAATTTGTGTATTATGTTTCATTCATAGATGATTTCTCAAGGAACACATGGACTTATTTTCTTAGAAATAAATCTAAGGTATTTGATAAATTTAAAGAGTTTAAGGCTTTGGTAGAAAATCAGACAGAGAATAAAATAAAGGTATTGAGAACAGATAATGGTGGAGAATTCTGCGGAAATGAATTCAAAGAATTATGTAAGAAGTGTGGTATAGCAAGGCTGAAGACTACTCCATACACTCCTTAGCATAATGGATTTTCAGAAAGGATGAATAGGACACTGATGGAAAAATAAAGGAGCATGCTCAGCGGTGCCGAGTTAGGAAAAGAATTCTAGGCAGAGGCAGTGGGTACAACATGTTACCTGGTCAATAGATCACCTTCATCAGCGTTGGATGATAAAACTTCACATGAGGTATGGTCTAGAAAGAATCCCTCTCTTCAACATCTTAGAGTGTTTGGTTGTGATGCATATGTACATGTTCCAAAGGAAAATAGGAGTAATTTGAGTAAAAAGGATGAAAAGTGTATCTTTATTGGTTATAAAGATGGTGTGAAAGGTTATAAGATTTGGCACCCAGAAACCAAGAAGACTGTTTACAATTGAGATGTTGTTTTTAGAGAGGTAAAAGATGTGTCCAAATAGGAATTCCTACCAATGCAAGACAAACCTGAGAAAATAGAGCGTGAGTTGGATGATGCAAAATTTGAATCATCTAAAGAAGAGGAAGCAGAAGAAGAAGAACCTCATACCCCAGTATTGAGGAGATCAGTGAGAGATAAAAGGAAACCAGAAAGGTATAGTCCACCTGATTTATATTCCATTTTTTCTTTATCTATTACTGATGATGATCCCAGAACTGTCAGGAAAGCAGTGAATTCAAAGGATAGTAAACTCTGGAAGAAGTCCATGGTTGAAGAAATGGATGCCTTGTATAAGAATGAGGCATGGGATATAGTTGAGTTGCCAGCGGGAAGAAAATATGTTGGTGGCAAATGGTTGTTTAAGAAGAAGTTTAATGCAAAAGGAAAAGTGGAGAAATACAAAGCTCAGTTAGTAGCAAAAGGTTACTCCCAAGTAGAGGGAATTGACTTAGGTGAGATTTTTTCTCCTATTTCTAAGTCAACTTCCATTATATTTCTTTTATCTATTGTTTTTGTTTTTTATCTTGAAGTGGAATAGATGGATGTGAAGACAGCATTCCTACATGGGGATCTGGAAGAAGAAATCTACATGAATCATCTAGAAGGCTTTGTAGTAAATGGAAAGAAAGAGTTGGTATGTAAGCTAAATAAGTCACTATATGGTCTGAAGCAATCACCTAGGATGTGGTACAAAAAGCTTGACACATACATCCTTGGATTGGGATTTGTGAGAAGCAGGGTTGATCACTGTGTATATTCCAAGAAGGTTCGTAATCACTTCATTTATGTAGTGTTGTATGTTGATGGAATGTTGTTGGTAGGAAATAACATGGATGTTATCAAGGAGGTGAAATCGCAGCTATCCTCCAAATTTGACATGAAGGATCTTGATGCTGCTAACTTGATTCTGGGAATGGAGATTAAAAGACATCGTGCAAACATGAAGATCTGGTTGAATCAGAGAAAATATGTTGAGATGATATTGCAAAGGTTTAATATTCATGGAAGTAAACCAGTCAAGGTTCTTATTCCTATAGGTGTAAAGTTATCTACAGATCAGTGTCCCAAGACACAGGAAGAACAAGAGGACATGTCCCATTTTCCATATGCCAGTGAAATTGGTAGTTTGATGTATGCAATGGTCTGTACTAGACCAGACATTACACATGCAGTGGGAGTTTTGAGCAGGTATATGTCAAAACTAGGAAAAGATCATTGGACAATAGTAAAGAGGGTCTTCAGGTATTTGTGTGGCACTACCAACCATGGATTATGCTACCAAGGAAGACCAGGATTGGACAGAGTGGTGGACATACATGGCTTTGTTGATGCAGACTGGGTTGGAGATCTAGATCGCAGAAGATCTACAAGTGGGTATGTGTTTAACCTATTTTGAGGAGAAATCCTTTGGATGAGAAAAAGACAGACTGTAGTGGCACTCTCAACTACAGAATTTGAATACATGGCAGTCACTCATGCAAGCAAGGAAGCAGTATGGTTATAGAGATTGTGTTCAGGTATTGGATTGGTACAACAAGCAGTGAGATTTGATTGTGATAATCAGAGTGCAATATTCCTGGCAAAGTACCCAGCTTATCATTCAAATACAAAGCATATTCATGTTCAGTATCACTTTGTGAGAGACATGATTGAGGAAAAGAAGGTATTGTTGGAAAAGGTTGACACTTTGAAGAATGTTGCAAATTCATTGAAAAATTCTATGTGCATAGAAAATTTTTCCTGGTGTAGAGTAACAATGGGCGTTGTTGCCTTGGATTGTTGACTATATAATCCTGTGGACCCCTGGATGCAAAGAAAAAAACAAGTGGGAGAATGTTGTGTATGTGTTATATTCTTTGCATGTGTGTGTGTGGGTGCGTCAGATTCGAAAACTGCGTCTGACGATCCCTCTAGTAATGCCCTTTGTGTCGTGTGCATCAGAAACTTCCTAGAGGGGTCCCAGGGGGGGCAGGTATGCCCCCCCCTGGTTACACGTAGTGCCCCAAAATTTTGTTTTGGGCGGCTTTTGCTATTTTTAGCGGTTTTCTAAATTAATCCCAGATTAAGGGATTAAGGTTTTGGTATCTACGAAATACCTAAAAACATTGTATATATTGTATGGTGAATGGTGAAATTCGATATAATGAATATAAGAAAGGTTTTCCCCAGTTGAGGGTTTCTGGTATAAATATTTGTGTACACTGTGTATGAGCCATTGATTAAATTTTGTTTTGCTTAAGAATCTATATGCATTGCTTTACTTCACAGGTTTAAAATTTACAATTACTTGGGAGTCTCTAAGCCAGATGGCTCAAAAAAATTCTTGCTCTGATGTGTATTCATCATCATCTTCATTGGTAGATTCATCATCATCTTCATTGGTAGATTCATCATCATCTTCATTGGCAGATTCATTATCTATCTAGGCTCTGACTTATTTCTTTCTGTTTGTGGATTCATCTTTCACTACAATGCATGAAAGTACAATCTCTTGAACCTGTTCCTTATTTACATGTCCTTCCTTTCTCTCAGTTATTTTCCAAGCCTTTCTGTATCTGACATCTTTCTTTTTCTCTGCAGAATTTTATTCATCTCATTTTGTTGCCAATCTTGTGATCTCTTGTACCTGGTCTTTGTTCACCTATTCTTGTTGTTTTATTATCCATACTTTCTTATATCTGATATCAGTATTCTCTTTCATGGAAGTATCGATCATGCTTCTACAATCACTGGCTATGTGTCCATAATTATGACATTTGTAACACTCAATGTCATGTGCGACCACATAGGCACTTCTTTCTTGAACATTTCTTTTATAAACCCTACAATCTGCAACCCTATGTCCAAAGTTAGTACAATAAAAACAATGAATATAAAATAAATTTGTATACCTGGGATTGAATGATCTTCTTTGTGGCATAGTCCTTCTGAATTTTTGCCTTGACTGATCTTGATCATGATTGAAGCTTCTTTGTGGCTTGAACATGGATGGTCTTCTTGAATATGTATCTTCAATAGTTTTCTTAGATTCTGATTGACCATGATTCCTTCCTTTGAGTACTTCTACATAACTCTTTATGTTTTCTTCGTTCTTATTTTCTAGCAACCTAGAGTGATTCTCTTCATTCTCTATAACTGATGTGGATGTTTTTGTCTCTTCAACGTTCTTGTTGAGATTGACGATTTTACTTCTCAATGTGACAACTTCTTCTTCAAGCTTCTCAACCTCTTCTTCTTTCTTCATTATGTGAGACTTCATGACTTCTTCTATTCTGTTCACTTCTTCAAGCTGAATTTTGAATGTGATTATTTTTTCTTCAAGTCATTTCTCTTCTTGACCAAACTCTGCCTCAAGCTAGTTTAGATCGTTAGTTATTTCCTTAAGATGATCTGTCAATATCTTCTCTCTCATTTTTGCTTCTTCCTTATGTGCTGCTATGTTGGTTTCCAAACACTGCTTTTGATATTCAAGATTTTCTTTGATCTTTCTGGCTTCTTCTAGCTGAGTTCTTAAGTTCTCAATGACCTGTTGAGATTCTTCAAAAATGTGAACACTTTCCTTTTGTTTCATCAATTATTTCTTGAGTGAATTGTTTTCTTCTCTTAGTTCATGTAAAGCACTAATCAATTCTTCTTCATAATTGTCTTCTTTTTCAATTAGTTTTTCTGTCTCATTTCCTTCATGGCATTCTATTTCAATATGTCCACGTTTTTCACAATTAAAACAAATCAACATACCTATGGTGATTATGTACTCTTCATATTCTGAATCTACTTGACATGGTGAACATACTTCTTCTTGATTTGTATCTGCATCTTCTTTGACATTTTCTGAATCTGTGATGGGTGAAGAATATATGTCATGTAACTTATCCCAAAGTTCTTTTGATGATTAACATTTACCAACCTTTTGTCTTACTAAATTAGGTAATCCTTCCCAGATGAAATCCATTGTTATTTTTTTATTCTTCCTCAATTCCTTCTTGGCTGCAATATTTGCCCTTTTTGAACTATCATATCCTGTAACAACTGATAGCCAAATATAATGTCCTTGTGCCTGTAAAAATACTTTCGTCATTATTCTCCACATATCATATTTAAAACCATTATGACTATTAAACATTGGTATTCCATTCTCATAATAATCCATGATCTCCTTCCAGTGGTTAATTTTTTTCCTGAAGGAACCATCTCTGATACCAATTGTCGGATTACTGAGAGGGGGGGTGAATCAGTAATAGAGCAATTTAATCCTTTTTAACCATATAATACAAGTTTTATATCAATGTATCATTATCATCCAATAACTGTAGAGTAAATAAGCAATGAACAAATGAACAATCATACACATACATAGTACACCAGTGTTTTACGTGAAAACCCAAAGTGGGAGAAAACCACGAAATGATTTTTCTTATATGTCTTGAAGAATTACATTCATTGGAAGCACCAACTTCCTTTGTTTTCCAGTATCAACTGGAAGGAGGCTCCAACCCCCTAGTTTCTCAGGCTACAACCTTAGGAAAGCTCCAACTCCCTAATTCTCTGGCTACAACCCCTTATGTTCTCCGACTACAACCGAAAGGTGGCTACAACCACATGTCCTTGTCTCATCCAACCACCCTGACATATAATTAGAATGATGGAACCACTAACACACTATCACTGTGATATATACTATTGTAAACCTGTACCAATCAACCTGTAATCAACATGTACCATAAGAAAGTGCATCAACCATGCACCAACCTGTACCTCAACCTGTAATCAACTTGTACCATAAATAAGTGCATCAACCATGCACCAACCTGTACAAAACCTGTACTATGAACAAGTGCCTCAACCATGCACCAAACCTGTACAAAACTTGTACCATGAACAAGTGCATCAACCATGCACCAAACTTGTACAAATAACCTATCCAAACAACCTATCACAACAACTTGTCTCATCAATCTTATCAACCAAATCAGATATACTCACCAAGATCAATCACCAAGACAACTCTCAAATATGTGCATCAACCAAGCATGACACAACAACTCATAATCATCACCAAGATCAATATGTGCTTCTAATAATATACCAATACAGGTATGTTACATCATCCATAAACCATGTACCAACAATACTACTAACAAGTGCCTCCAACCATGTACCAAGTATGTACCAATCATGTAATAACTACTCATCAATTATGACTCATCAATATGTACCAACATCGTCAAATATACACCTCATGTATGTGCCAACTCATCAACTACTTGTCTCAACCATGTACCCAACATGTACCTCAACCAAAATCCCTCATCAATTTCATCATCCAAATATGATTGGTAACTCTATAATAGACCTGGTGTATATTATCACATACCTGCAAACCTTCCTTAACTTTAACAACAAGACTATCATTTTCATCAAATTTTACTTTAGTCTCACATGACTATTTTTGGATTAGTTTACAACCCTAACTTGAAATAATCATAACTATGTACATGTAATGAATAAAGATCTAAAAATAGTACACAATGTTCTTCAGTGTTTTTTATGCAATTCCTCCAGGTGTCACTACTTGGAACCTCTCAGAAAAAGAGTTATAGCAAAAATGGCATACCTTGTTGAATTATGGCTTAGTCTAGAGAGAAACCTTGTAGAGCGTTCCCCGCACGGAATATTTGTTGTGTTGATATGAAAATGTTACACAGCATACTACCGACTATAATCTAACTGAAACATTTGGTCTTACTAAATTTTGATCTGTTATGAAGAAGTTATGACGTTCTTACCCGAGACACATGTTTTAGACTAGTTTCAGGACTAGCCACAAACCCTATTTTCCACGGCGTGTAGCTCCAAAAATACAATGACCCACAAGCTAAAAAATTTACCACAGATACTTGGATATGATTCCTCAATGTCCTATCAATTTTATGGTCTAAATCATTCTAGAAAGAAAATTATGGCGAAAATGGTGAGATGACCTGTAAATAACATACCTTAGAAAGCATCATCAAAATAATTTATCCTCCCTTGAATTCCGGCCTTCTTTTCTTCACCTTCCCTCTGAAATATGGCTTAGATATCCTTTGGTTACCTCATTCACCTGTAGATATTCAATATGTTCAAGTGTGATTAAAATGAGAGAGCCTTGCCTCTTATTTATACTCTCCAAGTAGCTTCCTTAGAATCATATTCTCGGTCACTTTTCCCACATTCCTTATTTTAGGGTTAACCCACTTCTAATTTCTCCATTAACTTTATTATTTAAATAATTTATTTTTTTATTAACTTTGAATTATAGTACACTCATCACTTCACTTTATTATTTAACTTCTAAAATCTCTTAAACCATTTTGACTACTTTGACATTTTGGGGCTTCAAGCCAACATATGAAGGTCCTCCAACTTCGTAAGGCCATAACTCTCAAACCGTGAGGAGTTATGTGACGTTCCACTACCACCAGAAATGGAATGACATGTACTATCCATATAGAATAGTCTTACCTACAAATATATCAAAACTCATACCATTATCCATCAAACAAACTTGGGTCCATTACCCAAACTTGGGTTCTCCAACTTCTCATGGTCATAACTCTCTAACCATGAGGAGTTATGTGATGTTCCACATACCACTAGAAATGGAATGAAAATAAATATCAATATAGGATATTCTTACCTTAAAATATATTAAAACTCATATCGTTATATGTGAAACAACCTTGGGTCCATTACCCAAACATTTGTGCTACTGGAATTCGCTATTGGACTTTCTCAAAGGGTTGACATCAATCACTAAGGGTTGACATCAATCTACAATATCACTCTCCAATGGTTGGCATCAATGACAACAAACAATCCATACAAACTATCCATCAACCAAAGCCAATTGTCTGACAAGATGAAGAAAGATACCAGGAAGTGGTGTGACTTCCATAAGATCCCCTGGCATAACACTATTGATTTCCGCTCAAAGCGGTCGTTGGTGGCTAAGGTGAAAGTCTCTTAATCAGATGTGGAATCCGACTCTGAGTCAGAAAAAGAAAAGGGGATATGGATCATTGACTCAGAACCCAGTGCCACCGTTTCTATAACCAAGATCCAACCCAGTGAACTTGACGAGCTAGAGGAAGGCGAGCACCTCTTTCATTCACAAATGTGGGTGAAAGACACCCTGCTTCACTTCGTCATTGATAGTGGTAAACAGAAGAACCTCATCTCAATGAAGGTCATCAAGTGGCTATCCCTACCAACAACACCGCACCTACATCCCTACAACATCAGATGGCTCTGCCAAGGAAGCGATCTTTGCATCAGCCAATAGTGTCCCATGTCGTACAACATCAAGCCCTTCGAAGATGAGGTATTTTGTGATGTTACTCCCCTTGAAGTTTGTGATGTTCTTTTGGGCCAACCTTATTTATGGAAATTTCATGTTGTATATGAGTATAGGCCTCGCAGTGTTATTATTACTTTGAATAGGAAATTGTACATAATACCCGAGGTAGTCCCACTTAGTGTTATTTCCTTGATCTCTTCCAAGTAATGCATGAAGGTCATCTCTCAGACTGAAAATTTTTTATTCTTCGTGATTCTCTCTCAGAGTTTGTGAAATATTGCAGCCACATCCAGGGCCTCCACGATCGACCTCTCCATGTAGCAGAAGCAAGTGGATAAGGTCATGGAAGAATGCAAAGACATATTCTCCTCACTTATTGGGGTGCCTCCGTACTTCCAGGTAAATCATTCCTTCAATATGACCCCCAATGCAACTCTTCCCAATGGGCCAGTCTATTTCCACTCTTTATTGGAAAATGAGGATATCAATCAGCAGATCCAAGAACTTATCCACAAGGGGCACATCCGACCCAGCTCATTTCCTTGTGGAAGCCCAATTGTACTGGTGCAGAAGAAAGACGGGACCTGGCGACTCTGCATTGATTATCGAGCCCTAATAAAAATCACAGTCAAAAACCAGTACCTGATTCCCCAAATCGGCGATCTCCTTGATCAGCTTAAGGGGGGGAAATAATTTAGTAAGATTGATCTGAATTTTGGCTACCATCAGGTCCCAATAGAGCAGATAGATGTATGGAATACTACCTTCAAATCAAAATAAGGTATTTTTGAATGGTTGGTCATGCCCTTTGGCTTGAAAAATGCCCCAACAACTTTCAAGAGGATGATGATCAATATCTTGCAGCCTTTCACCAACTCATTTGTAGTGGTGAATCTGGATTACATCCTCATCTACAACAAGACTTGGGTGGAACACTTGAAACATATTCAGTAGGTTCTGCGCACCCTGCGACAACACAAGATATATGCCAACTTGGAAAAAAATTCCTTAGGCATGGTGTGCATGTGGATCTATCCAAGATCCATGCCATCCATGACTAGCCAGCCCCAACCCTGCTTACTGAACTTCAAATCTTCTTAGGCCTTGCCAATTTCTATCACGGGTTCGTGTTGGGATTCTCCCATATTGCATCGACCCTCAACCAAGTAACTAGGGGTGGTGGTAAGGAAACGTTTATGTGGGGAATGTCCCAACAACAAGAGTTTGATTATTTGAAGAAGCGCTTGTGCTCAGCCCTAGTGATTTCATTACCTGACCTGCAACAACCCTGTTAGATCAAGACATATTATTAAGACTATGTTGTGGGCGCAGTTCTCACTAAGAACGGCCACCCCGTGGCCTATCATAGTGAGACACTTTCAGATGTTGTCCATAAATACCCTACTCGTGACAAAGAAATGTACTCCATTGTGCAATCCTATCACCAGTGGTGACATTACATTCTCGAGAAGGAGATAGTCATCCACATTGATCATACATTGGTGTAGTTCATGCAAACACAAGGTAAATTGCAGAATGACTTCCATCAAAACTGGTCCACATATTTGTAGCAATTACACATCGACATCAAGTATAAGACATGAAGTACCAACTAGTTCATTGATTGCCTCAGTCGACCTCCAGTCGCGACACTCACTACATTGCTAAATTCATGTGGCCACAATACCTTCAGATGGCCCCACCTCTATGAGAAAGATCATGACTTCGCCACCACCTACCATATGTTGAGCGCAAACACAACTGTCACTAATTTCCATCTTCAGGACAGGTTGTTGTGCCATCTGGGCCATCGTTGTGTCCCATCAAGAGAACGAGTGAAGTTGATTTTTGAATCCCACTACAGTCGAGTGGTAGGACACTTCGACGTAGAAAATACAGTGGCAGTGTTGCATAAACACTTCTACTGGTCGAAACTTCGACAAGATGTCAGCAAGTATATCAGGTCATGCACTGCCTATGCTATTTCCAAACCGACCACTAAGAAATTATGCATGTAGACCCCTCTTCCTACTCCTGAAAAGATTTGGGAATCCATCTCAATGGACTACATGTCGAGCCTTATGTCCACCAAGTGGGGAAATGACTATGTTTTTTTGGTTGTTGATCGCTTTTCCAAGATGGCGATTCTCACCGCCTGCAAGAAAATCATCATAGCGGAGGCCACTGCTAAGATCTTCTTTGAACCAGTGTGGGAACATTTTTGGATCCCACAAACCATTATCTCATATCAGGATAGTCGATTCCTCAGGACATTCTGGCCGAGCCTTTGGTCATTGTTGGACACCAAGCTCACTAAATCCACTATCTTCCACCCCTAGATAGATGGCCAAATAGAGGTCATCAACCAGATGATCGTGCATATCCTATGCATGTACAATTCCAAGAACCCATGCACATGGGATGAGAGTCTTCCCTATTTTTAGCACAACTACAATCGATCCATACATAGCTCAACCAACCACAACCCCTTTTAGGTGGGTTTGGGATTTCAAACATTGGGTCCCATGGATGTTGCATTACCCCTTGTGGCCACCCAGTCCGACTTGTCACACACTCCAAATGAATCTGAAAAATCCACCCAGTTCATTGAGCAGATCCAGCACATCCACCAATAGGTTCAGGATATTTCACAGAAGTCCAATGCCAAGTACAAGCAACGCCATGATCAACACTAGGTGCCACATAAGTTTCAGGTGGGAGACAAAGTTTGGTTGCACTTGCAAAAATAAATCCTTACATGTCCCCATCGGAAGATTCATCCACTCCGTTATGGACCTTACACCATCACCAAGGTTGTGGGCAACAATTATTTTGAGCTCAACATTCCCCCCTTCCTTGGCTTGCACCTAGTGTTCAATGTGGATCTCCTTTGGCCATATTTTCCACCTTTATTGGACACCTTAGAGATAAAAGAACAATTGACACCAACAGAGCTCAACCTTGACTGCATGGAACATGAATCCACTGATCATATCATGGACACACAAATCAAGGTCACTCGTTGGCAGAGGATCCAGCTTTACCGGGTTGTCAAAGTAGGGAAGCTCCTACACTAAGGCAAGTGGCTCACCCAGGGCCAAATTCAACAGAAATTTCCTCATCTGATAGGGGAACTCAACACAATGGAGAAAATTTCCTCCTAAGGGGGTAGGATTGATCCAGATGGATATCGGTGGCCACCCACCTCTTCCAACTGGCCCATATTGGTAGTTTTCCAGTTTGGTAGTTTTTTCCTAGTTTTCAGGTCCTGAACTTTTGGGGCCGTTTTGAGGCCCTAAACAATGTTTTTAGGGCTTGCCACAATAAAAATGTAGATGGAGTCAACGTTTGACGACATAATATGTAGTCCTGGAATATACCTTTCCAATAGGATATCGTGCGCTTAAAACAAATATTGTATGTAAAAGTGTCGACCCTAGGAATTTGATGTACTAACTTACCCCAATGAGGCCCACATGACTTTTGGCGCTTCAACTCCTAGGGTTAGGTTTTTGGATGTCTAGGGTTTTTGAATTCATGTTTATTGTAAAAAGGATTTGAGAGACTCATTGTAATCATCTTCTTGCGAATGAGCGCAGCTGCCACCATTCTAGCAATCTTGTTTTCAGTTTGCATTTTACAGTTTCAAAATATTTCCTTATTGAATAGAAGCCATTTATATTGTATCTCTGTTATTGTTCCTTGTGTCTCTGTTTTAATAATAATAATAATCTTTGTTCATTTCGTTCCACTCATAAAATCTGGATCACTTAGCTTAGAATCCCTTAGTGGCTACCGAAATGGAAATTGCTCACTTCAGGTCTACGGATTGTTATACTTTATATATGGATTTGATGCACTTTATATATAGATTAGATGCAAGAAAATGGATTATGATAGGATTGTACCTCAGTGGGTTGTGTCTTCTCTTATAATGAATACAACCCTTCAAGTGCTTCATCCATGTTCTCTCTAACCTTGTCTACCTATGCAACCTCCCTTCTCCTCTCATTGTGGCTTGGCCAAACAACATTTTAGCATTATTTCCTTACCCAAGATTATGTTCATATATGCACTACAGTCGCTTTATCCCCATATTTTTTCCTTCCAAAGTATATACCAGACTAGTTGTGCTTTCATACACTTGTTAAGATTTATTCATGTAATGTCTGGATTTGGTTACCTCAAATAAGGCATTTTTTTTGTTAGTCGTGAAATCCACCTTAGTCATGAGCATTTTCTTTGAGAATTAGAGTAATGAATCTACGATTTCCCTTCGGTCTAAGGTTCACTTTCTTATCTAAATCATTTTCCTATGTTATTTTCCTATACATTTAATTGAATCTGCTAGATGCCAGAGTTTAGAAGGCATTAACTAATGGTTGAATATCAATCCTTCTTGCTTTCGTGAATTCCCACAACAGTTGGGACCCTTTCTAAACTAAATAAAATCTAACAAGAGTAAGTGACATGAAGAAACCTATGAGTATATTCCACTTAAAGAAACTCAGGTTCGATAATAATTCACCTTGATCATTTTGTATTATTTGAGTTAACAATAATTTGAGACCGTGCCTAGATTTTAGCGATCACTAGTAATTTCAATACCATCACATTTTACACCATATATTAAGATGAAATTAATGAAATTTCTCATGATGTGAAGGGAACTTCCTTGGCGACTGTTGTTGACCACTAACAGAGTGAATGTGCATGAAAAACCTCCTTGTGATATTAACCTAGAGTTTCCAGAGCAGGCGTAGTGAAATTAATCAGCAAGGAACCAATTCTAGATCTAATTCAGAGTTAAATCCTAAAGGTAATATGAAAAATTATAAAATAAAATTCATGTTAAAAATTATTTAATTTAATTACTCATTAACCATGGAATCAATTCTTAGTTGTATACCTAATTAGATATTATTTTATATATATATATATATATATATATATATCTATATATATATATATATATATAGTCGGAGATACAATTATGTATCAATAACTAAAGGCAATAGTTATTTTTAGAAAAAAGAAGGAAAAACAAAAGAGATTTCACTTATTAATAATTTTCTATATTAATGTTAAGATTTAATAGATTGGAGTAAATGTCATATTTTTATAAATATATTGAACATATCCATGTAGTTTCCTTCTTAATCAAGAGACGGTCTTAACGAATCAATGAATACTAACCTGGGTTTTGGGGAAAATGGCTAGCTAAACTATGATCTTATCATTGGACAAGATACATAGATGCTCCCACATATCCGTAGGAAATTTTTCCACATAGAAGCCACATTGAGAGAGAAAGAGAAAGGTATGCTTGGAGGAAGCACTATGAACGAAAAAATGGAGTGATTGTCACAGGTAAGTAGATTCTATGCAATAAAATAAGGGCAATGCAATATCCATGAAAAGAAAATTTATGTTGAACAAACCACCAAACCTATGAAAAGAAAGTAGTTGCACAAAATTTCGGCCATCCACCTTGCCACTTGTGTGCAAATACATAGAAATATATATTTTGACTTTGACAAATAGTAAGTGATGTAAATGGAAATCAGTGTGAGTGATGAAGTCGGTAAATATTATATATCAATGCAGGAGAGTAGGTTTTTCCAAGGATGATCAACAATAATCTATTCACAATGTGGAAGTAGAAGCTTGGGGCTAAATCATAGAGTTGGTGGGACAGTGTATGTATTTTTGGTCATTTAATACAAAAAATAGAGAAGAACAACTCTTGTGAATATATCCACTAAAATAAAATGGTATTGAACTAGTTTAGTAATTATAATGAATTATCATGACTCTTTCATCATATTATCCATTTCTTTTGTGAAATAATTGAGCGGTATTTTTTTCTCACACATTATAGTGATTGATATAAATAAATGTTGAAATAACCAACCACACAAAACATACTATACTATACTTACGTTATATGTTACCATGATCAACAAGGCAGGTCAAGCAAGCTAAACTTAAAACACACAGAGGTCAGTTTGAGAGTCTGAAGATGAAAGAGGAAGAAAACATTGCAGAATATTTTCAAAGAGTGGATGAAATAGTCAATTCAATCAGAGCATTGGGAGAAGAGCTAAAATACAATATTATTGTCCAAAAGGTGTTGAGATCATTAACAAAGAGATATGATGCCAAGGTATATACCTTGGAAGATCGAGAAGACCTTGACACCCTTACAATGGATGAACTTCATGGGATTCTTATAGCATACGAAATGAGAATCGGGCAAGAAAAGTCATCAAAAATGGAAACAAACTTCAAATCATCAAAATAAATAAGGAACCATAAGCATGTGCCAAATGAAAATCACTCAGATATATCATATGAAGAAGATACCAACTTTATAAGAAAACTAATGAAAGAGTCTGGAAAATACAAAGGGAAGTTACCTTTGAAATACTTCAACTGTGGAAAAATTGGACACTTCACTAGCAAATGTCCCTATCCCAAACAAGAAGATAATTATGATGAAGAAGATTACAATCACAAAGACCATGAAAAGGGAAAAACCAAATGATCTAAAAATATGACGAAGACTTGATAAACTTGATTAAATTAATTTGCAAGTAAAATGTTATGTGTTTAATGCAACAAGATCAATTTGCAACACATAATGATGGATTACTTATGTAGAAATAAACATAGACAGCATCAGAAATCATTGAACATAAGACATAAACACAGCAACTTGATAAAGGAGTTCACCCCACTCCGGGCTACATCTCCTGGTCCAGCCTCCAAATGGATCTTTTATATTAAATT
>ML792821.1:118865-130627 GCA_009831015.1 Picea engelmannii
CCAAAACCCCTGTCTAGGCTCTGACGGCACCTGAAACGGTCGAAAAATGAAGAAGATAGCCTCCTCTGAAGTCTCCCTCCTTCTTTGTTGTCTCTGGTTCTACAATCTGTACATTTCCAACCATGAACCTGGAACACGCTCAAACGCGCGTTATAACCTAGCACCGGGCGCAACCGCGCCAACGGTGCAAACCGTAGGACGGTTTGGGTGCCTCCAGCCCCCAACCACCTAGGCCTCGGGCATATGCACCATATGACCAACAGACTGGGCGCAAAGGTCGTTTGACCGTTTTCAAACTGTGCAACGGACGTAACCTCCCGCGCAAGTTACAATCGCGCGCTCTAACACAAAGTGTTAACACACAAACATACCCGCGCGTGGTTTTAATACACAGCTGTATCAAATGTTATATGTGTTATAAAAACATTGCAACGCGCCCGCATACAATATATATGTGTAATAAACAATGGTTTATAATGGGTCGGGGCTGGGCCCCGACCCGCCCCTTTTCCATATCAAATATCCCATACGTATAACARTATGCGGTTTGACATATGAAACAAGTGGCATGGGTCGGGCCTATTGGCCAKCGGAGTGTTGTTAAGTTAWTACATGRAGGGGAGKTCCCGGGGTCGAAYCCGCGGACTCCCAAAACTTTTATACATACCCCAACTCATAAGCCAACARTACCGTGACACGTGGCACRAAATGATTGGGCCACGTGTCCAATTTTCATTCGTTGCCAATGACACATGTCCACACGGTATTCGTCCAGAACCGTCCAATCAGCAGTCGCCACGTCACCCCTCTGCCAAGTCAGCAAAGGTACGGCCCTCCACGTGGTCGTACGGACTGTACGGACAGGTACAGTCAGCACCCAACTTTGACCATTTTGACTCGGTGATAAAATCGTGATATCTCCTCCATACGGACTCCATTCGCGAAAATAAATATACCGCCGGAATCAGGAAAATGAGACGGACGCAATGGCACTAGTTTCGTCTCAATCCGAGCACTTTGAAAATTGAGCAAATTTGATCCCCTGATCACCAAAACCAAAAATAAGAAGACCTTTTACACCAAAGAGGACAACAATTCATCTAAAGAAAGTGAAGATGAAGAGTCGGAACATCTATTTATGGGTATAGAAACCCAAGATAATATTTCTAAAAATACTTTTGAGATTGAAGAAAACTATGAGGATGAAGGAGAAGTAGACCTAGAAGAAGAACTAATCAGTGCTCTGGATGAACTTAGAAAGTATAAAAAGAAGAACAATTTACTAAGGGGACAACTACTAGAATTTGAATCAGAACAACAATTAAGAGAAAAGGAAGCTTCAAAAACCATCAAAGAATCAGAGAAAATCATCATTGACTTGAACACCCAATTTCGAGAAGCCAAGAGAAATGAGGAAGTCTTGATTAAACAACTCAATGAAAAACAACAAGATTTTAAAAAGCTAGACAGTGAAATCGTTCAACTAAAGAGGGAGCGTACAAAAGGAAGAAACCAATCAAGATTTGAGAATAGTTCAAAAATATTGAATGACATTATTAATAGTAAAATATCACCAAACGATAAGACGGGACTGGGATATGATCAAATTAGAAGACTGACAAACATCCAATCAGTTATGCAGATGCTCTTAGAATCCCCTTATAAACAATGTTCCTAATAGACATAAATCAACACCCCCTACAAAAGAAAAACATGACAAAAAGAACACAGTGACCAGAAGGACTCCCCCTAATAGATATCAACATATATTCCATGGATATTGCTACTCTTACAATAATTTTGGACATAAATAAGTACATTGTAAAGACTATAGAAAGTACAATCCTAAAAATATCCAAAGATATAAGAAAAACAAAAATAATGCAGAGAAAAGAAACCATATTTCATTCTCTCCTTTACAAGATCAAAATGTTGAATGTCACAAGTGCAATAATTATGGTCATAAATCCAGTGAAGACAAGCATACCCAACAATAAATATAAAAATATATGGAAAGAAAAACATGTGGAAGAAAAGGTAACAAAATGTAAAGTAGCTATGTATGCCAAGAACAAAAAGTGTCAATGGTATGTTGACAGTGGATTCTCTAAGGATATGACATGAGATAAAAGCAAATTTCTCAATATGATAAAGAAGGAAAAAGGAAGTGTCACATTTGGAGATAATGTATCTGTCACAATACTTGGAAAATGCATAGTCACTTTGGGAAACAAGAAAAATAAAGCACAAAACGTGCTACTAGTTGAAAATATGAAGCCTAATCTTCTAAGTGTAAGCCAAACTTACGATCAAGGACATATACTCATTTTTATTCCCAGAAATGAAAATTCAAAAAGGAAGGATCAGAAAAAATAGTAGCTATTGCACCAAGAACCTCAAGTAATGTATATATTTTAGATATTAAAGAAGAAGAAGAATGCTACATGAGTCAAGTATATGAAAGTTGGTTGTGACAAAAAATAATGGGACACTTGAGCTTTGAAAATCTGATCAAAGCTAGTAGAAAGGAAGCAATGAAGGACATGCCAAAGATTATCAAACCTTCTGACCCTATTTGTAAGCATTGCTAACTTGGGAAGCAAATGAAAGTTGGATTCAAGACAAAAGAATACTCTACATCAAGACCCTTAGAGATTTTTCACACTGACCTCTATGGACCTAATAGGAATAGAAGTATACAAGGAGAAAATTACTTCATGTTGATTATTGATGACTATACAAGGATGACTTGGGTATACTTCCTCAGAGAAAAATCATAGGCATTTGAAAAGTTTAAGGTATTCAAAACTTATGTGGAGAATGAGACAGATCTCAAGATCAAATGTCTGAGGTCGGACAATGGAGGGGAATTTACCTCTAACGAATTCAATAAGTGTTTTGAATATCATGGAATCAAGAGACAATTTTCAGCTACAAGAATTCCTCAACAAAATGGAGTTGTTAAAAGGAAAAATAGAATTGTTCAAGAGGTTGCAATAACAATGTTGAGTGAAACCAAACTTCTAGATAAGTTTTGGAGAGATGCAATATATACAGCAGGTCACATACTCAAATGAGAAAAACTTAGATTTAACCATGACAAGACACCTTATGAGCTATGGTTTGGCAGACCAACATCATTCAAACACTTCATAGTATTGAGGAGTGTTATCGCACCAGTTGTAGGTTGGGAAAATCTTGACCCAACCACCAAGTGGCAAAAACTAAGGAACATTATATCCAATGTCACCTCGATATAGGTCATGTGTTTCAAGGGTGACTAGGTCACTCTAGGGAGGTGATCCAAGTGACCCTGGGGGGATTGAGACGGATGAAATGGAAGGAAGAGAATTATCCCCCTAAAGGTTAATAATGGAAGAGGAAATATGGCTTTGATGACTCATATTCGAGTGGTTTAAGGTTGTCAAGTCTTTGGATTCATGCAAAGGGTGCTTGTACCTATCTGAGACACAAGAAAATCCACACTTGCATATAGTAATGTTAGGTGGAAAAGCAAGTTAAGATTTATGTCCCTAATTGCAGAAATAATCAATTATAAATATTAGAACATAAAATATAATAAGGGCTGCAATATAAGGGCTAAAAGTCCAATTGAATAAGCATGAAACAAGCTAGTAAAAACTAGTTTAGCTCAACAATGATAGAAAAAGACTTTAGCACAAAAAGAAAGGTTGTCATAAAAAGATAACTAGAGTGATATTTTTCAGTCTTATGGCTGTACTAAACTTTTTATTACAACAAGAGATTTAACCACTAAAACTTGCCAAAATATGTGGTGTACTTAGAAGATTATGTGGGCAGATTTTGGCAATTTTCAATGGTTAAATTAGGGGTTATTGAAGAGTTTGGTTAGGTTTTTTTTGCATCCCTAATGGCTGTAGATTAAATTTGTAATAGAAGCAAGAAATAATTGGAAAAATGAAACGCCCTAGTGGCTCAAGCAAGCATTTATAGCATAGATATTATTCCATTAGGAACAACTTCAAAATCATGAAATTTCACATTTCCCAAAGCAACAATTTTATATCTCCAATGCAACAAGTGATGATTAGTGCCTTTAATGATTGGGTTAATGGAGTCAAGAAAATAATGAGCTAGAGGTACTACCTCCTTGGGGGTGTAAATCCTCTTACTCCCCAAGGCAAATATCCCTAGCAGGGGTTTAGACTAAGAGGAAGTATGCACTTATACTTCTTTTAGCAAACCCTTATTAAATCAACAATACTTAAGCATAATATGGAGGCTAAGGTGGGGGTGTATGCCCTTAGACTTCCCACCTAGTTCTAGAAAAATAAACTTGTCTTGAATAACAAATGATAGCACAAAGTAAAAGCCTTACCAATTTAATAAAAAATGCTAAGACAAGCCACCACAATAGCAAAAGAAAAACCTTCCAAGGTTAGCGCATCACTTCCACCAACCAATAATCAAGAAACTAGACATACACAAGAGCACGGGAGAGAAATAACAAAAGGTGGTGAAAATTTCAGTCTAAGGCCTCTCCAAATGGGAGAGATATGGTTCAAAATGAGATCGTATGATCTCTATTTATACAAAATGTCACTAACATAGTTTGTCCACATAATTTTAGGGTAAACCACAAGATTAGGGGTCAAAAACCCTAATATTTCTCCTTTACACAAATAATATTAAACAATTAATCTTTAAAATCACTTTTACACAAAAGGAAACCCTAACTTAAGGTGATGTCACCCCTTTAGGGGGCGTTTTGACACTAGGAGCAAGTTGTTGGTGTTGGAGATGAATCGTTAGGCCTCCAAAGGCCACATGTAAATCATATATACCATATCTTCATGGCCAAGGCTGCATTCTCCTCTAAAATTCCATGTGCCAATGAGTTGTAACCTCACCACCAACCCTATCCCTTCTAGGTGACATCATGCCTCTAAAGATGGCATTTTGCCTCTCCTAGGAAAAATGTTTGGCATGTAGGGGATAGGTTATTTCTCTCAAGTCATCGTCTAGGCATCCAAAGGTTCATCTCTCTCATATGGAATGCAAGCCCTTGGCATCCAACCTATGGGCTTCAAGCCCCATGGAATCCCAAGCTAGGCTTGTTCCTCCAAAACTATCCACCAACTAGATCCTACAAAGACAAATAAACATGCCCTCCAAGGATCTCAAGTCAAAATATCATTATGAGTAAATCAAACCAATAAATGAGACACCTAATCATGTGCATCAAATATTACCATGTCAAACAAGCAAGTGCTCAAAGACATTATGGACTTGCCAAGCTTGGATATGGGAGGGTTGACGAGGTGTCCTATTGGGTAGACCTTTCCTAGGTCAAGGAGTTTTTCCCAAGTGATCCATTTCTAAGCCATGTAAAGTGGATGAAGTGGTTAAGGATAAAGACTCATTGGGCATGGGGTTCATGACATACAAGGGGTTGTAGTACCCCATTCATGGGTGTCTTTGTAGAGGGTGTGTGGCACCTTCGTTTGCAATGCATTTTTTCCAAACCCATCCTCATCCCATTATTTGTTTATTTCATGTTTTAAGGAATGAATTGAAGGCCATTTTCCTCGCGTGGTGTCCAGATAATGACAGTGTCACTCACAAATACCTTGCAAAAATGAGAGGTTGGCTCGTGATGAGACCCTTTTTCTCTCAGTTATGTAACCGAGAGCCACTACCCTGTCTTGGTGGCTAGATGATGGTAATTTCATACCGCTAGATACCCATGATCATGATAGGTTGACTCCTAATGAGACCTCCTATCCTCCAACAAACCCTTTAAGCATTCAATATCATTTATTTCCTATGGGTCCCCCTTTTCTTACAAAGAATTGTTTCATTGCTTTCTCAAGGGACCCCTGGGTGAAGCATCTGAAAGGTCTATCTATAAGCTTTTATCTTTTTGACCAACAACAATCCCTCTGGGCCTTCAGCCCCTTCTTCCCATAGAAAGAGGGACAACCCCCTCTTGGGTCAATACACCCTAAAATCCCAAGAGACAAGGAAATGGGGGGCGGGGGGGGTTAGGTGATGGAAAGTTGTAAGTATGGTTGGGAATGGTACGATGGATCTTCAAGGGAGTTCTTAGTAGAAAACCCATTCCCGAGGAAGACCACTTACTAGGGAACAATGTCAACCACCAAGGTGAAATGGAGCAAAAGGCATAATTTCCAAGAATATGTCATGAACTCTAAAGCAGTATAAGATACAACATACTCAAAATTTCTTAAATATCGAAATGACACTCACCATAATACATGACTTGTACCTCATGGAGAAAGGCCCAGTGCCTCTCGGAAGCCAGCTGGTATGTTAGATGCCATCTGAAAATCTTGACCTTTGTGGTGGTGAAAAGGGTCTCTATCTGTGCAAGTGAATATTGTTGTTCAAGTAGTCTCCCAACACTTCATATCTGCAACTTGAGAGCCTCAAGACATAATCTTCTTAGTTATCCCACAAAATGGGGATAACATATGGCTCCTACTTGGGGACATGTGATCGCCATAGAGTCCATGAGAACCACATCATCTCCTGGTAGACATGTTCCTACCAAAACTTAGACAAAAGCATCAGATCATCTAGGGTGGTGCTATCACCATTCATCCATATACATAAAAATCCAAAAGTAAAAAGTAATCTAAAAAACAAAATTTTAGCATTTTTTCAAAAAATTCTAAACTAAGCATGAAATCAATATGCAAGTAGAGAAAAATTAAAATTAAATGCATTTGAACTAATATGATAAAATAAAGATGCAAATGCAAGGAAATAAAGATGACCTACCTACTTACATGGGGCCTCAGGGCACTGAAGATTAGGCGATAGATTATGTCTAGTGAAGTCGTACAACCAGTGAAACTAGTTGATAATCTCATCAAAGTATCTCCCCCTGTTCTTGATCATGTGAAACAAAAAAGATAAGTCCAGCACAAAATGATCATGAGCATAAATGGATATATAATCGATCACAAAATAAAACTCACGGAGATGGGTGGGAGGGAGGAAATCATGCTGGAGAGAGAAACCATCATCCTAATCATCCCATCTGAAAGTTTAGCCACAAGCATGATTAATCCATCTCTGAAGAGGGCTACCATATGTAGATGACGACACGTCTTCATCTTCACTCAGAAAATCACTGCTCCCTGAAGGTTGAGAAAGGACAAGAGATCCCAATAAAACCCTATGATTTCTCGAACAAGAGGAAACAAGGTAAGGCACAACCTTAGAGAAAAACTCCTCTGTTGGACTTAGGAAACGTCTCTTCTTTGTCTGCAAATCCCTGCCCAAAGTCTCAACATGAAAGTGCTTATGTTTGATAGTGTAGACCTCGGACTTCTTTAGGTTGGCCATGACCTGGTGTCTATCAAAATCTGAGCACAATGGTTGAAATTCCTCATAGAACAAATATGCATCCTCAAAAGGGTATGTATCAAGGGATGACTAAATATCACTCTGTGTATGTTGTGACAAGTCATCCTTGAAGGGGATTAACAAATTTGTAACCATATCATCACCAGGATGCCAAATATATGAATCATACATGCATAAATACCAATCCTCTGAAGATGACATTTCAAACCCCTCTACCTGAGGGCTACCCTCAATGTCATAAATGGGATATCAATCAATAATTAAGCATTCAATGTCCCATCTATGTCTCCCAACCTGTATGAAATCATCAATGTGGTCATCAACTATATCTGAGGGTTGCTCCATGAATTCATCTACATCATAGGAGCTTATTACTTCTTCACAATACTAGAGGACTTCGTTCTCTTTAAAATGGAAAATAGATATCAAAGTATCGTGCGGGCCTTCTGTAAGAGAAAATTCATCAAGATCCTTTTGGAATTTTTCTTCATTTCCAAAGTCATGGAACAAAGTATAATCAAAGTTTTCAAAAGGATTATAACTCATCATGTTCTCTTCATGATGTGTAGGAGAAGCAGAGGTTGGGGCATCTTGAACAAGATATTCAAATTCTACATCATTGAGGCTAGTTGTTTCAACTTCATGTGAAAGAGGAAAACAAGGCAGAAGGATGTAATTCAATGTCTCCTTCAGATATTTGCATGTAATTCAATGTCTCCTTCTTCTCATCAAGGTCTTATTTTTCTTGGAAACTTTCTCCATGGATCCATTCTTTAATCGAATCTTCGTAAATAGGATCAGAGAATTCACCATCTTGATTTTGATCTCTAACAATTTTGTAGACTTCCTCGAGCATGGTGAGAGGTTCATCGTCATTCATGAAGTTTTCCTGGTACCCATACTTCTCAGTCACATCGTCATATAATGATATTGCTCCAAAATACACAATGGCCACTTCCCAGTTTGATTTTAGGGTAGGCCTTTTTCTCATAATTTTCGATGATGGCGTCATACTCTTCTTCTCCCTATTGACAGAACTTAACCAGGAAGTCCTTGTCAGGACAAATTTTCATCAGTTGTTCACAAAATTCATCATCTTCTTTTGTGCTTTCCTTGAGGCACCCAAAACTTTCCTCATTGTTGTTGTCGGCTTCTTTTTTTTCAACTCTTATTTCAACAAACTTTGTAATAAGTGTTCTCTCAAGTATTCAGTAGGATCAAGGTTAAAACCTTCTCTCGAAAAATGTATCCTCCGGGTCTCGAATTGTATCTTCAAGACTTTGAACTTATGGTCCCCAACATTTAAGGAACTATCTAATGAGGATCTTCAAAGAAGATATTCTTCTTGTCTTGCAAGAATCCTTGATCCATTCCCTCTATTCACTCCCCAGGACAACAAGAACAACTGCATGCATACATCCTCATGTTCTGCATCCAAAATGCAAATGCTTCTAGTAAACTCAACAATGTGAGCTACAACCGACAATGGATTACCATCTAACTTTGAGAGGAGATTGAATTGGTTTATCGGGCACTTCTTTGTATATCCATGAATAGCTTCGAGATCCATGGATTTGTATGCTTCATGAAAGTGACATAGAGCCATGTTTCTATTACTTAGGATAATACCTCAATGGAGTCACCAGATGAGCTCAAGGCAAGGGTGGAAAGGGATAAGGTGGGTTCTAGGAAGCTGGAGTCTCCAGATGATATTTAAGAAGAACTCATCAAGAAAGGTGGAAAGGGAATGTCCCTTGGGTGGAGTTGTCAGGAAAGCTAGGAAAAAGGATTTGGGATAGCTTTCCAAAGTGTCATTAGGGTTCGAAAGAGGATTCAAAATCATGCTCGGAAATGGCACCAAAATGTTATCACACAAGCTATAGGTTGAGAAAATACTTATCCAACCACCAAGTGGCAACAACTAAGGGAAATTATACCCAATGTCACCTTGATATAGGTATCGCGCTTCAAGGGTGACTAGGTCACTCTAGGGAGGCGATCTCGGTGACCCTCAGGGGATTGAGACAGATGAAATGGAAGGAAGAGAAGTATCCCCATAAAGGTCAATAATGGAAGAGGGAAGATCAATTTGATGACTCGTCTCTGGGTGGTTTAAGGTTTCCAAGTCTTTGGATGCCTGCAAAGGGTGTTTGTACCTGCCCGAGACACAAGAAAATCCATGCTTGCATATAGTAATGTTAGGTGGACAAGCAAGTTAATATTTTTGTCCCTAATTGAAGAAAAAATCAATGATATATATTAGCACATAAAAGATAACAAGGTATGCAATATAAGTGCTAAAATTCCAATTGAATAAGCACGAGACAAGCTAGTAAAAACTAGTTTATATGAACAATGATAGAACGAGAATTTAGCACAAAAAGCAAGAATGTCCTAAAAATCTAATTGCAGTGATATTTATCAGTCTTATGGCTGTAACAAACTTGCTATTACAACAAGATATTTAACCACTAAAACTTTCTCAAAACTTGCCAAAATATGTGTTGTACTTAGTAGATTATGTGGGCAAATTTTATGCAATTTTCCATGGTTAAATTAGGGGTTATTGAGGAGTTTGGTTAGGGTTTTTGTTGCATCCCTAATGGTTGTAGGTTAAAATTGTAACAACAGCAAGAAATACTTGGAGAAATTAAATTTCGTAGTATCCCCCTTGGAGAAATTAAATTCCCTTTAGGGAAATACTTCTCTTCCTTCCATTTCATCAAAGTCAAGAAAAGAATGAGCTAGAGGTACTACCTCCTTGGGGGTGTAAATCCTCTTACTCCCCAAGGCAAGTATCCCTAGCTAGGGTTTAGACTAAGAGGGTGTATGCACTTACACTTCCCTTTGCAAACCCTTATTAAATCAACAATACTTAAGAATAAGATGGAGGCTAAGGTGGGGGTGTGTGCCCTTATACTTCCCACCTAGTTCTAGCAAAATAACCTTGCCTTGAATAACAAATGATAGCACAAAGTAAAAGCATTACCAATTCAAGGAAAAATTCTAAGAGAAACCACCACAATAGAAAAAGAAATGCCTTTGAATGCTAGCGCATCACTTCCACCAACCAATAATCAAGAAATTAGCGATACACAAGAGCACAGGAGAGAAATAGCTAAAGGTAGCGAGAATTTCAGTTCAAGGCCTCTCCAAATGAGAAAGATATGATTCAAAATGAGATATTATGATCTCTATTTATACAAAATGTTAGTAACATAGTTTGTCCACATAATTTTAGGATTAACCACAAGATTACGGGTCAACAACCCTAATCTTTCCCCTTTACATAAATAATATTAAACAATTCATCTTTAAAATCACTTTTACACAAAAGGAAACCCTAACTTAAGGTGACATCACCCCTTTAAGGGGCGTTTTGACACTGGGAGCAAGTCATTGGTGTTGGAGAAGAATTGTTAGGCCTCCAAAGGCCACATGTCAATCATATAGGCCATATCTTCATGGCCAAGGCCTCATTCTCCTCAAAACATCCATGTGTCAATGAGTGGTAACCTCACCACCAAACCCTTGCCCTTCTAGGTGACATCATGCCTCTAAAGATGGTGTTTTGCCTCTCCTAGACAAAACGTTTGGCATGTAGGGGCTAGGTTATGTCTCTCAAGTCATATTCTAGGCCTCCAAAGGTTCATCTCTCTAATCTGGAATGCGGGCCCTTGGAATTCAACCTGTGGGATTCAAGCCCCATGGAAGCCCAAGCTAGGTTTGTTCCTCCAAAACTATCCACCAAATAGGTCTTGCAAAGACAAATAAACACGCCCTCCAAGGATCTGAAGTCAAAATATCATGATGAGTAAATAAAACCAATAAATGAGACACATAAGCATGTACATCAAATATTACCATGTCAAACAAGTAAGTTCTCAAAGACATTATGCAACTTGTCAAACCTGGATATGGGAGGGTTGACGAGGTGTCCTATTGGGTAGACCTTTATTAGGTCAAGGAGTGTTTCCCAAGTGATTTGTTTATAAGCCATGTAAAGTGGATGAAGTGGTTAAGGATAAAGACTCATTGGGCATGGGGTTCATGACATACAAGGGGTTGTAGTGTCTCATTCATGGGTTTCTTTGTAGAGGGTGGGTGGCACCTTTGTTGATCCGGATTATTTTCGGCACGAAATGAGAGCGGAGATATAATAAAGAAATGCACAGAGATATTACAGATATTCAATAATATAACAGAAATGTATTAGATATGCAACCATAAACATAGATATATAGTAATACATGATTTCTATTAATCAGAGAAATGTACAGAGACTGTAAAAATACAGAGTGAAAGACTCGCTAGAATGGTGGCAGCTTATCTCTGAGAAGAGATGTGATGGCTACTCGCATTCGCAAGAAGATGATTACAATGAG
>ML792821.1:132449-147670 GCA_009831015.1 Picea engelmannii
TTCTCTTGCCGTAGTGTGGTCCATCTCATGTACTGGTCCTCATAGTTGCCAACAGGGTAGTACTGTTCCTTTACCGCATCCACAAAAAATTCCCAAGTGGGCTCAGCCCCATATATTCCAGAATCCTCTGTGGAACTCTGCTCGCAGTAAGTTTCCCACCAATCTTTGACATGGGGGAGAGATTTAAGGAGTGCAAAGGTGACCTTTTCCTTGTCTGAAAAATTATGAACAGAGAATAACCTTCTAGTAGATTTAACCATGTATCTAGGGCATCTGCATCTATTTGACCTTCAAATACGGGAATATCAAAATTAACCTGTACCTTTAAAGGCGAGGTGCCTCCAAAGTGGTCGCTTGATGAATATGCGCCTGATTCTATCGACAGGCGTTGAAGGATGTGGGAAAAATTCTCCATCATTTCGTCCCTCTGTCGCGTGAGAGCTTGCTCAAGCAACAGATTGATAGGATCGGCTGCTCCGTTGTTTTTCTTTTCTTCCGCCATTGAGGGTTTCTTGGGTGTGCGAGAGTGATTGTCTTCAAGAGAGACAAGATCGAGACCCAACTTGCTATACTCGGACCTCGTCGGGGACATGCACTGAAAAAAACGATCAAGAGCAGCCTACTCTGATACCACTGATCCGGATTATTTTCGGCACGAAATGAGAGTGGAGATATAATAAAGAAATGCACAGAGATATTGTAGATATTCAATAATATAATAGAAATGTATCAGAGATGCAACCATAAACATAGATATATAGTAATACACGATTTCTATTAATCAGAGAAATGTACAGAGACTGTAAAAATACAGAGTGAAAGACTCGCTAGAATGGTGGCAGCTTATCTCTGAGAAGAGATGTGATGGCTACTCGCATTCACAAGAATATGATTACAATGAGGCTCTGAAGGCCCTTTTACAATAAACGAGAATGCCAAAATTCCTAGACATCCAAAAACCTAACCCTAGGAGATGAAGCGCCAAAATTCATGTGGGCCCCGTTTGGGTAAGTGAGTACATCAACTTCCCAGGGTCGTAACGTTTGCATACGATCTATGTTTTAGGCATGTGATAGTTTGTTGGAAAGGTATTTTTGAGGAGATTCATTTTGGGGGCTCAATCATGCCTAAGGTGGGTTGCCACCAATATCCACCTGGATCATTTGTTTCCAATGTAGTTTTTCCAAGCCCATCCTCATTCCATTCTTTGTTTCTTTCATGTTTTAAGGAATAATTTGAATTCCATTGTCCTGGCATGGTGTCCAAATAATGATAGTGTCACGCACAAATACCTTGCAGAAATGAGAAGGTTGCCAAGAGATGAGACCCCCTTTCTCTTATTTGTGTAACTGAGCACCACTACCATGGATTGATGGCTAGATTATGGTAATGTGATACCACTAGATACCCACGATCATGATAGGTCACCTCATGATGAGACCTCCTATCCTCCAACTAACCCTTTAAGCATTCATTATCATTTATTTCTTATGGGTCCCCCTTTTCTTACAGAGAAGCATTTTATTTCTTTCTCAGGGGATCCTTGGGTGAAGCATATGAAAGTTATATATATAGGATTTTATCTTTTTGACCAACAATAATCACTCTCGGCCTTCAGCCCTTCTTCCCATAGAATGAGGTAAAACCCCTTCTTAGGTCAATACACCCTAAAATCCCAAGATACAAGGAAATGGGGGGGGTTTAGGTGATGGAAAGTGGTAAGTATGGTTGGGAATGGTACGATGGCTCTTCAAGGGAGATCTTAGTAGCAAACCCATTCCTGAGGAATACCACTTACTAGGGCATAATGTCAACCACCAAGGTGAAATGGGGAAAAAGGCATAATGTCCAAGAATATGTCATGAAATCTAGATCAGTCTAAGATACAACATTCTCAAAATGCCTCAAATATTGAAATGACACTCACCATAATACCTTACTTGTACCTCATGGAGCAAGGCCCAGTGCCTCTCGAAAGCCAGTTGGTGTGGTGGATGTCATCTGAAAATCCTGACCTCTGTGGTGGTGAAAAGGGTCTCTATCTATGCAAGTGTATATTGTTGGTCATGTAGTCTCTCAGCACTCCATATCTACAACTTGAGGGCCTCGAGACATAATATCCTTAGTTATCCCACAAAATAGGGATAAAAAAGAGAAAATGTTATATTAAGAGGGATGATGATAACCTAGGAAAATTTGATTCCAAAACATATGAGGGGATATTTCTTGGTTACTCACCAAACAAAAAGGCGTACAGATGTTATAATCTAATATTGCACAAAATAGTGGAAAGTGTAATTGTAAAAGTAGATGATCTAAAATTGAGATAAATCAAATCTTGAGATAAATAAAAAAAATCATGAATGAAGATTAAGAACTAGTGATGATGAATAAGATAGTGAATCACATGATGAAGAAGATGATGAATAACAAAATGAAGAAGATGTTGAAGAAATACAAGAGAATGTGTTATAACCCTATAATTTATAGGATCAATTGGTGATTGAAAATTTTATCCTTTCATTGTTTTGGTTGCCAAATGATTTTTCATTATGCAAATAATTTGAGAAAAAAGAAAAGAAAGACAAAGAAAAAGAAAAAGAAAAAGAAAGAGAAAGAAAAAGAAAAAGAATAAAAGAGGGAATAAAAGAAATTGGATAGAGCCCCATGCAATAACAATGACTTGGTTCATACAGTTTAAACATGGCCAAGTCCTTTTAAATTGATGTTGATAGGAGTAGTGAATAAGCTTGGATAAACTGTTTAATCTTAGCCGAGCGAATAAGGATAGCAAGTGAATAAATTTGACCAAACTGCCTAATCTTGGTCAAATAACCCCAGGAAAGAGTAATTTCTTAGTCCAACAGTTTAATCTGGTCTAAATGTCATAGGTAATTAGGTTAGAGCATAGGGTCGTTTGCTTTATCTCAATAAAATAGGCATGATGATCGATGTTGAACCCTATATCTGATGTTTGAAAGTTTAATGTCTAACCCCATGGTAATAAAAACAGGGAAAGCTTGGACAACCCCACTTAAAGTGCTTATCCAAAGTTTTCAAAGAAAAAAATGAGTTTGCGCTCACAGATTAAAGACAGTGCACAGATGAACGGCTGAGGTGCTAGCGCTCAGATCTACGGTTTAGAAGCTTTTCCAGACCCCCCCGACCGTTCTACCTTTAATGGTGGGGGGGTCCACATTCATGTATAACGAAGGTGCGCATCTAAACGGCTGAGGCGTCGGCGCCTAGATCCACAGTTGAGATTGAATTATGGACCCCCCCGACCATTCTACTTTTAATGGTGAGGGGTGTCTGGAATGTTTCTTAAACATTGCGCTCAGATCTAAAGTCCAGCGGCAAGCACACCGATGGACGGCGGATGGTATTTTTCGTACCCCCTCGACCGGTCTGCTTTCAACGATGGGGTGGGGTCCAGAATGGAGTGTTTTTCTTGTGGGTCCCCTCCTCTATGTAGCAGGAATCCATTGCTCCATACTCCTTCCATGTACCACTTACCACTTTTTGACATACCCCCCGTCACCCCATGACATCATTCTCCACTTTTTCCCCTAAAGGTCACGTCTCTTTACTCTACCAACCCATTCAACCTATTCTCCCATTACAAGTAACTTCGTCATGGTCACTTCCCAATCAACACCCGCCACATCACCCGATTGTATTCACCATTTATTGTTACCTGCCATCTCACGCTCCAAAGGACCCGTTGGCCATTTATTACTGGCTAACTTATCCGTTAGCTTGTTGATCTGTCCCTCGCACCCAATGGGTGTCCATTTTCTCAAAACCACTCTTTCTGTTCATTCTCCCATTGCTTACTTTGTCCATCGCACCAGAGAATTTCTCCCTGTCTCCTCTCCATTTCAGTCAACCGTCCAAAACCACAGTCATCCCCACTAACATTTTGTTTGACTTGCAAGTATTTTCACAGTGATGGCGCCAAAATCAAAGAAAGCAGAAGCCGAGGAAAATCCTTTCCTCTCGCCTCCTGTCGACCTTGACAGGATCCATTTGGCCGACAAGGATCATTTAATCGCAGACACCAGGTGCAAATTTGACTTTGCAGATTTGTAGTCATGGCTAAAAGATTTTTTCTTAGATCAGAGCGATGAAATTGGGCTCTGGGAATCCAACTTTCCTCTGTATATTTTCCCCCAGGTTCACCATTTCCCTGAATTTTCCCTCAAATTCCAGGCTCATTACATACTCGACCAGAGAGCCATACTATCTTCATCAGGAGAAACTCTTTTCTTCATCACACATGAGGCCATTGATCAGATGATGCAGATACCCATAATTGAATCCACCTCCCCTTTCAATCTCGAAGTCATCATAGAGTTGTACCAGAAACTATCATTCCCTCAGAGAGCCCAGATTTTCGAGCTTTTCCTCCCTTAGGTTGCTCAGCTCCCCAAGACAAATACCCCATACCCTTCCTCCCTGTTCTCAGTAAAGGGAAACCAAATCATTTCATCTCTCTGTGCTCTACTGGGTTATTTTTCTGACCAATGGGTGGATGAACACATATTGGGCTTTTTGTCCATCTTCTCCACAGAAGAAAGACCCACCATGCAGTTCGACTACAGCACTTTCCTGCCGGATAGTATTCACAAGCAGTTCTTAAATTTCACCTCAGAAGGCATGTTCTGGTATTCCACAATACTGGGCTACATGTTCACTTTCTTTCAAGCAGACAGGTTCTCCTTTTCAATGCAGAAAATGGACAAGGACAGGAGGCCGCAGGCGGTAACAGCTTGGACTTCACTACTTAGACAAAATTCAATAGAGTTCAGTTTCAAACAGTTTATCGAGTAGTTCTACCATCCAGTGGTGAGCATGCTCAGTGGAAGACCTGAACCTAGAATAAATGAGGAGATTCAGAGGATTTTACACCTCTCAGACCTTGCAAAAACTGGAGACTGGTATCTTTACCAAAACCACACCGAGATCAGAGTATATGGATGCAAGTTGGCTCCATACAAATTGCCCAATCATATTCCCGTGAGGATCTCTTCCTTGGAGTACATAAGGCAAATGATTAACTCTGATGACATGCATTTTGTGTTTCTGAAAAAGAAACTGCAGCTTACAATTAAAGGGAAAATAGCGTCTTTCATCTGCAATAGCCAAGGCGTCGGGGAGGAAGCAGATAGATTGTTGAAAGAAATGAAGTTTTATGTTAGTTTCATATGGCACTATGACCCATGCGGGACAATTTCTGAGATGAGGATTAAAAATAAAAATGTCCCATATGTTCATACATCCAAGCCTGAGATAGAGAAGTTTGTGAATCAAATAGAATGGGAGTCGAACACTTTGGTCAAGATAGAACAGCAGGACCCTTCGGTCATTGTCTCACAGACTACTACACCACAAGTTCCCAAGGAGAAAATACCAAGGAAGGATACTTCACCTTCCATCACTGAAGTCTTGGCTGAAGATTTCCAATTACACACCAAAAGGGCAAAAACTAGTCTTACACCTGACACAGTTGGTGAAAAGGAAATCCAATCCACTGCAACTATGAAAGATGATCAGTCACTTTTGAGCAAAAGCAGCAAGAAAATGATGTCTACCATTGTTCCTAAGAAGCCCATGAGTACTCCACTAGTCGACCAGCCGAGTAAAGTAGGACCAAAATTAAGTGTTTTTGAGAAGTATGACCTGATCAAAAAGAAAAATCAGAAACTGACCAACAGTACTTATGCTCATTTTTGGAAGCAGACATCAACGGCACAACACAGACTTTTGTCTGCATTCGATACAGAAAAGGGTAGAATGCACATGTTTTTTTTGCAAGCAGAGGTGCCAAACCCCAAAGCAATCATTGATTACAAAAGGGCAACATTCAAGTTTCATACTAGGGATGTGAATCCTGCTGATCAAATGGATCTGCACAGGCAAACTGGGGAAACGATTTTCTCCATGTTGGAAAATGCTTCTACTATGGCCACTAAATTACAGGTATCTCTGAGCAATGTCCAGACACAGCTGAAATTAGAAAAGATATCATCATTTGCAAAGGATGACAGAATTAAGACGTTGGAAGAATTGGTCCTCAAGATCGGGTATGACCCATCAAATGTGAAAGCAGTTGAGGAGATGATTAAAAAGAAAAATGTCGATATAGAATCTCTGAGGAAATAGTTGAAACTGCCAGCAACGGAAGATGCACAGGCAAAAGAGATAGCTGAGACAGAAGGGGAAAAGGATGAGATGCTCAGGTTGATTATGGAGCAGAATGCACAGTTGAAAGAGATGGAAGCAGAACTGGAAAGGTTATTGAAAGAGAAGGAACAATCAAAGCCTATGGAAGTCATTCCATTGAGCGCAGTTCCACTCATGGGAGTAAGCACAACATCCACAGTGGGAATCCACTCAACAGAAACTCCCTCAGCAACTCCACTGACAGCTCTGGTGAAGACAGTAGAACTGGAAAAATCCATGGAAGAGATGAATTTGCAAGAGATAAAGATTATCAGACTTAAAAAGGAGGTTGAGAACCTTCAGGAACTCAATTCTTCTTACCAAACCAATTACTCCAAGGAGAAACAAACATCAGACAGGCTCAAATAGGAATTACAATAGCTTCAAAAGCAAACAGTGGTAGGCAAAACACTTGCTGAGGTCAAGGAAAATGTATGGTGCAACGAAGCAAGCAGGTGATTGAGAAAATAAGAGGAGAATTGGGAGAGATGCCCACAGAAGCCACTGAGATCATTAAATTCCCGAATTCAAAAAGCAGAGAAGAGTTAGAGGATTTGAAAATTGAAGATAGGACAGAAACCATCCTCGAGGTCAAGAGAGTCCTGACCAAAAGAGGATTGATGCTACAACTGGAGGAAAAAGTCCAGACTATGGACATAGGAGTGAAAATATTTTTCAGCAAAATTGAAGCTCTACAGAAGAAAGGCCTCCCTGGCTTAAGGGTCATAAATGACAAGTTAATGACACTTTTTTATTATAAAAAGAAACTAGCCACTGTGGCTAAAGATAGTTTGAAATTCTCAGGAATACAGGGCAGTATCACAGGCAAGGAATTCTTAGAAGCCTTCCAGTTAGACATCAGCATACAGCACGAGATCCAGTACATTTTCATCGTCAAGCCAACTTTTTCCAAGTATACAGAGATGGATGAAGTATACCGAAGACTGCTCAAATTCGTCGTTCCCAGTAACCTTCGATGGGAAGAGTTATGCAATCTGATCGAGTAGGAGATGAGGTGTCCAAGCCCAATCAGCTATCCAATCAGACGAGGTCATGTAGAGGACTCACCAATGGTTTACCCCAGAAATTTGCATGAAGATTTCAACACATCATTAAACAGTTCCTAAATTTTTGTATCTTGTTGAGTTAGTTAGCTAAATTTAGAATTTTCCACGTCCTGATCTTTAATGACAGGATCATATGTAATTTTTTATTATAAATACTTCAAACTTTGAAGTACCAAGGGTTGATCTTTACGCCCTATAAGCTAGAAAGACTGTAATTTTTATCAAGATATCTTCCAGTAATACAAAGGGACGTTTCACAGGATTCTTGCGTGTTATTCATTGGTGATGTTTTCTTTTCTATGTTAAATGTTTTTCTCCCTCAGTTGTCATATTGTTTTCTAATCTAATCTTTTAAAGTAGCGCATGTTGCAAGATTTATCTTTGTATACCCTGTTTCTGGCTTTGAAAGATCTTAATGTTTATCTTTCTGATATTACAGTGAAGAAATTATTAAATGATTCTTTACTTTAATTGGTATTCTCATATTTTCTGCTATTCGTCACTTTACTACTAAAGAATCCAATGAATGCATTATCTTGCCCTATGAAAAGAATCTTTTAATTTTTGTTTAGGACTCTATCTTTATAATACAGACCCCATAGCCCAATGGAGGTGTAAAAACCTTTCCAACCAACATAACAAAAACAAAACAAACCATTCAATCTTATTTTGTTTAACTAGCCTAATATCTCGGAGTTAAAACATAGCTAAATCATACAGAGAGATCCCTCTCTAAAGTTGGTAGGGCTAGATTCTAGTTTCGAAGTGGTTGGATAAAGTTACCTCTTGTAAATTTCTTCTACTCTGAAAACCTCTGGGAATTTACAGAGCGTTAACATAGTGGCGACCATACTGGGGAACTGAACAAACATTCAACCCCACGGTTTCTTTTTCCCTAGAAGAAAACTTTGTTTCTGAACAAATTATAAATATGAGAAAGAAATAATGTTCAAAGGTTGTTAAATGCTTGTACATAGTAATTTCGGATTCATAAAAATAAAAATATATAAAAATTAAAAAAAAAAATATGGCTCCTAAAAGAGCTTATACTCGATCCCACCCAGACCCGGAACCTGCGATAGCAACTGATAATCCAGAACAGTTACTCAGAAAGAAAACCATTGCAGAAGGTTCATGGAGTCATAGTCCCCTTCACAGGTCCCCTTCTCTTCCAGAGGAACTTGTTGCCCTTCAAGATCTCGACTTTGACACCATTTTTTAACAAAGCCTATTTAGAATGAAATCCAATAGCTTTGTGACTGAAACCGCTCACTCTATGCCAGCTAATCCCTCATCCTCCTCATTTTCTGCCACCACCCCACCTATCATTTAGGTTGTTGTCCCACCCCCTCCACCTATCATGGCGGCCAAATATGCTCATTTGGTGTTGGTTGCACCTTTACATGGCATGCCCTAGGACTATCAAATGAGACTCCCATAGTTGGATAGTACAGGGCCCTTGAACGCACAACAACATGTCGATAAAATGAATGACTATTTTGACTTGCAGGAAGTGGATGAAGCTGACGTTCAAATGAGACTTTTTACGTAGAGTCTAACTGGGGACATTAGTAAATGGTACAAAGGCTTACGTTTTTCTTCAGTGATCGACCTTACGGCGTTTCAAAGAATTTTTCTGGACAGATGGGAGGTAAAGAAAAAGCCTCTCCAGATCTTGTCAGAATACAAAAACGTCAGAAGGAATCAAGGAGAGACAGTACAAGACTACTGCATCCTCTTCAACAATCTATACAATGTGATTCCAACTAATATTAAACCCCCCACAAGGTTTGGCACTAATAAAATTCCCTGATGGCTTCGACGTTGATATGTCGTATCAATTAAGGGAAAGAAACTCCACCACCCTGGAGGACATGCAGAAAAGCGCAATAGGTGTAAAGGCCAACCTGTTGGCTAAAAGGGCACGATAGAGGATGGAGAGGAGAGTCACGATTAAAGAGGAACCTTCCACATCTTCTTCTAACGCCAAATTGGATTCCTTAGCTAGAGAAATGGAAAGGATGATGGAGAGACTTACTGTAGCCGAAAGAAATCCTCCTAGAGAAAACCAACCGGCTCCACAAATTCAGAATCCTAACTTCAGAAGAAATCCTCCTCAAATTAGGCAGAGAGATCCTAAGGATCAAAGAGAACAGAGAGGTCCTGATCAACAGATCAGACCACCCCTGCAGGAAAATTATGTCGATGAAGTTGAAGAGGTAATTGAAGAATTAGAGGACACACACATAAACCTTATGGGCATTCATGATAATGAAGCCATTTTCCTTACTCGGGAAGAGCAAGAACTTTTCCTTCTTTCTCAAACAGAGTTGAGTAAGGAAGCCAAAGAGACCGAACAACATGCATTTGAAAATTCCATTCTGGAGGTACACAGGAAATACAATCTTCGAAGTAAAAAGACAGATGAAAATTCCCCAAAAAAGGTAACCGAAATGAAGAAAACAATCGAAACCAAGAAAGCTCCTGAGCCTTCTACCAAGAAGATCCCCGAGAAAGGTAATGCTGAAATTCCAGCAAAAAGAAACCTTACCATTTTACAAATATCAACGCAGACTGAGGTTTCATCAACCAATCGACCAAGTACTTCTGCTTAGAAAATTATGGTGGACAGATCAGAATTGTTGAGCCAAAGTAGAGCACCTAGTCCTTTCAGCCTCGAAGGGGAATTAGCCAAAGTGAAAATTCCCATTCCCCTTTCCGAGTTGATGAGTAAGAACGCTTACATATCGTAGGTGATCAAAGCACTGAGAATTGAGCCTGATATAAGAACGAAGGCCTTGATCGTCGGATCTGCAAATCATTTAGATACGGTAAATCTTGCCGATGATCCACCTGAACTTCTTTTCATCCCTGAAGTTAATGGTCAGACTGACACTGGTGTTATCGCTCCTTTTTACATCAGCCTTAATATACACAACCTGATTCTGCACAACGCTATGTTATATTCGGGTGCTTCCCATAACCTGATGCCTAAAGCAGTGATGGAAAAACTCGGACTCGAGGTCACTAGACCTTACAAGGATTTACACTCTTTTGACTCCAGCAAAGTCAGATGTATCGGGTTGATCAAGGACTTATGCATCACCCTAGTTCAAATTCCAGCAAAAATCATGGTTATGGATGTTGTGGTCATAGACATTCCCCCGAAATACGGTATGTTGTTGTCTAGGTCTTGGGGGGGCAAGTTGAAAGGAAATTTGCAGTTGGATATGTCATATGCCACCATCTGAGTATTCGAACAACAAACAAGACTGTACAGAGAGACGTTGATGAAATATATGGTTAGCAGCCAGGAAAATCCCCATAACTATCCCCTGTACTCTGCTCACTCTGATCTATATTCCTTCATCTTGTATAATGACGGTGATATGGGAGAACAAATCACTCAGCTGGAAGAAGATATATTTGACCCGAACGAAGGCCAATAAATCACTGAGCCAAAAGGGAAGAAACTCGTAATAAGTGAAGAATTGCCAGCATATTTCTGGAGCATGGACTTCGATGGAGCTGTAAGAAAAGAATGAGTTGGATTAGGAGTTTGGTTGCATAATCACAAATTCAAGTATTCGGAAAACCATTCTTACAAACTGAATTTTCAATGCACTAACAACATAGCCGAGTACGAAGCTTTGATGCTCGGACTAAAACTACTAAAGAAGGTTGGTGCCAAACAAATCATGGTAAGAGGTGATTCTGAATTAATTATCAAACAAATTAAAGGTGAGTATGCAGCAAAACATCCCAGGTTCAGAGCTTATAGAAATGTTTTTTTCGATGCCCTTCAATGTTTCCCTGAAGTTGACTTGCAGGTGATGCCTAGGGGACAGAACATTTTAGCAGATGGGTTAGCTACGTTAGCAGCTACATGCAAGATACCTTTTCATTCCACTCGCCCATACACGGTGGAGGTGAAGTGCAGACCGACTGTCCCAAACAACATCAGATACTGGCAGGTATTTGGGAACGATGATCAAATTGAAGATTTTCTACAATGTAAAAATGATTTCGAGTGTACAAACATAGACTTAGAAAATGATGATGAAAATGTGAATAAATCTATTTTTGGAAGTGATAGTGTAAATAAAATAGATTCAGGAGAGTTAGGTGAAGATGAGATAGATTCTGATGTTTTTCATTTAAAGAGTAATGTTTTACCTAGGGGTTTAGTTTTGTTAGAAGACTTATTTGATTTTAATGATGTAGCTAAAAAACCTAAAATGGAAGCCAGTGGGAAAGAGGTTGAAGACTGTAACATAGGGACCGAAGAGAAACCCAGGATAGTAAATCTTTCCAAATCCTTACCTCCTGAGAAGAAACTCAAATACATTGAAATTTTCAAGGAATATGTGGACGTGTTTGCTTGGGGTTATGAAGACTTAAAATCTTATGACACAACCATCATTCAACATAGGATCTCGATAAAAGAAGATCAAAAACCTTTCAGAAAGAAACTTAGGAAAACCAATCCCAAGTTACTTCCCCTGATAGAAAAATAAATCAAAAAGATGTATGATGCTAAAATCATAGTTCCTTTACGATTTTCCAAATGGGTTTCAAATCTGGTCCCAACCCGAAAGAAAACTGGGGAAATTAGGCTTTGCATTGATTTCTGAAACCTGAACAAGATTTCCCTAAAAGACAACTACCCATTGCCAAAAATGGACCACATATTACAAAAGGTAGTTGGATCCAGCTGAATCTCCTTACTAGATGGTTTCTCAGGCTATAACCAGGTTCTCGTTCACCCAGATGGCCAAGAGAAAACAACCTTCACAATACCTTGGGGTACCTTCATGTACGTGAAAATGCCTTTCGGGTTGATGAACGTTGGGGAAACTTTCCAAAGAACGATGGACATCACTTTTGTGGAAGAACTTGGCAGATTTATTGTCATTTATTTGGACGACGTAATTGTTTATTCCCAATCCGATGATGAGCACTTGCGACATCTCAGACAAGTGTTTGAGAAATGCAGAAAGTTTGGGATTTCTCTAAATCCTAAGAAAAACCTTTTTGGATTAGAGGAAGGCAAGTTGTTGGGGCACATAATCTCTAAGGACGGAATTAAAATAGAGCCCAGTAGAATAGAATCCATTCAGAAATTGGAGCACCCAAGAAATATCAAAGAGTTACAATCTTTCATTGGAAAAATAAACTTTCTGAGAAGATTCATACCTAACCTGGATGAGCTTCTCAGGAACATCACGAACATGTTAAAAAAGGACACAAAAATAAAATGGGACTCTGAATCCAAGCAGTCTTTTGAACAAGTTAAACATGCACTCACATAGGCTCCAGTCTTGATCAGTGCTGACTTCACCAAGGAGTTTTACTAATTTTCTTTTTCTTCTGAACATACCATTGCAGCAGTATTACTATAGAAAAATAGCGAAGGGTATGAACAACCCATAGCCTTTTTCAGTAAATCTTTAAGAGATGTTGCTTTGAATTATAAAATAATGGAGAAACAAGCTTTTTCCCTAGTAAAAGCCATAAAGGATTTTAGAGTATATATTCTCCATTCCCACACCATCGCATACGTTCTAAACGCAGTAGTGAATGATATTTTAACCTAGGACAATCCAGATGGAATAAGAGGAAAATGGATTGCTATCATTCTGGAGTATGACATAGAGATTAATCCTACTAAACTGATTAAAGGTCAAGGTCTAGCAAAGTTAATGGTTGAATCCAATTTCCATGCTCTTGATATTAATTTCTTAGCTGCAGTAGATGAACAGGGAGAGAAGGCGACTCAAAGCGTGAAAGAGGTATTTCTGAACTCTCCATGGTACGCAGACCTGATATTTGTTTTGCATAACTTACAAGCTCCCCCTGGTATGACCAAAACTAAAGCTAGATTTTTGAAATTGAAATCATTAAAATTTTTCATTCTGGAAGGCAATCTTTATTGGAAGGATCCTAGAGGTATTTTTTTGAATTGTCTGTTAAAGGATGAAGCTAACAAAGTATTGCAGGATTTTCATGCAGGATACTGTTGTGGTCACCTGAGCTGGAAGACCACATCTAATAAAATTCTCAAAGTTGGGTTCTATTGGCCTACACTATTTGCTTATGTGCATCAGAAGGTGACTTTGTGTCATAAATGTTAGGTGTTCGAGGGAAAAAAGAAGCTCCTCCCTTTGCCCCTAAAACCAATCTCTGTTGAAGCTCCTTTCCAGCCATGGGGATTGGACTTTATTGGAGAAATGCAGCCTCCCTCTTTGGGCCAGAACAGGTGGATTCTGACTGCTACGGACTATTTCACAAAATGGATTGAAGTTGTACCAAGCAGGCAAGCTACTGATTCTGTCATTATTAAATTTTTAGAAAATAATATCTTGTCTCGTTTTGGGTGTCCAAGAAAAATTATAACTAACAATGCAGTTGATTTCTGATCCAAGAAGCTCATAAATTTTTGCAACCAATATCATATCGGTTTGGGACATTCCACAGCTTATTACCCTCCAGGAAATGGGTTGGCAAAGTCATCCAATAAAACCCTGGTGAACATTATTAAGAATACATTGCAAGAAAACAAAAATTCATGGCATAACAAGTTGGTTTTCACACTGTGGGGCAACAGACTGACCACCAGGAGGTCAATTGGTATGTCTCCATATCAATTGGTCTATGGAACTAAAGAAGTTTTTCCTACCTCCTTAGGGATTCTTGTCATGAAACTGTTGCAAGAGATGCAAACCGAGTCGAACGACTCCCAAAGAAGGATAAATCAGATGATCCATTTGCAGTAGACCAGAGAAGAAGTATACCACAAAACTCAGGTTGTCCAGGAGAGCATTAAAAATATCTTTGATAAAAGAACTAAAGAAGATGGCTTTAAGCTAGGTGACCTGGTTCTAAGATGGGATGCCCGAAATGAAGATAAGGGGAAGCATGGAAAATTCGACAGTTTATGGAAGGGACCTTACATAATTCACGCATTCAGAGGAAATAATGCTTTCCTGCTCAATAAGAGCGATGGGACCAATCTGCCAGGAGGACATGTGAATGGCAGAATGTTGAAGCACTATTCACCTCCTCGGTAGGGACCTTCAGTCACACCTTTCCATTGTACAAATCATTTTATTTTTCTTACAAGTTTTTGAGTGAACAAATTTGATCAGATGGTTGAAGCCCGCAGATAAGGCCCTAAGCCACTGAAAATTGTCATCAAACTTTAAAAAATAAAACAAATCAAATAACAAAGGAAATTGTGGAGAAATTTTTTCAGAACATCAGAAAACAGGATTCTTGGCACTTCACAAGGAGAGTACCATCCCCAGGTGGAGCTATTGTTATAACCCTATAATTTATAGGATCAACTAGTGACTGAAAATTTTATCCTTTCATTGTTTTGGTTGCCAAATGATTTTTCATTCTGCAAATAATTTGAGAAAAAAGAAAAGAAAGAGAAAGAAAAAAAAAAAAGAATAAAAGAGGGCATAAAAGAAATTGGATAGAGCCCCATGCAATAACAATGACTTGGTTCATACAGTTTAAACATGGCCAAGTCCTTTTAAATTGATGTTGATAGGAGTAGTGAATAAGCTTGGCTAAACTATTTAATCTTAGCCAAGCGAATTAGGATAGCTAGTGAATAAATTTGACCAAACTGCCTAATCTTGGTCAAATAACCCCAGGATAGAGTAATTTCATAGTCCAACAGTTTAATCTAGGCTAAATGTCATAGGTAATTAGGTTAGAGCATAGGGTAGTTTTCTTTATCTCAATAAAACATGCATGATGATCGATGTTGAACCCTATCTTTGATGTTTGAAAGTTGAATGTCTAACCCCATGGTGATAAAAACAGGGAAAGCTTGGACAAACCCACTTAAAGTGCTTATCCTAAGTTTTCAAAGAAAAAAATGAGTTTGTGCTCACAGATTAAAGACAGCGCACAGAT
>ML792821.1:147720-166404 GCA_009831015.1 Picea engelmannii
GCTTAAACATCACACTCAGATATACGGTCCAGCGATAGGTGCACCAATGGACAGCTGATGGTATTTTTCGGACCCTCCCGACCAGTCTTCTTTTAACGATGGGGGTGGGGGGTCTGAAATGGAGTGTTTTTCTGGCAGGTCCCCTCCTCTAGGTGGCAGGAATCCATTGCTCCATACTCCTTCCATGTACCACTTACCACTTTCTGACATACCCCCCGTCACCCCATGACATCATTCTCCACATTTTCCCCTAAAGGTCACATCTCTTTACTCTATCATCCCATTCCACCTGTTCACCTGTTACAAGTCCCTTCACCATGGTCACTTCCCATTCAACAACCGCCATGTCACCCAATCATATTTGTCATTTATAGTTACCTGCCATCTCACACTCCAAAGGACCCGTTGGCCATTTATTACTGGCTAACTTATCCCTTAGCTTTTTTATCTGTCCCTCGTGCCCAACGAGTTTACGTTTGCTCAAAACCACTCTTTCCGTTCATTCTCCCATTGCTTACTTTGTCCATCGCACTAGAGAATTTTTCCCTGTCTCCTCTCTGTTTCAGTCAACCGTCCAAAACCATAGTCATCCCCACTAACGTTTTGTTTGACTTGCAGGTATTTTCACAGTGATGGTGCCAAAATCAAAGAAAGCAGAAGCCAAGGAAAATCCTTTCCTCCCGCCTTCTGTCGACCTTGATAGGATCCATTTGGCCGACAAGGATCACTTAATCGTAGACACCAAGTGCGAATTTGACTTCGCGGATTTGCAGTCATGGCTAAAAGATGTTTTCTTAGATCAAAGCGATGAAATTGGGCTCTGGGAATCCAACTTTCCTCTGTATCTTTTCCCCCAGGTTCACCATTTCCCTGAATTTGCCCTCAAATGCCAGGCTCATTACATCCCTGACCAGAGAGACATACTATCTTCATCAGGAGAAACTATTTTCTTCATCACACCTGAGGCCATTGATAAGATGATGTAGATACCCATAACTGAATCTGCCTCCCCTTTCAATCTCGAAGTCATCACGGAGTTGTACCAGAAACTATCATTCCCTCAGAAAGCCCAGATTTTCGAGCTTTTCCTCCCTCAGGCTGCTCAGCTCCCCAAGACAAATCCCCCATACCCTTCCTCCATGTTCTCAGTAAAGGGAAACCAAATCATTTCGTCGCACTGTGCTCTGCTGGGTTATTTTTCCGACCAATGGGTGGATGAACCCATATTGGGCTTTATGTCCATCTTCTCCATAGAAGAAAGACCCACCACGCAGTTCGACTACAGCACTTTCCTGGTGGACAATATTCACGATCAGTTATTAAATTTCACCTCAGAAGGCATGTTCTAGTATTCCTCAATACTGGCCTACATGTTCACTTTCTTTCAAGTGGACAGGTTCTCTATTTCAATGCAGAAAATGGACAAGGATGGGAGGCCGCAGGCGGTAACAGCTTGGACTTCACTACTCAGACAAAATTCAACAGAGTTCAGTTTCAAATAGTTTATCGAGCAGTTCTACCATCTAGTGGTGAGCATGCTCAGTGGAAGACCTGAACCTAGAATAAATGAGGATATTCAAAGGATTTTACACCTCTCAGACCTTGAAAAAACTGGAGATTGGTATCTTTACCAAAACCACAACGAGATCAGAGTATATGGATGGGAGTTGGCTCCATACAAATTGCCCAAGTATATTCCTGTGAGAATATTTTCCCTAGAGTACATAAGGAAAATGATTAACTCCAATGACATACATTTTCTGTCTCTGAAAAAGAAACAGCAACTTAGAATTAAAGGGCAAATAGGGTCTTTCATCTGCAACAGCCAAGGCGTCGGCGAGGAAGCAGATAGACTGTTGAAAGAAATGAAGTTTTATGTTAGTTTCATATGGCACTGTGACCTATGCAGGACAATTTCTGAGATGAGGATTAAAAATAAAAATGTCCCATATGTTCATACACCCAAGCCTGAGATAGAGAAGTTCGCGAATCAAACAGAATGGCAACTGAACACTTTGGTTGAGATAGAACAACAGGACCCTTCGGTCATCGTCTCATAGACTACTACACCATAGGTTCCCAAGGAGAAAAGACCCAGGAAGGATACTTCACCTTCCATCACTGAAGTCTCAACTGAAGATTTCCAATTACACACCAAAAGGCCAAAAACCAGTCTTACACCTAACACGGCTGGTGAAAAGGAAATCCAATCCACAGCAACTATGAAAGATGATTGGTCACTTCTGAGCACAAGCAACAAGCAAATCATGTCTATCATTGTGCCTAAGAAGCCCATGAGTACTCCACTAGTCGACCAGCCGAGTAAAGTAGGACAAAAATTGAGTGTTTTTGAGAAGTATGACCTGATCAAAAAGAAAAATCAGACACTGACCAACAATACTTATGCTCAGTTTTGGAAGCATACATCAACGGAACAACACAAACTATTGTCTCCATTCGATACAGAAAATGGTAGAATGCACATGGAATTTCTACAGGCACATGTGCCAGACCCCAAAGCAATCACTGATTACAAAAGGGCAACGTTTGAGTTTCATACTAGGGATGTGCATCCTACTGATCAAATGGATCTGCACAGGAAAACTGGGGAATTTTTTTTCTCCACGTTGGCAAATGCTTCTACTGTGGCCACTAAATTACAGGTATCTCTGAGCAATGTCCAGACATAGCTAAAATCAGAAAAGATATCATCATTTGCAAAGGATAACAGAATTCAGACGTTGGAAGAATTGTTCCTCAAGATCGGGTATGACCCCTCAAATGTGAAAGTAGTTGAGGAGATGCTTAAAAATAAAAAAGTTGATATAGCATCTCTGAGGAAACAGTTGAAACTTCCACCAACGGAAGATGCAAAGGAAAAGGAGATAGTTGAGACAGAAGGGGAAAAGGATGAGATGCTCAGGTTTATTATGGAGTAGAATGCACATTTGAAAGAGATGGAAGCAGAACTGGAAAGGTTATTGAAAGAGAAGGAACAATCAAAGCCTATGGAAGTCATTCCATTGAGCACAGTTCCACTCACAGGAGTAAGCACAGCATCCACAGCGGGAATCCCCTCAGCAGAAAATCCCTCAGCAACTCCACTGACAGCTTTGGAGAAGACAGTAGAACTGGAAAAATCCATGGAAGAGATGAATTTGCAAGAGACAGAGATTAGCAGACTTAAAAAGGAGGTTGAGAACCTTCAGGAACTCAAGTCTTCTTACCAAACCAATTACTCCAAGGAGAAACAAACATCAGACATGCTCAAATAGGAATTACAACTGCTTCAAAAGCAAACAGTGGCAGGCAAAACACCTGCTGAGGTCAAGGAAAATGTCTAGATGGATATTACCAAAACCATAAATGAAATATGGCCTATGGTACAAATCATGTTTGAGAAGAATGAACTGGTGCAAAGAAGCAAGCAGATGATTGAGAAAATAAGAGGAGAATTGGGAAAGATGCCCACAGAAGCCACTGAGATCATTAAATTCCTGAATTCAAAAACCAAAGAAGAGTTAGAGGATTTGAAAATTGAAGATAAGACAAAAACCATCCTCTAGGTCAAGAGTGTCCTGACCAAAAGAAAATTGATGCTACAACTGGAGGAAAATTTCCAGACTATGGACATAGGAGTGAAAAGATTTTTCAGCAAAATTGAAGTTCTGCAGAAGAAAGGCCTCCCTGGCTTAAGGGTCATAAATGACAAGTTAATGACACTTTCTGATTATAAAAAGAAACTAGCCACCGTGGCTAAATATAGTTCAAAATTCTCGGAAATACAGGGTAGTATCACAAGCAAGGCATTCTTAGAAGCCTTCCAGTCATACATCAGCATACAGCACGAGATCCAGTACATTTTCATCGTCAAGCCAAATTTTTCCAAGTATACAGAGATGGATGAAGTATACCGAAGACTGCTCAAAGTTGTCATTCCCAGTAACCTTCGATGGGAAGAGTTATACAATCTGATCGAGTAGGAGATGAGGTGTCCAAGCCCAGTCATCTATCCGATCAGACGAGGTCGTGCAGAGGACTCACCAACGGTTTACCCCAGAAATCAGCATGAAGATTTCAACACATCATCAAATAGTTCCTAAATTTTTGTATCTTGTTGAGTTAGTTAGCTAAATTTAGAATTTTCCACATCAGTATCTTTAATGACAGGATCGTATGTAATTTTTGATTATAAATACTTCAAACTTTGAAGTACCAAGGGTTGATCTTTACGCCCTGTAAGCTACAAAGACTGTAATTTTTATCAAGAGATGTTCCAATAATACAAAGGGACATTCCACAGGATTCCCACGTGTTATTCATTGGTGATGTTTTCTTTTCTACGTTAAATATTTTTCTCCCTCGGTTGTCATATTGTTTTATAATCTAATCTTTTAAAGTAGCGCATTTTGCAGGATTTATCTTTGTATACCTTGTTTCTGGCTTTGAAAGATCTTAATGTTTATCTTTCTGATATTACAGTGAAGAAATTATTAAATGCTTCTTTACTTTAATTGATATTCTCATCTTTTCTGCTATTTGTCACTTTACTACTAAAGAATCCAATGAATGCATTATCTTGCCCTGTGAAAATAATCTTTTAATTTATGTTTAGGACTCTATCTTTATAATACATACCCCATAGCCCAATGGAGGCGTAAAAACCTTTTCAGCCAACTTAACAAAAAGAAAACAAACCATTCAATCTTATTTTGTTTAACTAGCCTAATATCTCAAAGTTAAAACATAGCTAAATCATACAGAGAGATCCCTCTTTTAAGCTGGTAGGGCTAGATTCTAGTTTCGAAGTGGTTGGATAAATTTACCTCTTGTAAATTTCTTCTACTCTCACAACCTCTGGGAATTTACAGAGCGTTAACAGAATGAACCACAAACTGATGAAGAAAAGGATGAGGAAGAAACACCCTTGCCAAAAGCTTCATCAAAAAGAGTTCAAAAGAATCACCTTGAAATCCAAATCACAGGGGATAAAAGTGCAGGAGTAGAAACTAGAAGAAAACTTACACTTGAATCAGAACAAGCAACGTTTTCTTTAGTAGAACCCAAATCATTTTTAGAAGCTAGCAAGAATGAAGATAGCATAAAAGCAATGAATGAAGAACTTGACCAAATAGAGAAAAATCAGACACGGGAACTGGTCCTAAGACCAAAAGACAAAAATGTGATAGGGACCAAATGGATTTTCAAGAATAAACTTAATGAAAATGGACAAATTATAAAGAATAAAGCCAGATTAGTATGCAAGTGATATTCCCAAGTTGAATGAATTGGCTTTGAGGAGACATTTTACCCAGTGGCAAGACTAGAAGCTATTAGATTTTTTTTGGCATTTGCATGCTTCAAAAACTTTAAAATCTATCGGATTGATGTCAAGTCAACATTTCTAAATGGAACCTTATAGGAAGAATTATATTTAGAACAACCTGAAGGATTTATAAGTTGACAGAAAATCAGGATTATGTATGTAAACTAAAAAAGGATTTGTATGATCTTAAACAAGCTCTCAAAGCATGGTTCTCAAGGCTTAATAACTATCTACAATAACAAGGATACAAGAGAGGGACTACTAACAACAACTTATATATCAAAATTGAAGAACAAAATATGATTGTTGTTGTGGTATATGTGGATGATATCATTTTTTGAAGTAACTTGATTATATTGAGCAAACAGATTCCTACAGAAATGCAGAAAGAATTTGAGATGTCTATGCTCGGTGAACTAACATTCTTATTGGGTTTACAAGTTAGTTAGATAGACAAAGTGATATTCATATCCCAACCAAATATATCAAAGAAATGATCAAGAAATTTCAAATGGAATATTCCAAACCTATGAGCACTCCCATGGTTACAAGATGCAAACTAAGATTAGATGATTATTCACCAAAGGTAGACCAAACCATGTAAATATAAATGGTTGGTAGTCTATTATATGCAACAACAACAAGACCTTATATCATAGAAGATGTAGGACTAATAGGAAGATTTCAATCTGCACCTAAATAGACTCATTTGAAGGCAGTAAAAACGATATTCAGATATCTAAGAGTTTCCTTGGGTTTTGGATTATGGTATCCAAAAACAAAAGATTTTACATTATAGGAAGATCACCAGTGGAGGAGTATTCTTCCTAGGAAAGTGTCTAGTATCGTGGCTAAGTAAAAAGCAAACATATATATCATTGTCAACAACGGAAGCTGAATATATTGTTGTTTCCACCTACTACACTCAAGTAATTTGGATGAAACAAACCCTAGAAGACCTACAAGTAAAGTATGATCATCCAATTATTTTTAATTGTGACAATACCAGTGCCATAAATCTTTCTACGATTATTTCCATGCATTAAAAAACCAAGCATATCCCAATCAAATTTCATTTTTTAAGGGAACAAGTTTCTCAAAAAGTTGTTAAAGTGGAATATGTGGATACTAAAGAACAGATTGCAGATATATTAACAAAACCTTTACCCAAGAGTACTTTGGAATACCTTAGATAGAAATTGGGGATAATCTCCATATCTAATTGAATTTCACGGGTTTCATAAGAGGAGGATTACATGGACAAGGGGAGTATAACCTCGGGGGGAGAAAAAAAAACATCCCTTCTGTCATTGTTGTCAAAGGGGGGGGAGAAACAGTAAAACTTAATTAAGAAATAAGGGGTTTTTAATGTTTTTCCATCAATGCTAAAGGGGGAGAATGGTGGACGTTGTGTTGCCATTGATGTCAAAGGAGACCAATATGGTCAATATTGGACATAGTGTATGATGTTGGCATTGATGGAAAGAGGATAAATATGGTCGTTGAGAACTTAATTAATGTTGATGTATTCATATTAGTATCATAACAAAAGTTTATGTTGAATTATGTTATTGGCATACATTCACAGAAGAAGCAATTAAACAAAAGTGAAGGGCTTGTTCACCCCATGAAGATATCATTGGAAGACCTTTACAATGATACCTCAAAAAGAAGTTATTGTGCTCTAAATACAAAAAGAAAGGGTCAAATCCGGTGCTTCAATAGAATACATCAGGTGTCAAGGATATGGTATAAAAATATCAGCAAGTTTCCTTCAAAGAACCTCCTGTACCATCCACCTCACACATTTTCCGGGTAAATTACTTACATGTTGGCTAATTTGGCTTGTTATGCACAAAACCCATGTCGTAGAATTTCAAAATGTGTTTCCATCACTCCATAATCTTCGTACGAAAATCACTGTCTGATTTAGACGCATTTTCAAATTAAAATCAATTAATAAATAGAAAAGTCATCATTTGTGTTAATTAAATGAAGAGATGCAATGTTTTGTTATTAAAAAAACACATTGGTTAATTTTCTCTTTTACAAAAAGACACATTGTTTCAATATCATATACCTCTTGAGAGACTATATAAACATAGAAAAATGGTAAGAATGAAAGTGTCTTTGCATTCTGCATTAAAAGATCAAAAGAAGAAGCAGACTCCAAGAAAGAAATTGTAAACATGTTATGCAGTGAGGGTGGTAGGGAGGATATCGGGAGTATTGCAATCCTTTGTAGGTTAAATCCTCTTTCACAAGGGAGTTGGTGCTTCCTAGAGTTGGTGCTTTGAAACAAGGGATTTGGTGCTTCCTAGAGTTGGTGCTCTAAAACCATGGGATTGGTGTCTCCTTGAGTCAGTGCTTAGAAGAAGAGAGATTGGTATCTCTCACACAATTGTAACTTGTACTTGTTATTGTTATATTTAAATTTATGTATTCAGTACATTCTTGTTGATCAATTGTTATGATTAATTAATTTGTTAATTAATAATTGTTAAAATTTTAAAATAATAAGCAATATTGATTCACCCCCCCCTCAGTATTGACCAATATTTCAACATATTAAATATCACATACCACACCTACGTAATTTACACTCTAACAACACTTGGATTACTCCATGCAAGATAACCTCCTCTTAATATAATAACTTTTAAACCTAAACCTAATTCACAAATAGAGGTGTGTTACATAGGGGGTGTGTGTGTGAGAGAGATAGAGAGAGATCAAAGATAGAAATATACAACACACAAACCATAAATGCATGCAACCACTCATCACTTCGATAAACCACAACAAAATGAACAATAATAGCAAGATGATCATGCGCACATAACATACCAAAATAACACATAGTTGATCACTCCATAAAGGTACCCAACAAAGACTCACACACTTGTCCCACACAAGTTTTACCGTTATTCCCTCAAGGAGAAACAACACACACATAAATACATTTCAATCCATTTGGACGATTTAGAACAAGATGATTAAACTTCCTAAACCACACAAAATCTGCTTATGCATGTACAACTCCTTCTAGATTAAAGAAAACTCTTGCAACCATTTTCTCTTATATGTCATGATAAATTTGATTATTGGATGATCAATAAGAAAAAATAGTGTGTTATTCAATATCACTTGTACATAAACATACATATAGGAGAAATTGGTTGTGTCTATTTACCAAATTCCCTATCACTTCCACACAATATTTTATATAAAAGAAACCCCCTAACAATGGTAGAGAATTTTCCTTTTTGAATTTGGCCAAACCTATCTAACTAAAATGACTAACCTAACCTTGGTTCAATATAGGAAATAATAATAATAATAAAACAATGAAAAAAATTGTTGTTACCAAAAGTCGTAGCCATTTCCTCAATAGATATGGTCTCTTTCATTCCAACAATTGTAAGTGATAACCTTACTTTTGAATGGCTCATATAATTTTATTGATAACCTTANTACCTTTCCCTAGCTCTAGCAAGTTCACCCCTTGAAACATAGTGGCCTTGTATTGAACATCTAATGGACCATGGACTAAACTCTCACTATCTAAAAGGGGACTATATATCTAGGTTTTTAGATACAAAGTAGCATGGGTCTAATCTTGACAATATAATGTTGGTATTTTGATTGTAACAATTCTAAGAAAGATTAATCAATACCTCAAATAGAGAAATATATGTGAAGATTCAAATGCAAAACATGTACTACCACATCCATCACAACAATGAGCATAAATAGGATTGGCTAATAAAATCATTCATAAATTTCAATTACAACCAAATCATATTGTGAACAAAAATGCCCCAAAGGGTGTACATGATAATTTGAGTTTAATGTGAGATCCAATAGTCTTAAGATTAAACTATACTATTAAAATAAATCCTCATTGGGATTTCAATGACATGTACCTAACATTGAAACCTACATATGCAATATCTAACCTAGCCTAACAACAACTAGAAAATGAACAAGGTTGTTACTAAAAACAAAAACCCTTGTACAACCATCTTATATGAGGCTATAATACCTAGTTACAAGTTTTCAATGCAAGGAAAAGATAACATCTGCAGATAGGCTATGCCACAAATTACTGAACCAATACCACCTCCCACAATGGAAGGAGCAACATTTTTAGATCTCACAAATATTTGGATTTTAAGTACATTGATTGGTGCTATTGATAAAGCTAAAATAAATTGATAAAAAAAAAATCATTTATAGTTTAAGTAATAGTCATCACACCTAGGACATTCCATAGCCATCTCCATACACATTTTGGCCAATAGGAAGGTATATTTTGGCTAGTAGGAAGGTAGGGAGCATCATGGCCACTATAAGCACCACCATATGGGCCATCGGAACTCAAAATAAAATGACTTGTCACATGCTCATAGAAGGCATTCCCCACTCTTGAAAAAATACAAAATATGCATTCATGGAAATACATCAAGCAAATAAAATCGAACATAAGATAGCATTTTGTTGTTTAAGCCATAAACTGCAAAGGAGACACATTGTCATAGAGTACACACATTGTTTCATTAATCCTTAATGTGAAGTAGTACATACCATGGCCTCTTTTGCTAGCAACACTTGCAAGATTTGAATGAAGTTTCTCCACTTCTCTTGCCAGAGAGACTAAATCTTCTCCATCACTTGCATCTATTTATCATGTTCACTACTTGAAACCTTCTCATACTTGAATAAAATCCTTTATTACAAAGAGCAAAGTGGTTAGCTTATATTGATAACCCCATATGAAATAAACATATAGTGGGTATATGATCTGAATAAGAACAATAAGCTACAACACAGGGTCTACGATGATCAACACTGGCAAGGTTCTAGGCTATGGATGATCAAGGAGACTGGTTTGTTAGCGTGAAGGGGTCCATGCCATCACAATCGATGTCCACCCCTACATTCATTTAAAACATAAGGAAAATACATAAGATATGAGGCTAAGGAAGTATATTATTGTAAAAGAAGAATAAAAATTGATGTATACAAATGTCATGAGATCTCATATCCAATGTAAAGATTAAAAAAAAGACAAAAAATAAAGAGAAGGAGAAGAAATGAGCTTGGGGGGAGCTGAAAGGTTGGGGATGCTTGACCTTCGATTTATCCCCCCAACTGAGCTACCTCCTATATCTTGATTGTTTGAGAAGGATAAGGGGTTATTTGGTTGAGAAGGAAGGTGAATTCTGCCAAAATTTCACTGAAGAGCATAGAGATGAACCAAGGAGCCTATAACTTACCCATTGATGCACAAAAGATCTTGGTCGAAGCTAATTCAATGTTGGTTTTCCCATTTGGGTTTCTAGGGTAAATCATGTCTCAATGTGCATTAATGTTCCTCTATGTGTTGCATATTTAGTTATGTTAATTCATTTTGTGGTTTATTTAATCTATCGAAGGAATTTTAATGGATGTTCTATAAGTTTAATGGCTAATACAAGTCTCAACAAGTCTTTGTTATCCACCATTGAGTGATTCCGAATATGGGAAATCAACGGTTCCCACCCCAAATTTGTTGCTAATTATTTGGAAGTTGCTAATTTTGTTTTAAAGAGCTGTTGGGAATTTTTATTGTCTTAATGTTGTACAAAGACCATACTCAGTGTCTTAATGTTGTAGTGCTTAGGTGTTTTTCCTTTGCCAATAGGATGTATACAGACCATACTCAGCGTTTCATGTTCCCTGGGCATTTTCCCCTTTTCCATAGGATGTACTTTGCCTCATACGCCTCTCTCTCTCTCTCTGTCTTGAAGGCCACACATTCCTCTCCTTGAATGTTTTCATTTTCCGGTTGAATTAATTTGCTAAGTAGGACATTTTCCTATTGTTGGTCGATTCAATTTGGATGGGTCCTTTCTTGTTGTTGGTTTACTTAATTTTTTTTGTTGATTGCACGTCCTCCTTAGTATTGGATTGTGTGTGAGTTTCCTTTGGATAGCTAGAGTGAGTTTCATAGTCTTGGTTCATGGTAGGGTTATCACTTAACATGAACACAGAGTACCACATCATGATTATTATGTTTAAACACATACATTGATTAGTTACAAGTATTGAGTTATTTAACTAGGTGTTGGATGCAAAGAACAGTGAGTGTTGATCTATCATACTTGTGTTGGTTGCCAAATGAAGTGTTTCATAGTTATTCTCTTTATTAACTACATGTGAATGGAATGGATACTCTGTATTAATTGAATTGAAGATTTATTTTGTGTTAATGAGATGAGTGGTGAAATAAGATTCAATAGGGATCTGTGTTGGTGAAATGGACATACTACAAGCCTACCATTTACGGATCTACATACAATCCATCAAATCAAGGATATTATACACTCAACAATTTCCCTTGCAAAATGAAAACTAGAAAACAAGAGAATGTTAATTTACATGTAATATTGACAAGGATAACATGTCTATGCTCTATAGAACCTTCTTCGTTGAAGCCCCTACCTTAAACCATCAATTTTTTTATTGCATTGGCTCACTGCAATTCTTGGGTTAGTTGTTGAACTTGCACAATGAAATATTGTTTAATTGATATAAAACTATGTGCATCAAAATGATCTTGTTTCAAGTTGGCCTTGTAGATTCACTTACCCATTAAAAACCCTTCTAGAAATAAAACTTGCAAGGTGGAGATGAAATAACTAGAAACAACAATGAAGCTGCAGACACCATACAAAGGGCAGAATAGTTCCTACCAAAGGGGAATAAAGCAATATGCTTGATCTAAATAACAACGTGTATGGTGTGATAGAGTGATACCCATGACTTATCAATCCACAACTCCTAGAGCTCTGAGAAAAAGAAAAATTATTTTGTAAAATGTATGTCAGTTATGTTGTCCCTTCAGGGGTAAAAATCCTAGAGTCACCCAATCAACTAGTGTGGCATGTTCTAACTCACATGAGATCAATTCATCACGCCATTCAAATACATATTCTCTACTTATTTTCCCTCAATTACATGATGATTCAAATACCTCGACCATGGTATATTGGTTCTATCTAGACTCACACTTTAGTTGATAGATGCACTATGGATGGTACATTATGGTTTTCACTCTAATATCTTTGATATTCCATGCATTGGTGGTTAATTTGGGTGTGGTGTTACAACTTTTGAGTTATTCATGAAAGTGGTAAACATTGAAATGAGATCTAATAACACTTCATAGCATTTATAGTTCTATTATTTTCCTCGTCGTGCCTTGGGGGACCATAGTTTTCCTTCAGAAGTGTTGTCATATCTAGGGTCAATTTGTACTACTAGGAAACTAGTTTCGATGGCACTTTCCACGTCCTAACCATACTTAACATTTTCCATTTTCCATGTTTCATTCCATTCCATCCACGCAATTTTTTTTATCTTGATCATGTTTGACTTATCAAATGTCACTAGAAAGGTCTAATTAAGAAATCTTAAGTCAATAAAAGCGAACAAGGTTAGAGGTGAAGAGCAATGAAGTCAAAAGCTAAAAATATTAAAGCTTGAGCAATGCCACCTTTCTATGAGGCCAATGCCCCTAGTCCCATGCTTGTCTATGAATTCTAAAGAAAAACATACTTGTTCGATAAAATGAACACATAAAGAAAAAGGCTAAAGGGGCAATAAGAAACAATGTCGAGAAAAGGCATCTCATTGCTAAAGCTCCCTCTTTATAAAGGCTCCTATATAAAATCTTGGTTCTTTAAAGCTAGTTGAATAAAATCAAAAGATCTATGCAACATATTAAATGACTTCAAGGATCATCACATGAATTTTTTCCCTTCCCCTTTCCATATTTGTTCATCACATCACCTACCTTTTACCTAGGGACTTAGGAAAAATTAGGCAAATATTAAAAATAACCTTTATTTTTATGTTGTGTTAAGAGAAATAACTAAGTGTGCATCACCTAATGGCTTGGAAAGAAGTTGGACCCACCTCTCCAAGTGGGAGCCTTGCATTGGGAAACATGTACCATGCCTCGATATCAATGTTTTTTTTTTCAAACCACATAAGTCATAAATTATCAAACCATATTTGTAAAAAAAAACTATCATTTATCTTAGGCGATAAACAAATGATTTCTTGTTACTACCTTTAAAATTTGACAAACGACCCCCGGATGGGGTGACACGCGGCACTCCTGTGACACTGGGCTTAGCACTAAGCCAGGGTATAAATGTCGATGGACGCCACCCACAATTCTACATTTACGATGGTGGATGGCCATAGTTGCAGCTATACGATGGAGGGACTCCTCCCTCGCGTGACCATTCATGCTCACAGCACACTCAGCATGACAGGGTTTAAGGGGGGTCAGGTGACTTCGGCCTCTGGTTATTCGCTTTCTTTTGTGCCTAGACAGAGCGGGACTGCTCCTGCTTCGGCTCTTCTCTTCGCATGGACGCTCTGGTGCAGTCTTGTACCCCTCTCGTCCTGGCTCACTCCCATCTCGTTACATTTTGGTGAGGAATTTCCTGGCATTTTTCTTTTTTATGTGCCTGGACAGAGTCGGTCTTCTCTTGCTCCAGCTCTCCTCTTCTTCTGGGAGCTCTGGTGCAGCCCGACATCCTTCTCGTCCTGGCTTATTAACTTCTCGCTGCAACCACTCTGTACATTCGTCCATTCCCCGACAACTATGGCTAGAAAGCGAGGTAGGCCTCACCAAGGCTCGACCTGGTATGCCCACAAGGCGCAGTGGCAACGGAAAGAAAAATTGGAACGTGCTCTGGCAATGGCGACCTCCATTCTCCGGAAGAAAGCTCAGGCTGAGAAATTGGCGCTGCTCAACACCATTGTAGAGATGGGAGCCAGTTGCAGTAGCGAAGCCACAGAAATTAAGCCGGGAGACAGGCAGGAGGCTGGGGCTGAGGACGCATTTCCCACCTGTTACGTGGAAGAAGATCCGTTTATGGAGGACCTGTCAACTGCCCAGGAGCCTCGCGCCATAGAGGCGACTCAACGGGATGAAAGCAGACCAAATTTCGCTCAGGAAGATGATATCCTGGGCTGCATTGTTGAGGAAATTCCCTGGCTGGGTGACTACAGCCCCACCAGCCATGATATGCAGGCAACTAAAGCAGATGTGAATGCGGACAACAATCGCTCGGCGAGGAAGGATGAAGTGGATGATGCGGAGTAGATGGAGTTCGACGCTGGAATTGGAGCAACCGTGGAATTGAGGGATGTTCCCCTCAGCGACGTGGGTGATGGTTTGCATGGCTCTCTCCTCTGTCTAAAGCATCTGACTCTGGTGTTCAAACTCTGAGGCCACATGCCAGACCTGGAGCATAGAGCCCTTCTCATGGGCCAACGTCTGGACTTGCTCCTTGATGCGTACTCCAATGTTCCAGCTAAGCAGAAGTGCCCTCTCTGTGCGCAGGCATTTTCCATCCCGGCTAGGTCCACATGGAAAACTGGCAAGGGCAACAGGTCACCAGGTACCTAGGTCTTTGTGCTTTCTTGGTTCTTAGTTTTATCATGTTATTGTTTTATGCTCATTTGGACTATAGACATATGTCCTAGTTTCCTCCGGGCAAGACAGATGCTACTTTCTTTCCTGTTTTATCATGCCACTATTATATGCTCTCCACTTATGTTGGTTTTCGGTAATCGACAGCATTTTTGGTGACTTAGACCTGTATCACTGTATATTTTTTCAAAGTTTTTTCGATAATCTAATATAGCAGGATCCACTTTTTTACTTTAAAAAAAAAAATTGACAAACGACACCATTACATTAATGTCACATGTGGATCATTGACAAAAATTAACAAAAAAATCTCATAGTAGAATATTTAGAGAAAAACAAACTTTCATATCAATTATATGGAACTCTTGGCAGCCAATTCAATTTTTTCAATTGCCCCGAAAGCTGCCTACACCTATGACTTCTGAACTTCAAATTTTCATCGCATTTTGCAAATAGACGATATTTTCATTTCATGCGACATTTGCAAATTGGTTTCAATTTAGTTTTCACGACTGAAAGCGTGAAAATTCCTCTATCGTTATTTGAACTGTCATAGTTTTTATCGATATTTTGAGTGGCACTTTATCTTTGGTTTATCATATGGCTGAAAAACATTGCCTATTTTCCTTTGATTGTGCAAACTTGATTTTTATTTGATTGACAAGGCATTGATCATGAAAATTTATGAATTATACTTGATTATATAGGGGTCATGGTTGATTTTGGTTTTTATATGATGTGATCCTTACTATTTTAAGCTCTTGACTTATCGATTTTATGAAATCTCTTATCACAATGTTTTTATAAACTTTGATTACACATTATGCAACAAGCGCATTGGTAACATATGAGTTTGATTTCATAATTGGATGGCAATAGTTTGAAGTTATGCAATGGCGCGTTGGTTAAACATTTGGGTTTTGATTTAATGGTTTGAATTATTACTTGGTGCATGTTTAACTTTGGGTTTGATTTTACGATTGAACATTAATGGTTTCAAACCATACATTGGCACATTGATATAATTATCCACCGTTTAATTCTTGGGTTGGCCGATTAATAGGGTTTAAACGATGTCATGATTGATTAGACAATGTTGTACTGTGCCATTACTATGCTGCATGGCGGTGATAATCCCACCACCCTCGCACGCGTACATTAATTGCAAACCCTTTCATCGTTCTCAGCTATTAGCCAAAACAATTTTGCTCTTGTGTGTTTAATCTGAACCCTACCATGCGCCCGCACCATGGCTCCAGTCGTAAGGGCTGAACCCAATGGGTGCCAAGCTTTGTTGATGTTCGACGGTGCTTACAGTGATCTTGAGGAGTTTGGTTGGCTCCCGTTCATACGAAATTTTGGTGGTTTTAACCCTGGTGTGGCTCGGCAATTTGCATTAACCTTTGATGGCTGCCGAGCCAAGGTTGGGGATGTGTAGTTGGAAATTAACGAGCATTTTCTCAGTTTAGCTACCGTTCTGCCTGCTACTGGATAGAAATGGTCAAAAAATTGCAAAGTGGAAGATGTCTCGTGGACATTGCTCTTCCAGTCATGAAGAGTGAGCTCCTGTGACAAAGGTTTTCTCGCGAATATGCTAAAGCAACGATGGCATGACTTGCTGATGATAACCAAGCAATTTATCACCTGCGAGGGCAGGTATGGTTTCGTTTTCTTGTACCACCTTCGGCTACTTATGGTTTTCATGGGCTATGAGCTTAATATGCCTTACTACTTGCATAGGAGTCTGTTTAAAATGTCTAAAAGATACAAACGGAACCAGGTCGATAACAGCCTATTTCATTTTGGGTTAATTAAAATTCTTGTGGTTTTTCATTTGGGGTTACATCGAGACTGTTGGAATGATTCTCTTATTCGAAATAATTTCGAGGACTCAAGCCCAGCACAGGTTGACAAACCTGTGGTGAGCGAGACCAAGTCAGTACCCCCTGTGCCTTACAATGCTCTGTTACCTAAACCCCTACCCGACTCACCTATTGACCTACCCAATTCTGTCACCAAGGATGTAGAAAATGTTAAACCCGTGGCTAAAAATCCTAAGACCAAACCTAATGTGAATTCTAAAGGTAAGAAGAACGCCCGATTAATCTCTCGCATGGCAAGAAACAAACTGAGACCCCCTGTCAACCCTGACCCTATCATGGTGAGTGAAGATTCTGACTCAGAGGTGGAACGCTATCTGGAAAGTGAGTATCCCTATTTAGAAGGTCTGTGTGACAAACCCTCATACGATTTTGTCAAAAACCTACCACCTTGCTTGCAAAATGATCCTAATTATCCAGGCATCAAAATTCCTTTTGAAAACCCCGGTGACTCGTCGAAAACCCCTCCTGTTCTATCCGAACCAGCTGCTCCACCATGTGATCAGTGTGGCGCATGGTTAGAAAGGTATTACCTCAACGTGCCAATGCTGCAGTCCAGAATTCATGCTCTGGAGGATCAAGTTGGCATAGCTTGAACAACCTCACTGGTATGATTATCACTTGTTTATATGATAAACTCACAGCTCTGTTTACAGTGTGGATTTACTTTGACACATAAGCATGCATTATTGTATATAATTTTGTTTTGGTTAATCGAGTTTAGCTTCCTGAATTAGCTTTGATTGGATTTGGCTTTGATTCGATTGATCGTGGGATAGATTTGATTGTTTTAATTTGGTTTCAATTGAATACTCTGTCGATTATTAAAGTTGTTAATATTTTTCTAAACACAGGTCGTTTCTGGTATTCTAATTTTGAACACAGTCAATATCTCATTTCGAATTGGTTATATACGATATGGTTGGCAATTATGGTTAACTGTTGTGATTTTATATTCCATGTCTTTTGACCAATCCGAATGCCATTCTGTTAAGGCATAACCAAATTGCGAATAGATATGAGTTATAACTGTTATACCCAACTAATCGATTCGCATTGTTCGACCGTGTTATCATCTCGGTTCATATTGCAACAAATATATTGTTTAAATTTGATTTGTTAAACGAAAATGATCATGCCCAGGATTGCGATTTGTTTCTATATTTGACTCAGTCACAATTCGATTTGATTGTTGCCCAGTTTATGGTTATCATCGTTTTTTATGGTTACGATCACTATGTGATCCTGTCTGTTGACTATGTAAACGCTCAACGATTGTAATCTATGGTGAAGTTTGATGTTGTTATGAATGTTTGGCAATAATCGTAACAGTTTTTCGATATTGGCATTTGATTAAAACAATATGAATCGTATGAACATTGTTACAGCCGTAACAAATTGATTATGATTGTATCGATTACGATTGTGATATATAACATCGTATCTTATACGATATGATTCACCATTAATTTCATTGGCTATGAAACAGTTCGATTACTATTTGACCTGATTTTATGGTAACTGAAAAAACAGAGCATTCTTACCCTGTCCCGATTGAATCCTTTTCGATTTTGTTCATTTGAATGATAAACTCATTAGAATTATAGTGATTCGTTTTGGATATTTATTAAAAGAAAATTAAATTGGATTTGTTTCTTTTGAAAAGATTTGGTTTGATTTCCATCTGGTCCTGTGTGTTATTTTAGACTAGCTACAGAATCAGATGATTCTGTAGCTAAGTCTGTAGGATCATTTTTTTAGTGTTTTGTTGCTGAAATATCTCTCTAATTTGATACTTGTGTTCTATTGCAGGTAAATTCAAAATTGCAATTGAGTTGATGAGCAGTTAGGGGATGTTTCAAAGATTTCACTTGCATTTTATTTTCTTAGTTTAGGTGATTTTGGGATATCTCCCAGATTATGTAAAACAATTTGATATTATCCACAAGGAAGTTTTACCTTGTGAAGAGACCTATATATAC
>ML792821.1:166454-216218 GCA_009831015.1 Picea engelmannii
TTTATCTTCTTCATGAATTGAATTGTTATATATAAGTTTTTGCATAACAGGTTTCCCTTATTGTAGAGATTTATAATCATAAGATTGTTATGATTTTTTATGTCTTGTTTGTCCTGTAAAACACTTCAAGGAGCAGCACAACCTATCGTTTACGAAAATCTTATGGACTAACCGGTGCGAGTTTCCCTCCTCCGACCAGCTTAGAAGTCATCATACACAGGGCAGACTTGGAACGCTTCCAGGTCAGTTAGTCGCTTGTTTGTTTACTGTTTTCATTAGGTAGTTTAATTCAGATATAAGCTTAATTAGATTTATATTAGATTGTTTAATTTCAGTAAATATATTAGATCGTTTAATTTCAGTAGTTTTATTTCTTTTTCATAAAATATAAAAATCAAAAAACATATTTTGCTGTCTTAGGGCAGAAAACACATGAGTTTTGCAGGTTTTAATTAAATCTGTAGATTGTTTATAGTGTACATTTGTGAATAAGTAATATTGCAGCTGGTAATTAGATAGTTGATTTGAGTTATTATAATAGTAATTAGTAGATTGTATATAATAGTTAGAATAGTTATATTTAGTTTTAGTTTATTTAGTAGTTTGTTTTAATTAGATTAGTATAATAGTTTGTTTGTTTGTTTTTAGTTAATTTGTTTATTGTTAGTTAGTTTAGTTTCTTTCACTTAGTTTTAGTTAGATTGTTTTAGTTAGATTAGTTAGTTTAGATTAGTTTTCTCTTTGGTTTTCTTAAAAGACCTTAGAGCGACCAACGGAGCCGTTAAACTCGTCAGGGTGGTCCATTCCAAACGGCTTGGGTTATTTAGACAACCCCGGACCAGTTCCACTCTCTCAATTGACAGACGGACAATTTCGCCCGTCAACAGGAACATACAACAAACACAAATGGAAATAGAAAATATCTTTAGAAATACATGGAAAACATTCTACACACTAATATGCAATATGATATGCCACCTACATGTTGAAAGAAGTGAAAAAAAATATTAGAAGTAAAGTTTTAAAAATATTTTATTTTCCTACATAAATTTAAATGACTTCAGTTGAAAATTCATGGTTTTCCCAAGAGTAGTTGTTATTAACTAATCATCCATATGTAGTGAATATACCCAAAAAATTGGGATGCATAATCATTGATTTGGCGAAAATATTAAGAAAACCTATTATATTTTCATGGGAAATGTTTATATGTAGGAAAACAATATAAGTGTATGCATAACTATAATCATAAATTAGGCTACAATTTTTTTATTTTTAACTTCAAAAAAAAAAAGCCAAATTGGCGAAATTTCGCTTAAAAAAACGTTGCTCGAGATCCATGATGCTGCATTCGGATCCATGATATTACATTGGGATTTGTGTACCCGTATTTGGTTATCTCTACCGACATTGGAATCCATGCCATTTGCCTTGGGATCCATGGAACTTGCCTTGGGATCCATGTACTTCATTGGGATACATGTCATTGCTTTGGGATTCGTCATAGTGCATTAGGATATGACCAGATGCCACATCATCACAATGCCACATGCACTGCTTCAAGAGGGTCCCCCTACTTATTGAGATGATATTGTCCCACATGTGTGCCTCATTCTCTCACATGGACCACATGTGGGGTTTGTTGAGGTAGTTGAGGACTTGGGCCAGGTTGTTACAGACATGGAACAAGTTGTTATAGATTATGGACTATATTTTTATAGATGTATGAATTGGTTATTTCCTTTTGGACCTTGTACACTTGATGAGGTACATTTCTTTGGGTCACATGTGACACTTCACTCTCCTTCTAGGAGGGCATACTCTAATTTGGTTGATTATTCTTCATTAATAAATGTTGGACCATCATTTGACTAGACCGTGGGACATCGATATACTTTAAGAAGGGAACACCTTTATTTGTGCTCTGTTGGACCACACATGTGGTACCTTGGTCATATTCTCACTATTTTATGAGGGTGCCCCTACATTTTAGGATTTCGTTGTAACTACGTGAGTATTGTCCCATGGTTTTTTGTGTTCCTTGTTTTTGCACATGGTATTGTATCTACCCATGGTTTTCTACATGGCTCTAGAAGGGAACCTCTCTTATTTAAAGAAGTTTTTTCTCTCTTTGTAATTAGAGTTTGGAGAATAAAATATATCATTTGACTAATTTTTATATGTGTTATTGGTTTTATCTTAGTATTTATTGGATAAATTCTTGTGAGGGATCTAGCATGAGGGTTTTATTTGTAACAGGTGAAGATGGATTGAGAAAGCTAGCGGAGCCACAAGAGGAGCAAAGTGATACAATGGAGGAGCTTCATAAGGTAAAGGTTTTCCTTATAGTCTTTAGTTTTCTATATCTAGAATAGAGTATCGAGTTTGGAAAATCTTCATTTGCTTTCCAACTCTTACCACTAGGATAGTGGAGAGGATACCCCTTACTACTTAAGGAGCTGGTAACACACTCTTGTCACCATATAGATCTTGGAGCACCAAGACTTTCTTGGGGAAATTTGCTAGGTACACCCTTAGTTTGACTAGAATCCCAAGACTCTTTGCAAGAACCAGGCCTCAAGGAGTATTGATTGACCCCTTATCCCAATAGGATTTAAGGAACTTGTCTTTAATGTCCTTTCTCTCATAAAAATTTAAAATTTTAACCTTTCTCTCTTTCTTTGTTTTGGCAATCTAGGGTTTTAAGAGTTTAAATTTGTATAACTAGATTGCTAGATTCCAAGTCTAGGTTTTGATTTCTAATTGCTAGATCTTGTGGGATTTAGATAATGCTTATAGTAATAAATTGTTGAATGATATATTTACTAAATATTGTGTAAGTAAGGTAGCTTACCTAGCTTAAAAAGGGTTGGGATCTTGTTTGAAATCTTGCTATATTTATGAATCTAACCCTTTACCTTGAATGAAATCTAGTGAATCTAATCTACACATCCTTACTTGAGTTTATATCATGTTTGGAAACACATAACAAATTAATGGCAACAAGTTCTTAAAAACATTTTCTCATTTATATGCTTGATGAATGTCCTAATGTTTGGGATTAAATCTGAATATCCATATAACGTTGTGGCATTTCCATGATCTTAACATCTCAACAAAGTGAATCGATGTCTCACTAAGTATAATACTCTCCTCTAAAGGGGTAAATGGCTCACTTCATGTTGCACATGATTGTTGGAAATCCACTTCTTTTAATCCATCTCATAGTTAGCAAGTGTGGAAACTTGATTTTAAGGTACAACTGATTTATGAATTTACTTTATGCACATGTTTAAACACACTTCAAAGGCTGATAATTGGTGGGAATTCTACTTATTTCACTTGATGATTTAGGGATGTCATGTTTGTTTAATATGTTGGACATAATCATTCATCAATACATGGATATCACTCTTCATGGGTCTCTTAAGGGATCTCTTTTGTTACATGCATTGTTGGGATAGTTATGATATGTTGAAGATATCTTCACTATGTCACAAATAACAAGACAAAGCAACATTAAAAGTAAGGTTAAATTCACATAACACTTAATTCTGTTAACACTCATGATTATGGATGGTTTATCATGTGCTTGAGTATATTATATTTTTGCACTTAAATCTCTACAGATCAAGCATTATTCACTTATGATAATGGAGTGTGGAATCAATGGAATCAAACAGTGAATGGTCTCCATAAATTCCTAGCACTTGGAAATATTTTTGTCTTGATGCAACGAGTTTGATATGTATGGCATGGATCTAAAACCTAATAACAACTATGTGCATGTGAAACACCTTTAAGTCAACCTTAAAACACATTTGATCCCACTTATAAGTTTGATATCTCACTGTTGGTATATACATTTCAATGTTGGAATTTTTGTAGACAGTCCACTTAATCACATATATTCAATTGTTCGGTTGATCTTTCAAGTGTAGATTTATTTTATTCCATATATTGTTGTCCAAAATACTTAAATATTACTTGAATGTTAAGTAAAAACTCATAATTGTGGTTGTGGGTATTTGTTGATCCAACACAAATATTGTTTCAATTAGTAACCAACACCTTAAACTGTTATGGTTGATGAGTTTCACTTGAAATCCAATGGTTTGAGGATAGTTAAACACAATATGTATGGTTATATTTTTCTGTCCTTTGAGATCTGATTTATAATAGTAGTGGTTGAAGTGTGGATTGGCCACATCTTCGGGCTAATAACGCTTGTTTCAAGAGTGTGATGATATGTTAAATGAATGATAAACTCCTTGATTTTTATTCCATACTATTTCATGCTAGTTCATTTCAATACTTCATATGGTTAACGGGAATTCCATCTAAAACCATTAAATGTTGAGCAAGTTCGATCCTTATATTCCATGCTATCTTTCTTTGAGTTTTATAACATAACATAAACTCACAAGACAAGACAGTTCACATCATCCAAAGCTTGTTTCATCCAAATAACTATTTGTGAATGCTTAAAATTGTTTTGCATCTCGAGAATGAGTGGTTACAAATTGCTAGATTTTATTGAGTCCAAGTTACAAATATCCTTTCCTATACAATGAACTAGCTTGACTTAACCATAGGAACACCCTCCTTAGGTTAGGAAACACTCATCTTAGCCTCAAAGAAAGAGGCAAGGCCACTGAGGTGACAATGGGTTGCTTGCCTAGGAGTTTCTTCTAGGCTCTCTCGGTGGGTTAGTACTGTTCCCCTATGAGAGAGTTTGAGTAGTGACATTTTGGTTCCATTGTTGAGCACAAAGTCCATTGCCCGAGTTGAGAATGAAGATGATATTGATGAGGTTGGACCTTATGAACAATCTGATTGCTTTGAGGAAATTGATGACATAAATCTTGAAGGGAATGAAGTAGAATGGTTATTTAAGGATTTTCTTCATCCTTTGAATTTCTCTGGAATCCAAGGGTATCCAAATAATTATTAATATTGGAGAGAAGAACTACCAAGATTCCATGGACCTAGTGATTTACCTTTTTCACACATTTCATCTTTCATTGATCTCATTTCAATGATCAACAATAATCATGAATATGTTAAGTTGAAAATTTTTATATTGTCCTTGGATTTTGTTGAGGATGAGGTCATGGATTGGTATGGAAAACTTGGTGAAGGAAAAATCTCATCACTTTCATATTTCTTCAAGATGTTTCTTGAGACTTGGTCTCCTCTTCCTGAAAAGGTTAAGAGTGAAAGGGTTGTCATAGATGTTTAATATTTCGTTCCTTGTGTTCTAGAGAGTTTAAACATGACTCATGAGTGTCCTCATCCTCATTTCCTTTGACTTATGAGTATTCTCCTTCCTTACCCTTGACCAAGAGAAGCATGGGAAGTCAACTTGTTCCACATAGGTCCCAGCTGGAGCTGCCTGCACAACCCATTTCCTTCAACAATTTTACAAGTAAATTCAATGGGTTGACCCACTCCTATGGTGAAAGAATTGATTACATAATCCCTATTGTTACCCAACCTTGGCATGACTTGGGCCTTGTAATTCATGAGTGTAACCTCACCTTGGTTCCAAATCAAGGAGTGACCAAAATTTTGCCTCATACCCATGTGATTTTCAATGAATCCCTATTTTTGTTTATAACCAAACACAAGGGAAAGTTTCAAGTTGATGATGACCTCATCAAGTGGTTGCACTAGATCTTTGACTTTAACTAGAAACCATAGTTTTTAGTTAGCCAGTAGGAGTAGCACAGGATGTCTGTTTAATTTTCTTGCACTTTCCTGCTTTTCATTTGTGTGTTTCATTTCATGCATTTCTTGTTTGTTTTTCCTGAAGCATTTAATTTCCATTTATTAATTTATTTCTTTATGCTTTAGACTTACAAAAAATTTCATTTCCGCAAATTCATTTCACTTTCAATAGAGGATTTTCAGGGTGGTAGATGCACCATGTTCATATGTTGTCAATGGTTTGAGTGATTGTGTAGATAATAGGTCTGAATGATATTCTGGAGTTCTCATACACTCTTATACTAAGATTGCATGTCCTCGAGTAGGATCCAGTTTTTGCCCCTTTAGGGGTAACAATACTAGAGCCACCCAATCAGCCAGTGTGGCACAATATAGCTCACATGAGATTAGTCAATCATGTCATTCAGATGTAGATTGTCTACTTATTCTCCCTCAGTTACATGATGATTTAGCTACCTCAACCATGGTATACTAGTTTTATCCAACATTACACTTCAGTTGACAAATGCATTATGGATGGTACATTATTGTTTTCACTCTGATCTATTCAATATTCCATGCATTGGTGGTTTATTTGGGTGTGTTTTTAAAACTTCTGAGTGATTCATGAAAGTGGTAAACAATGAAATGAGATCCGATAACACTTCATAGCCTTCATAGTTTTATTATTTGCCTCATCATTCCTTGGGGGACCATAGTTTTCCTTTAGAAGTGTTGTCATTTCTAATCTCAGTTTGTACTACTAGGAAATTGGTTGAGGTAGTGCTTTCCACATCCTAACCATACTTAACATTTTCCATTTTCCCCATTTCACTCCATTCCGTTCATAAAAAAAAGCTTATCTTGATCATGTTTGACTTATCAAATGTCACCAGAAAGGTCTAATCAAGAAATCCTAAGTCAATAAAAACAAAAAATACTAGAGATGAAGAGCAATGAAGTCAAAATCCAAAAATATTAAATCTTGAGCAATGCCACCTCACTATGAGGCTAATACCCCTAGTCTCATGCATGTCTATGAATATCTAAAGAAAAAGGGACGTGTTCAATAAAATGAACACATAATGAAATTGGATAAAGGGGTAGTAAGAAACAGTGTCAAGGAAAGGTAATTCAATGTTAAATCTCCCTCTTAAAGGCTCCTATATAAAATCTTAGCTCTTGAAAGATAGTTTAATAAAATCAAAAGACCTCTGTAGCATATTAAATGACTTTGAGGATCGTCACATGGATTTTTTCCCTTCCCCTTTCCATAATTGTTCATCACATCACCTACCTTTTACCTAGGGATTTAGGAAATACTCGTTGTACTAGGAATTGTCACATGTATAAGGGTTAATGTTGTTCCCCCTTTGTAAAAATTAAGAAAATATTAAAACTAACCTTTATTATTATGTTGTGTTAAGAGAAATCACTAAGAGTGCATCACCTAATGGCTTGTAAACAAGTTGGACCCACCACTCCAAGTGGGTTCCTTGCCTTGGGAAACATGTACCATGCCTTTAGATATGTGACGCTACATTGGGATTCATGATACTGCATTAGGATTTGTGTACCCATATTTGGTCATATCTACTGACATTGGGATTTGTGTACTTCATTGGGATCCATGTACTTCATTGGGATCTGTGTACTTCATTGGGATATGTGTCACTACTATGGGATTCATGATTGTGCATTAGGATATGATGGGGATGACACATCATCACATTGCCACATGTATTGCTTCAAGAGGGATCCCCTACTTAGTTGGATGATATTATCCCACATGTGTGCCTCATTCTCTCGCATGGGCCACACGTGAGGTTTGTTAAAGTAGTTGAGGACTTGGACCAGGTTGTTACAGACTTGGACCAAGTTGTTACAGTTGGTTACAGGTGGTTGATTTGGTTATTTTTTAGGAAAATATATGAAATAATTTTACTAGCATTTTCATATCTTGCTTGGCTAAGGCAAGATAGATAGGAATATCACCCTATGTTTATAGCCTCAAAATTGTTTCCCAATCCACAAGTATTAGTTACAAGGGCTTAGGCTGATTTTTTAAAATAGAAGATTGTTGTAAAATTCAACATTTATATAATTTCATGAATATAAAAGATGCAAAAGTAAATGTGGCGACAAAACCAAAAATACCAAGTCACATATTAACACAGATGAGACAGAATAGAAATCGTTTATTTCATTCCAAGAAATCAAAAGAATCCTTCTCTTTACAAAAATCCCTAAGGAAGTTTGGACCAAAGTCAAACTTAGATGTCCCCGATGAAAACCATACAAAAGGACTTCTGACAGAAAGTAAAAAACTAAACTTTAAAAGTTGGCTTAGCTTGCCACAGATTTCTTCCCACTTGACTCTGCACAATATCCTTTATCAGTCATGAAATTTAATTCATAAATAGACAAGTCTACACAAACTATCAAAGATAGATCAACACCTCTCAAAACAAGTGTTTGAATGATGTAATCAACCTTGAATCTTGTTGTCTACAATAGGACCCTGTTGTCATAAAAGAGAATTAGGCTTTTAATGAATTGAAGAATGAATGAAAACTGAACTATCTCAATAAAACTCAAGAGCAAACCTTAGTATGCTTTCTCCTTCTATTCTCCACTTGTTCTTCCTTCTCATTTTGCTTTTATGCATCCCATATTGGTTGAACTAGTTCAACTACTTCTTTTAGTTAAGCTAGCTAAAACTCAACTAACTTTTAGTTAGGGGTAGAATTAATATAATAATAATAATAAGGGTCTTTTAATAAATAACAACTAGTAGATGGGACCCCTTGTGACTCCCTTTAGTTTCTTAACAAAAATAAACATAATTAGTCAATCAATCAAACACATCACTCCTTGTGGCTCCCATCATCATTCTCATAATTTGAAAATTAAATATCAATGATATTTTAAACCATATCCAAACATATAATATCCAAAATATCCAAAAATAATATGTTGTCCAAAACTTCAGCAGTCAACTGTTCTCACAAATCAATAATAAAATATACTCAAAAACCATATTTTCACTTTGGAAGGCAATTTTCCCTTTGTTGTTGATGTCTCCCTTTGACTTTCCTGAATTAGCCTTAGGATGTGTGGAGCCTTGAGGCTTGATCTCACTGATGACATGAGAATAGTCATCTCTCAAGTACATGCAGGATGAAACAGATTTGGCTAAATCACTTGAGGGAGAGGAGGGGGAAGCAACAACTTTTCCTTTGTCATGTGTGTGGTGGGATTCAGTTTTGAGTCTTTTGCTTGTGTGGGAGGACTGTACAGGTGAGTGTGGAGGGAAAATTTGGACATTTCGGTTAAGCGGTGGAGGAGGAGCAGGTAGGGACAAATTGGGCTAGCCACGATGTTTGGAGACTGTTGGGTGAACAATCTCATGCCATCCGTCATTCTCATGAACTTCAGGTTGCAATGAAACATGAGGGGGGACAAGGATACCATTGACATGTTGGGGTTGGAAGGGAGGCCTTTCTGGCCTAGGTTGGACTACCCCTTGTCCAATCTAATTGAAAAATCTAGATTGGAAGAGCTAGTTTAACTCTTGTGGATCTTCATCAAATGTATCGAGAATCTTGGCCTTCTAGGCCCTCTGTTCCAATTCCCTATGCCCCTGTTATTTTGGCCACCGATTCCTCTAAAGAAGAATCTCATCCTGTATGCAGTGTTTATTAGCAACTAGCTTCTTAAAAAAACCATAGATGACATCTCTTAATCTGAAACAAAGTTTGGCTCAACAATCACATCAGACCCATGCAATCCAATCCATAAAATTCATTTAATAATTGTCAATGAGCAGGGAATGAATAAGGGTTATGGGATATCTTAGGGCGTTGTATTGAGCGGAAAAGTGATAAAAGGAAATGGAGTAAGAACATGATTACTTCTCAACAAATCTTTAAACAATCGTCTTTGTTACAATAACAAAATCATATCAACTATGATCCATCTCTGTGTTATCTTTTAATTGTTGCAATACAAAGTTTCCATTTAATTTTAATTTAATTTTAAGAACAGGGCATGCAAAGTGAATCTGGGGTTGTGAGGGGATTCGTAATGAGTGAAAAGGTGATAAAATGACAGGGTATTTAATAGATATTGTTCATAAAACAAATTTTTATAACCCTAAATTGCTCAACACATGCATACATGGCCTTGGCCCTCTTACTTGCATTTTTTGCCAAAGCACTCCTCAATTGCTCTTCTTAAAAACCAATTTTTTGAAGATGTACGTGCCCTACACCATTATTGTTCACATACATACGCTTGTTTCACCACTACAGCTCGCGTACATACGCATTTTGCACCATTATAGCCCGCGTCTACCTGCAAAAGTTGCAAAAAATAAAAAGTTGCAAGGAATTCGTTGAGATTACGGGCTATTGGGTAGTTTCCTAACTAATCCACCTGCTATAGCCTATCACCCAATCGAATAACCATCGTTTTTTCATATAAAAGGAGTTGTTGGGGTCTCATTTCACATTTAAGCATAAGAACAGTGAAACTCTGCCCGATTTCACTTCCCCTCCTTGCCCAAGATATTGCAGCCCTTTTGTGAGAATTGCCTCAGCATTCTCTCATTAGCCCCTTCTGCCTCCATTTAACACATTCACTTCCCAAAAAGAGATAATAATGTTGAGAGGAGAAGTTCATACAAGGTGCACTTGGAGCTTGGTGAAGAGGAGCCTGGACCAGGTTCGAGGAACGGTAGTTGAATTTCATTGTAAAGGTATGATCATTGTATTATTAATAAAAGAATTACATTTTCTTGTCCCAAATGATGGTGTCTTGAACATGTTTATTGGTTTATGATTGACATTGTAACATCTAACCCTAACTTATATAGAGAATAGCATGCTTGTAGTTTTATGTTTGTCAATTGGATGCAGGTCATCCCTAGGAGGAGGCGTGTAGTTATTCCAAGCGTGAGGAGGTCATCACCAAATGTGGGATTAGAGGTATAGTTACCCGATCTCCTTTTCCTTGCTTTCTTCATATGAGTTTTGGTATGTTTGGGGTAGTATAGATAATTAATTGAATTTTAGATGGTTAATCGATCTGCCTACATTCTGAACCCTGGTGTAGTCATAGGGGGGGGTTTCCCACTAGAAGAACTAGCGACCATACTGGGGAATGCCTCTAGGGTTTTTTAGGGGATTTCAGGTTGTTTGATTTGTTGTTTGTCTTTCAAGTTTATGTTGAGTTTTCTGAGTCTTTTAAGGTATTCTGGTCACCTTCAGGTGCCATACCAGTTCTCCCTACCCTGTAATATTTTATGTTTCTTTCTTTTTTTAAATAAATACAGAGGTGTATGTGCCCTGCCTTGAGTCAACTCGTGTGCATACACGCTTTGCTCAATAAACAACCCATGTACATACGTAGGCTGCTGAAGCAACAACCAGCGTCTCTGGTTCAGGAATTTTTTTGAAAATAGGAAGCCAACCTCTTTCCTGATTGAGGTTTATACTTCTCAGGGTTTCTTGATTCAGTTCAGAGTCTCTGTTTTTACAGCTATAGCTTGGCTTAGAATTTAGTTTACTTGTCTTTTTGAGTTTCTTGTGTTTACTTTTGAAAGGGTTTTAAGAAAGTCTTTTGAATTATAGATCTGCCTGTTTGATTTCTTTAGTGATTCCCTGTGATCCGTAGTGGGCCAAAGATTTGTTTCACTCTTGTGTTAGTGTTATTTTTACCCCTTTCACTTGCTTTGAAAAAGGAGAAAAAAGATTTATTTCAGTTTTTCTATTTGAAGCAATTTCAAAAAAAAAGATTTATTTTCAGTTTGGTAAAGTAGTTAGAGTTGGTTATTTACTAAAAAGGAAAAAGAGTTTGTTTTTTAAGTTCTTTACTAGTTTCTTGAAACATAAGTAGCTTGTAGTCAAGCGAAATTTTGTTTTAACTCTTCTTTTTAAAGATCTAGAAAAAAGTTGGTTACAAAGAGTTAGTTGTAAAAATTTGCTTGTGATTAGAAGTAATTTTTCTTTCAAGTTTCATATTTTTTCTCCTCTTTTAATCTCTTATAACATCACTAGTTTCACCGCCATATCCCTTGAGTAAATAGAGACATTAAAAATAACTCTAAATCTAAAATTAATTAGACTTATTATGTTTGTAGGGTCAACCATTAAGTTTAGGGTTAGGGCCTTGAATTAGGTTGGAGAGGAAACTCTTCAAGGGTGTTAAACAAACATTGGAGTCAGAGTTAGGGAGTGTTAAAGTCTAGTATCATAAAATTTATCTGGGACTCCCCTATAACACAAGGGATAAACATAAGGTCGTGTGAAGAAAGTCAACAGAGATAACCCCTCCAAAGCTGGATTGAACGTAGTGGAGAACACATGTTGAGGATCTGTCATGGGAATACTACCGACTCCATTTACCTAAGGAGCTTCATGGACCTTGAATCTATTCGAGATCCTCTAATGTCTTTCGGGCCACTTTCTTTTGATACCCTTGATACGTTTCAGACTTTTTATCCTGCTCATTGTGATCCGCCCAATCGTCAACTCTACCCGCCTGGTGACTTACTGCAAGCTGCAAACTTAGTTTCCCATCTTCTAGGGACTTACATGGGTGACTGCGAGGGTATACCGCGGTACCTAGGGCAGACGTCGGGTCACACTTTGAAGAGTATACTAGGAGTGTGCTTCCATGTTTGAGTTGCACTTTCACTGGTTAGTTTCTCTAGTGTTAGATGGCGTAACTGTTCTTCCTACTAGACAGTTGTTTGCTTGATTTGTCTTATAGGATTTATTCTAGTGTGTGTTTGGTTTTAAACACTAGTTAAGCCTTATTGTGTCATTTGATATTTTGACAAAGTGGAATATCAAGAGATTTGTCGGTCACAAAGGCTTCATGGCATGTCATTAGTTGCATTAGAGCCACCTTCGCCACTGTTACAGTGAATATTTGACCAACAAGGGTCGTTCGAAGCGACTAGGCCACAGAAAACTGTGCCCGAGCCTGCTCTGAGAGGAGATTATTCGACTTTGGAGGAACCTATTATTTCTGACCTTGGAGAAGAATCTCTCAGCCCATCCAACCCTTAGATTATTGACTTGTCAGTGGCAATCTTAGTACAAGTTGTCCCTCCTGAGGTGACACCTTCCGAGCGTCAGTTAGTCTTACAAGCACCCATGGAATTAAATGTTGCTACTTCATCCGGAAGTCCTCATACTCTCGTTTTGGATACTACTATAGGGGGTAATCTGCCTCCTAACCCACCTTCGCTAGTCCGGACCACAGTGGTCTCGACTCCCTCTACCTCGTGCAGTGGTTTGATACAGTCATCGACGACGATCATTGCTCTGTTTACGCAAAGTGCGACGGGCCCTCCATTCGCATATGGGATGCCCGACTTCGATTCAAACTCATTCCTTACCTACTCCACCTTACATACCATGGGACTAGGGATGGGGAGCTCAAATGCTCTCACTCAAGGGTCTAACAGGGGCACTTCAGTCCCCTTCAATGCTATCCCTTACGGTGGGGGTCATATACCTCCTTCATCCCCCTCGCTCGGTGGTGCTTTCCAGCAACCCATCGGGTCGAATGCTAACTACATCTTGTTTGGAGCAGGCAGTTTTGGACCTTCATCTTATACTATGTCAGTGGGATCCATGTCGTTCTCTTTGTTTGGTGTGTTTGGTAACAACATTTTTTCTTTGGTTGTCGTCTCGGCTAGGGGAAACCCCAGTTTTGTGCAACAGAACCTTGTGCAAAGTATTATTCCTACATAGAGGGCAAGTACAACAATTTTGTTCTCTAAGGGACATTGGAATCCTTGGCAGGGATCAGTTCCCTCGCAAGGGATGTCGGTCAGGGGAAACCCCTTCCATGGTCAATGGAACCCCGAGAAGGGTTCAATACCTATGCCTGTCGGATCGACTGGGGTTATCCCCTTCCAAAATACTTGGAGCGCAACCCAGAGAGAAATCCCTACCCAACCCATGTCATCCAATTATGGGAGTCAAGCGATGATATCCCAACAAACGCAGTTTTCGTACGTTGTTCAAGGCCATAGTTTCTACCGGAACCCTGGCCAGCAGTCCAACTTTTCCTGGCAACCTGGTGCTAGTCAAACTCCAAGACCCCCTTTTCCTGTACATAGTACTCAACCCAAACTATCGTTTCTGGTAATGCTACATCTGTCGGCCTTGTCAAGGTTTCTCAACAACCCAATTTGTCATGATCCACGTTGGCCCCCCATGTCGACTACGTTTCCCTCTTATATTCCAAAATTCAAAGGCAAGCTTGGCGAAGACCCAGGTGATCATGTTACAACCTTCCACTTATGGTGCTCATAAAACTCACTGTGAGACGACTACGTCCAGTTGTGCCTTTTTGAACACACTCTTATCGGGGGCGTCGCGAAATGGTATATTGATCTTGACTGCTCAAGGTATTCTTACTTTAACGACTTGGAGATGGTATTCCTAAACCATTTCCAGATACCTGTGAGATACGATGTCGACACTTAATCATTGGCCAACTTTGAGCAGGCTAAGACCGACCATATCTTGATCACATATGAGAATGGTGGCGTTGAAAGAGATTGATTAAGGTACAGGTCCCACCGTCTTTCTTGTTGGAGTGGTTCCTGAATTCTTTGGTACCAGTTGTATCCAAAGATGTATCAACTTATGGAGTGTTTTCAGAGGAGGAGGTGATAATGAGAGTACAACAGATCGAACTAATTTACTCTCAATCCACCATGCTCTATGAGATTTTTCCAGATGCACCAAGGTCCATCCTTGACAAGGCCAAACAAAAGTATGGACCCCATGTCGATGGTATTGTGGGCTCAACACAAGGAAATTCCACTAATCTATTTTCAAAACAATTGCAACAATTGACGATACAACAGACTACAGCTAGCCAGACCTGTGGTTCGGTTGTTTTCCCTACCCAAACGTCAGACTTACACAATGTGCAGTCGACGAACCCAAAGGCCAACCAGAAGCTTGAAGGAAAGAAGTTAAACAACGAAACGAGAAGGGTAAAGGGGACAAAAAGGGTAATAACAATGTTGGCAGGGGGAAACAGAGAAGAGAAAGTCGAAGTATCTGTGTAACCTTTGCACAGAGGACCACCCGACTCACCTCTGCCCTCGACTTGGGGAGGATCGGAAGATATTATGCACCAACAACCTGTTGTGATGACGAACCCATTTCCACATGGGAAAAACATGCCTCAAGCTTCAACATCCTCGAGTGCGGAAGAGGGCAGTCAGGGACCCCCCGCATCTATTGGTAATAACTCAGTTGTGAATGTTTACACACTGAAAGGTGGCGCTTGTATAGACACCAGGGCCCGAGATTACGGAATGTCAGAATCTACTGAAAAAGGTAAAGAAGCCAAAAATCCATCCATTCCTCTCCATATTGAGAATATGATGGGCGAAACAATGACATGCATCCCCAAAGGTGCGTTCAAGAAAGCTTCTCATAATCTGAATGCAAGGCTTCCCAGAACTACTCCGTTGTGGAAGATTTGGCACAAACCCCTTGCGCAATGTTGGCTTTGGAAGTCCTCCAGAGTTTCACTTCGCAGAGAAAATCCCTGTTATTTTCCTTGGGATCTGCAGAGAGTTGTAACCTGGGAGCGATCATTCTTGATCCAACCAACTTGAAACCTCATCTTCCTTACCACATTGAATTTCAGATAGTAGTGGTTCACACCATGAAATATTTTACTCTGAATATCTTTCGTACGGTGGTTGACGAGGGCGCCTTGACTTGCATGATGTCATTGGTGTGTTGGAAGGTCATTGGCCAACCCATTTTGTCTTCATCTCCTACACTACTTATAGCATTTGGCAGGCGCTCATTCAAACCACATGGAATCATTCCTTCTTTCCCCGTGCAGTTAGGAGGAAAGATTGTTTGCGTCGAAGTTGAAGTGGTTGATGCACCTCTCAACTACAACCTTTTGTTAGGAAGGATTTGGACCTATGCAATGCATGCAGTGGTTGATACAGTCTTTAGGCTCTTGTTGTTTCCACACGAGGGTCGGATTGTGACCATTGACCAGTTAACTTTCTCTCGTCCTGACCCTTCATCAAGGGCATCCACAGTCCCGATGATTGATAATCCTTAGCCCGACACCGTAAATGTAGGGGTTGGTTTGTGTCCATCATTGATGGGTACTTTCGATTACCCACCACCTTCTGGCGATGTCAATATTATATCGGTTTCCCCCGACTAGCCTAGGGATAAAAAAATTCAAATGTCATCGTTCCGGACAACCTACTTTCATGATCAGTGGACTCTTCCTTTCCCATTGGCCTCAATGGAAGGGACAGGGCATTCTGGCATGTCCATGCCCTTGTCCGCAACTGAATTTGCATACAACATTTTCCAGCAAGCTTCATTCGACCCCGATCCAACTCCCGCACAAGAGTTAGATCAAGTTCTCGAGCCTATTTGGGCTCAAGGTTCTCTTGCCACTACAGATTCTTTAGACATGGTCTTGCCCTCAGATGAGGTGATTCTTGAGGCATTGACTGGTCCAGACATACCCTAGGATGATATCCATCATAGATCATAGTTCCTCCCACAATTAAAGATAATAGAGGTAGGCGAATTTGTTTTGACTATGACTAGAAATAGATCTTGTCGTATTAATCCTCTGGAAACGCACGCAATTTACGCCGAGGGTAATATGCCGAGTATCATGAAAACAATCCCTATAGATATCTCCAGAAACCTTAGCATCGTGGAGAATGTTTTCTTCGGAGCAGACTACTCCCTCGAAGAGATTCGAATTCATACGAAGTTATTTAAATAATTCCACGACGTTTTTTCTTGGTCTTACGAGGAAATTCCAGGAATAGACCCAAGAATTGTCGAACATGAAATAATGACTTGTCCTAACTCCAAGTCGTTCCGACAAAAGATTCATCCAGTGAATCTTCGGAAAGTGACAAAAATTAAGGCTGAAGTAGAGAAACTGCTTAAATATGGTTTTATATACCCTATACAGTTGACAGAATGGGTGTCAAACCTCGTTCCGGTTAATTGGAAATAGGGTACGATTCACGTGTGCATGGACTTCCATGACATGAACAAGGCTTGTCTGAAAGATCATTTTCCCACCCCGTTCATCGATGAATGCATAGGCTATGAGGTCTTTTCATTCATGGATGGTTTTTCAGGATATAACCAGATTTAGATCAAACCCAAAGACCAACATAAAATAACTTTTATTTGTCCTTGGGGCACATTTGCGTATCGCAAGATGCATTTTGGCCTGAGGAATGTTGGAGCCACTTTTCAGCAGGAGATGTCATTTGCTTTCCATGACCTTAGACATATAGTCGAGGGATATCTTGATGATCTAGCATCACTCTCTCGCAAGAGATCTGATCATCCCACACACCTTCGACTAATCTTCAAACGATGTCGCTACTATCAGATTCGCTTGAATCCTAACAAGTGTAGTTTTTGCATGACGTTGGGCCATATCTTAGGTTTCATTGTTTCAACAACAAGGATCATGTTTGATCCTCTCAAGGTTGAATCGATAGTTCAATTGCCTCCCCCGTGCACAATACCCCAGCTTCAGAGCTTACAAAGGAAAGCAAACTTTCTTCGATGTTTTGTCGCAAACTACGTCGAGATCACTAAAGGGTTTATGCATCTAGTGAAAAAGGGAGTCCCATTCTATTGGGATGAAGTCTCTCAATGCTCATTTGAAGCATTGAAATACGCCCTTAGGTATGCCCCTCTGCTTCGGCCTCATGATTATAACAGAGATTTCTTGTTGTACTTGGCCACTGCAGAGTCAACCATCGGCATGGTCTTAGTTCGAGAGGACAATTTTCTTGAGGAGAATCTTATTTATTACATGAATCGAGGCCTGGTTGGGTCAAAACTCAACTATTCCCATGTTGAGAACCTTGCTTTGGCAGCAGTGCATGTTGTCCAGTGGTTCGGGCATTACATTCTACTTCGAAAGACCATCGTCATTGTCGTTTCGAACCCTTTTCAATATGTGTTGACACAACGGGTCATTGACAAAAATATCAGTAGATGGATTGTAATCCTCTAGGAATTTGACTTGGATTTTTTTTCCATGAAATCCAAAAAGTCATTGGTCTTTGTCAAACTTATTTCAGAACTTTTGGTTGAATCTGGTGATGTCACTCCCGAACAATCACCTATCAATTGAGATCTTTTTCTAATCACATCTTTGAACCCCTGTTATGGAGATATACTAGTCTATCTCCAGACTTTGAAGTTCCCTGCTCCTTCTTCCCGCGACGAGCATCAACAAATTTGCCATCAGGCACGAAATTATCTCATACTCGATGACACTTTGTATCGTCGAGGTGTAGATTGCATTCTTCGTCGGTGCCTCATACACAAGGAATTAGAGCTCTTTTTGAATGACTGCCACACTGGAGCATGTGGTGGTCATTTGTTTGGCTTGGAAACAACCCAAAAGATTCTACGTGTCATTTACTTTTGGTCTACATTAATCAAAGATTATGTTGCGTCAGTCAAGAAGTGCCACCCATGTCAAATCTTCTCTCGAAATATGCAGGCACATCCTGCTCCCATGTTTCCCATCATTGTTATTGGTCCTTTCACTAAGTGGGGGATTGACATTACTACATGTCACCCGACTTCATCTAGGGGACATCATTACATCACCGTAGCGGTAGACTACTTCACAAAATGGGTCGAGGCTATTCCAACATTTAACAATGATGGATAAACAACAACTCTTTTCATTTTTAACCAGATAGTAGCAAGGTTCGGCATCCTGAAGGATATTGTCACTGACCATGGCAGTCATTTCCAAAAAAAAATGATGATCGAGTTAACATCAAATCTTGGGTTGAGGTAAGAACATTCATCACCCTACTACCCACAAGCGAATGGTCAGGTTGAAGCTGTGAATAAGTCTCTCAAGACTATTCTTCAGCGAATGATCAATTCTATCAAGTCAAATTGGAATTTGATGTTGTACTTGGCATTGTGGGCCTACTGAACATCTGTAAAGGCTACCACCAGTTTCTCATCTTTTCAACTCGTATATGGGTTAGAAGCAGTCTTGCCTATTGAGTGTCATATCCTGTCTTTAAATTTAGTAGTGGAATTATTGCCATACACTTCACCGCTTGAGAAACGCTTATTATATCTCAAGAATCTCGATGAGCAGCGTCATGATGCAGCCTCGGCTAATGAGGATCATAAGAAATGAGTCAAGTGTCAGTACGATCAAACCGTTCATCCTCGGATTTTCTCCGAAGGCGATCTTGTCATGGTCTATGGTCAAGACAAAGATCCCCTGGGGGAAGGTAAGTTCAAACCCATGTGGTTCGGACCGTTCATCGTGAAAGAGGTCTTAAAGAAGGGTGCTTACCGTTTGGTTGAATTTGAAGGAAATTCTTTGGCAGAGCCTAGAAATGGGATCTACCTCAAGAATTATTACTCTTAGGTTGGTATCCTGGGTGACTTCTTGTACATATGTATAGTTCTTTTACAATTTTTTGTCTTTTTGTTTTATGGACATGTCGTTATTTATGTCTTCTTTTTCACTATGGCAGATGTTAAGTGAATCAGAGGTGTACTTTGGGTTCATGGATGTCGCTAGCCGACACACTCGGAGGCTTGCTTCTACAACTTGGGTGATTTTCACACCTGGAGGCCAGTTGCTATCTTCCGGAAGTATTTGTCTAGGTGACGCCACAAACAATGTCGTCGAGTACAGTGCAGTGATAGAATTGCTTCATGATGCTTAGTCACATGGCATTTCTCACCTCTGGGTCTACTTAGATGCTCAGTTGGTTGTGTCCCAGTTAAATGGAGTCTATCGCATATATGATCCTACTTTGCACCAACGTTTCCTTAGGGTACGTCTCTTAGAATGTTACTTTGATTACATTATGTATATCCATGTTCCTAGGAGATTTAATCAAATGACAGATACTCCAGCTAATAGTGTATTAGATTGGCATGTTGCACACACATACACATGTACATACATTTGTAAAAAATGTGATCCATAAGACGAATAAAGATGTAAATATATATATCTCAAAAAATGTCATGAGTACATAGGTGGGCACGATCGCCTCAAAAATAAGGTTCGGTATACATCATGGGGCTTATTCCCTCAAAAAATATACAAAGGTTCCCATGTCACATAACAGTCTAGCCTATCTAAGCTCAAGGTCTATTGGCCCTGCCATAGTGAACAAAGACGTTGGCTAAACGATGGAAGAGTTGGACCCAATTTTGTGGCAACCCCACTACATGAGGCTGCATAGAAGGTGGGAGATCCTCAATCTCAGCCATAGGTATTATACGAGTGAGCGCGGTGAGGTTGCGCAACACCCACCTCAAAACTCTCTTAGCCTCTCTGGTTGGAGGTCCCCCTACGACTGTTGGTACACCAGTTGTTGTTGGTCCCGCCTCTGGTCGAGGACGTCGTCGAGTCCTCGTGAAGTCCGTCGAGCGCACTAGTCCCACATCTGTATGTAACAGATACATGAAAGTCAGTATTCTAATACACACATAAAAATGATATATATAAAAACAATTAAAAATTAAATAACTTTAAAAACATGTTACCTAGCTCTCCTCGCTCCTCTCTGGGAGGCAGGGTCATGTCTGGATCCCTAGAAAAGTTGATTCTAGCATAGGGGTAATCCTCTATCATTGGAATCTGTCGTACCCACCAGTCAAAAAATTTGTCGTCAAAGGCCTCTATGGTCCTCCCTCCCCCCTGTTAGGTAGCTAGAGAGGTAGTGGGGGGGGGCAAAGGGCACATAGTGATAATAGTGGAGGCCATTCAATGTAAGGTGGACTAGGTCCACTATATTATTAAATCAGGCTCACTGTGGTAGTTAGATATAATAAATGGGTAGTTAGATATAATAAATGTAAGAGGACTTCTTAGAAGATTCTACTTCTAGAAGATTCTTCCTCTAGATTGTTCTTAGGTGATGGTAGCACTATATAAAGAGGTTCAAGAAATGTAATGGGACATGAAGAGAATTATTCTATTGTGAGTTGTATCTCAATAGGAGGATTCCCCCTCGAAGAGGCAAGTGAACAGGGGAGGATCCCTTCCATAATAGGATACATTGTATGGTGTTGCCCTACCCCAAGGGTTTTGATATAATAAAGTGGTGGTTTTCTAAATGGTTTCATATATCTTCTGTGGTGATTGTATTCACATATCTTTAGATCCATTGTGATATTTTGTATTCAGGTATTTGGTACATTACAATTGGTATCAGAGCACTTTCCTTTACCAAAGAAGGGAAGAATTTTTTGCTCTTTTTGCAGAATTTTTATAGGGAAGAAAAAGAGGGCAGTGCACTTCAAATTCATATTTGAAGCTTTATGAGCTGAATTTTACAAAAAAAAAATTGGTATTTGAATTCCTCTGATAAAAATACCCAATTTAAAAAAAAAAAACATCAGCCGAAACGAAGGTCAGGAAGTAAAGTTATAAGCATTTTAAATTGAGTAGTTTTTCAGGGTTTTTCTGGAAAAAGCCATGATTTTCTGTAGTAACTTATTTTTAAACCCTCATTCTATTTTTTGGGTTTTTATTTTTTTGTGACGGCGACGAGACTGCAGAGGTCATAAATTTTCATAGGGTGCTCAAATTTCTACCAGATCAGTTCCATTGGATAAATCATTTTAAGAGTTTTCTTTTGGTATATTATATGTGGTGTTTCCAATGGATATTCACTCTCAACTCAGGGAAATTCTACACATGATTGAAGCATTCAAATCCAATATACAAGACCACAGAGATCGTTATCAAAATAGTCAATGGTAATTGGCTCTCCTTCCAGAGAGATATCTTATGGCATACATCATGAATGAATATCATCAAGAAGTGTATGTTTGGTATGATTTGGAGGATGATTGTGATGATTGGTATATGGATAGTTGTCATTTCTGGAATGACAACCACTTCTATATTTTATTTGATGACTCTACTCCACCTTTTGTAGAGAACATCAATGTGACACATCAGGAGCTAGTTATGATTACCAATGTCTAGTCTGCATATTCTACAACAGTATTGTTCCTTCCAGATTTAGCTTTGACCCTTTCCCACTATGTGGATGGATATTCTTATTTGGATCCACATGATAGGTGTCGGTATGGGGAGCATCATTTTCAGTTGGTTATTGGGTGTCAATATCTTTCATGTGGATTTAACATGATCAATTGGACATGGGACCATGGTTTACAATGGCAGTTGGACTACTTCAGCATGGTGGCTTCCATTTCTCAATGGGACCATGGTTCTCTAGTCTACTTCAACACTATGGTCCACACTTATCCATGGGACCCTGGTATATGGTTGCACATCAAGCGTTGAGGACAACGCTTTCATAAGGGGGATGGAATGTTAGGTAGCTAGAGAGGTAGTGGGGGAGGGCAGAGGGCCCATAGTGATAATAGTGGAGGCCATTCAATGTAAGGTGGAATAGGTCCACTATATTATTAAATCAGGCTCACTATGGTAGTTAGATATAATAAATGGGTAGTTAGATATAATAAATGTAAGAGGACTTCTTAGAAGGTTCTACTTCTAGAAGATTCCTCCTCTAAAATGTTCTTAGGTGATGGTAGCACTATATAAATAGGTTCAAGAAATGTAATGGGACATGAAGAGAATTATTGTATTGTGAGTTGTAGCTCAATAGGAGGATGCCCCTTTGAAGAGGCAAGCGAATAGGAGAGAATCCCTTCCATAATAGGATCCATTGTATGGTGTTGCCCTACCCCAAGGGTTTTGATATAATAAAGTGGTGGTTTTCTATACAGTTTCATATATCTTGTGTGGTGATTGTATTCAGATATCTTTAGATCTATTGTGATATTTTGTATTCAGGTATTTGGTACATTACAATTGTTAAGTACCTATTGTTAATCACCTATACCAGATCTGCAAATATACTTCAATAAGACCAAGAATAAACCATAAACCATTCACCATAAAATGAACACAAGAAAATAGAGAAAACCCTTGAGGTAGGGTAACACCATATATTAACCCTTAAGGAAGGATAACACTCCTTAAGCAATGCTTGATACATTCACAATATTCTTCACTATGTTTCATTACATTGCTTACACTTCTTTATATAGCTCTCTCTATCTCCTAGGAACCTTCTAGAGAGCCTTCTCACATTTATTACATCCAACTACCACAGTGGGCCTTTATTAATATAGCGAACCTAGTCCACCTTACAATGAATGACCACATTCTCATATATTAAACGACTTCCACTAATAACACATAACCACATTCCCATCGGGTACCTCCCTAGGTACCCGTAATATGGGGTACCTAGGGAGGTACCCGATGGGAATGTGGTTATGTGTTATTAGTGGAAGTCGTTTAATATATGAGAATGTGGTCATTCATTGTAAGGTGGACTAGGTCCGCTATATTAATAAAGGCCCACTGTGGTAGTTGTATGTAATAAATGTGAGAAGGATCTCTAAAAGGTTCCTAGGAGATAGAGAGAGCTATATAAAGAAGTGTAAGCAATGTAATGAAGCATAGTGAAGAATATTGTCATTGTAACAAGAAAGTGTTGCTTGAGGAGTGCATTCCTTCCTAAAGGAATAATATATGGTGTTACCCTACCTCAAGAGTTTTCTCTATATTCTTGTGTTCATGTTATGGTGAATGGTTTATTCTTGGTCTTATTGAAGTATATTTTCAAATCTGGTATAGGTACAAAAAAGTTGATACCAGCATAGGGGTATTCCTTTATCATTGTAACCTGCCGTGCCCACTAGTCAAAAACTTTGTCGTCAAAGGCTCTATGGTCCTTCCTCCCCCCTTTCATGGAAACAATGCTTCCCATATGCATACTGTCGGGAAGGAGGCCACATGCCCATGTACAGTCTCTCTAGGACTCAGATTGGACACTCTCGAAGAAGAAGAATGAGCAAAGGATACTTCCAAACCTGAAGTTCTTGTTGTTGCATTATCGACACTCTGTCAACTACCTCTTCATGCATGTGAGCATTGATCATACTTCATTCGTATATATGTGCCTCCTGGCACTAAATAGCACAATGCATGTGTGCCCGGGAAGCCTGGTGAAGGGTCGTGGATCCAGTAATCCGCCCAATAAGTAGAAAGATCACTCTCATAGACAAACTAATGATCTTGTGAATTGGAACTTGAGAACCTACCTTCTCATTGTCATCCTCACATTACATCCGGATGTAGTCCTCAATGTTAAAAGGCCCAGGGGGGAATGTTCGTAGATTGGTTGGTTCCCCTCTCCTTGAGAGGCCATTCAAGAAGTAAATGTCCTTAGTCTTTGGAGTCAACGACTATCCTTCTATCATGAATGCCTTTGCATCCGGATGCCAGTAGTCAACCAGGGCATTCAATAGTCTGGGTTGTTCCCCCATAAATGGATACCAGAAGAACTTCCACAACCCACATTGTTTCAATGCAACAATGGCAGCAGGGTCCTCATCGACCAATATATCAATGTCCTCATGTTCCCTCTCCCCCCAATGGACATACATCTCGTTCCATGGAAGATAAAAGGGAGTTAGCTCTTGCATTTTAAAAAAATTTCCAAGCTTTCAAGGGTGTACGTGGGTTTTTCTGGCCATAGTCGTGTATGTACATGGGCAGAGTGTTCTCTTCTCGCATACACCTAGGGCCATTCTTTTTAGGAGAGTGCACCCCCAAAAAAAAAAAATGCATAAGAAAGGAATTGAAATGCAAGGGGGATACATTTGTACTTACTTCGTCTGAGAAGAAGTTTTTTTCATCCTATGAAGCTCCCGGAATCAACTTCTTTATCAAAGGGGTTTTTTCTCCTTTTGGTAAATTTTCAAAATGCAATGGTGAAAATGAGTTGTCAGCTTCTATTTATAGACTTTTTTTAACCCCCTTTTGCCACCTTTTTGACCCCCTTTTTCATTTTTCCTGGCTTGGAAATCATTTGATTTCATTCCTGAGTTTCTTATTGGATGTTATGATGCACTTTTCCTTTTGGTTTGGTAACTTTTTGGGGGATGGGGCACTTTAAATGTCCTTTGGTAAAAGGCGTTTTTTCCAAATTTTTGCATATAAGTTAGGATTTCACCTCCACTTTCTGCATTTTGTTGTCTTTTCCGCTTTGCCATAGGATCGATCCCACCGAAGTGTGACACATAACCTTCATTGCTTCTTTAGAAGTGTTGTAATTAGGTGGTAGAGCCTACCTTTACATGGATTCCCTAGGTAGATCCTTGTTGCATTTCGGCGTCCATGATCTCTGTAATGACTATAGGCTCGGGAGTCCTTGTTAGTCTTTTCATGATTACAAGATTGAACCTCATTCGTCTTATGCACCATCATTCTTGGCCTCACCCTCAGGACTCCCAAAATTAGCACGCTTTGTTGTCTTTCAAGCTTGCTTTGAAATCTGAAAGCAACATCTGACGAGACTGCATTTATGCTTTTCGATCTTGTCTGGATTAACTGAGAAAGTAACCTTCTAGAGCCTTCTTTAAGCCCTTTTCAAACTCTCTAAACATGAAAAGGTTTTCAAGCGATCTTGTTTCCCTTCACGTTCACCAAACTCAAATATGAAGTCACGTCTTTCCGGCAGTAGTTTACCCCTTTTTTGGTCTAGATGGTCAATTGTACGAACAAAGGTATGCTCTAGGAACTTTGGTTCACTAGAAGAGTATTCTAAGGTATAAGTTTAACCCTTTTTCGGGCCTAAGGGACTAAATTTACGAAAAAGGAACATTCTCCTTGGTTTTGGTTTATCACCTTTTTCGAGACTTGGATATTACTTACGAAAAAGGAACCCCAACGGAGTCCATAGTTAAGATCTTTTCAGACTACCTAAAATTGAAAATATCGTCGAGTGACCTTGTTCCTTCACACTCGTTAAATTGGTCTAGAAGAACATCCACTGGCATGAGTTTATCCTTTTTTCCGACCTGTAGATTATAGAGGAGAAAGGTACACCTCAGGAGATTCATCTCGCTGGGAGAGTTCTCCTTAGTAACTTTTATACTTTTTTGAGCTAAGGGGACTAAATTCAAAAAAATGCAGTGAGTCCATAGTTAATCTCTTTTCAGACTCCTTAAAATTGAAAAGATTTTCAAGTGATCTTGTCTTTGTCACACTCGTTAAAATGGTTTTGAATAGACATTTTTTCGGTGCCAGTTTACCCCTTTTTCAAACCAACTAGAATATCTCCAAAAAAGGTACTCCTTGGAGTCTTCTTTTACGTTTTTTCAGACTCTTTAAACATGAAAAAACTACCGAGCTTACCTTCTTTGGGCTTGTTAAAATTACATTGAAGGGGGTTTCATTGTGTCTTGTTAATCGCATTTGCATCTCTACATCTTTGGCCTAATGTCGACTCCACATTTCTCTCAACTGAACCTTTGAAGCATGTCTTATACGCAATCCTTGTAGCACTTTGCCTCTGCGACCTGACACCATGACCCATGTAGGAATTTTCCATGAGTGTCATTTTCTTGCACATGTCTCCATTCTCTCAGAATTAGTGTGTTCCTTGCACCTGGAACTAGTATGCTTGCTCATGACACTCATTCATCCTTTGTAACTTAGCATTCTTTTATTATTTTTCAAGCTCTTTAAAAAATTGAAAAAGACAAAAAAACAAAAATAATTTAAAACCAAAAAGAGGGGACAGGAAATATGTATTCTTTTTTGGCAGCACAATGAGTCGCCCTTGGACAAAGCACATCCTTTTTTTTTTCTTCAAGCATTGGGATCTAATATGACCTTAGGAATTTGTTCTCACTACATATATTTGTATCCTCCTCCGTTTGGTTACTCTTCCAAACACATGGAGAGTTTATGTTACCTCATACATCGTGAACTTATATCAATGTCATGTTGCCTGAGTCTGATCATCTTTCGTGCTATTGTCCAAGGGAAGTTTCACCCAACCTGAGTCATCCTTTCTACAGTTTGTCTCTTGACCTCATGAGTCGATCATCTCGAGAGTCCAGTCAAGTCCTGATTAAAAATCGAAGAAGTTATTTGCCTGATCATCGAGATCCTCTTGTATTTTACCGACGAGCTGTCGAAGACCTCAGGGTAGTGAGTTATGCACTCCCATTATATTCCTACCTGAGTTTTGAAGATCTTGAAGTTTTTTCTCGAGCTATGAAGACCTCGTCTCCATCCATCAGGCATTATTGGCTTCTTGAAGATGGATACTATATCTATATATCTTTGATTTTGAGATGTATATTCATTGTGTATTGCTCGTGGATACACTTTATACAGTTATATGACATGTATCTGCAGTGTATTTGATTGGCATCAATGATTTATTTCATCCCGAGCATGGGTATATACGCCTTGGAGAGACAATATTTATTTTGCAGATGGAACCTCTCGAACTCTGGTCCCGGGCTCACTCGTTTTTGTACATTGGTGAAGATTTTGTAATATATTTCAGCCATCAGCTACTCTTCTAACCTCACACATTAGGGGGCATCTGTTATAACCGTAAATTTCTTTACACATGCATACATGTCCTTGTCCCTTTTACTTGCATTTTTTGCCAAAGAACTGTTGAGTTGCTCTTCTGAAAAACCAATTTTTTGAAGATGTGTGTGCCCTGCACCATTACTGCCCGCATACATACGTTTGTTGCACCACTACAGCTCACATACATATGTATGTTGCACCATTACAGCCCGCGTATACTTGCAAAAGTTGCAAAAAATAAAAATTTGCAAGGAATTCATTGAGATTATGGGCTATTGGGTAGTTCCCTAACTAATCCACCTTCTATAGCCCATCACCCAACTGAACAACCATCCTTTTTTCATATAAAAGGAGGTGTTGGGGTCTCATTTCACATCTAAGCATAATAACAATGAAACTCTGGCCAATTTCACTTCCCCTCCTTTCCCAAGATATTGGAACCCTTTTGTGAGAATTGCCTCAACATTCCCTCATTAGCCCCTTCTCCCTCCATTTAACCCATTCACTTCCCAAGAAGAGATCAGAAGGTTGAGAGGAGAAGTTCATACAAGGTGCACTTGGAGCTTGGTGAAGAGGAGCCCGGACCAAGTTCGAGGAACAGTAGCTGACTTTGATTATAAAGGTATAATCATTGTGTTACTAATAAAAGAATTACATTTTACCGTCCCAAATGATGGTGTCTTGAACATGTTTATTGGTTTATGCTTGACATTCTAACATCTAACCCTAAATTATATATGTAATAACATGTGTGTAGTTTTCTATTTGTCAATATTTGGATGTAGGTCATCCATGAGAGGAGGCATACAGTCATCAAAACTTCCAAGCGCGAGGAGGTCATCACCAGACATGGGATTGGAGGTATAGTTACCTGATCTCCTTTACCTTGCTTTCTTCATGTGAGTTTTGGTATGTTTGGAGTAGTATAGAGAATTAATTGACTTTTAGGCGGTTAATCGGTTTTGCCTACATTTTGAACCCTGGTGTAGTCATAGGGGGGGGTTTCCCGCTAGCAAAAATTAAATAATCAATAATCATAAATCTGTATTAAAATCAATCCAAAAAGAACAAACATTCAATGTTTATCAATTGTATACCAAACTTCTTGTTGTTCCAATAATTAAATTTCCCAGAATTCCTTAATTCATAATAGTTTGTGTAATCATAGCTTATAAAAAATACATTTCCATTCAACAGTCAAAACGTTGATCCCTTCTTTCTTTCTTTTTTTCTTTTATAAATATTCAAAAAATGCACAGCAATATGCTCGACGTCTATCCCTAATAATCCATAATGCACCACGATAACAATCAACATCCATTATTTACCAATCAACAATCGCGCCCAATTCAAATGTACACAGGTCTCTTCTCAAAACGTGCACAGACTTCAAGGCATGCCCGATTATACACAGTCTTCATCATATCAATCACAAAATATTGAAATGAAACAACAGTCAACCAAAACATAAACCCTGAGCCTTATCTCTCTAGGTATTACTTTCTTTTAAAACCATTGGTAATTTGTACGATGATTCCAATATAATGTATGAAGCAAACAGAACCAAACTACACATAGGCATCATTTTTAGACTTGCGAGAACCCTGATCAGGCTTAGTAAAATTCACACGGGTGTTTTCATTTTCAATCAAGACCACACTGGATAAAACACGGTGAGTGAAACCATAACGAATAGGAAGATAGTCCTCAACTATCTGCAACCATTTGTTTCCATTTTTGCTTGTTCAAACAATTTTATCGTAGAAGGATCATAGAGAGACCCGACGAGAGAGCAAGTGTCTTTAAATGACTTCCATAACCATTTAACTGATAACCAATTCTTGACAACCCCAGAAGGTGTCCAAGGAGAGAAAAGACAGTTAGAGTCCAAATCAGGCTTTGTCAAAATCAAATGCAGAGAGGCAACAAGATCCTATTCATATTTTAAACAAAAACACAGAGAGGTGAGGGTCTTTTGAGACGTATGCCAACCACAGGGAAAAATACATTTCGACAAGACACAACAATGAGCCATTCAGTATTTACTTATCACTCTGAGTCTAGGCAACGAAACCAATAGTTAACCACCGAGGAGAGAAAAGACAAGCAGGGAAAAATAACCCAGTGCACACAGGGTGTCTAAACTTGTAGAAAAGAGATGAGGTTAACTTAATAGTGGCGATTATTTAAAAAAAAAAAGAGATATAACATCCTTTTTCAATCCTTAAGAGTTAAACAACCTAACAACAACATTAGGGAGGACGCACATGTCCTTTTGACATAACGTTGAGATACCACTTGTATCAATCCACAACCACACATGCTTGTATTAACGTTAGGGGCCACCAAATACTGGATCTTGGGACACTTCAATGAAAAGACAATAAGAACGGGCCATCAACCACGACTCGGGGTTTGAAGAAAAGAACCCATCAACTGCTGGCAATTTCTCTGCGACTAGGTAAGGGTTGCCACCACGATTGTGAGGAAACTATTTAACTAACAGTGATACATAGAAAAAAAACCTCAAACATCAAAGCAAATCCATATTGCACCATTGTTCACTTATTATTCCACAGAGAGCCATCACGATACTAAACTGACCGATCAAACAACCAATGCGCAACTTAAAAATACCCATTTATTTTCTTGCAATCCCAAACATTTTTCAGTCATCGCATAGAGCCATAACACACATATACACATTCGAAATCCTCAAGAACACAAAGAATCCAAGCATCACTGAGCCATCATTTGGTTCATACAGCAGAGAATACATCATGGATGGAGAGAAAACGAATCATACCTGTGGAAAAATGCTTAAATGGCGAGTTAGCCGAGCGTCTCTTCCAAAAACCTGAAAATGCGAAGCTTCACAACCAACAGAGCGAAAAATGCAACAATGGAACAATGCTAGGGTGGCGGGCGATAGGGAAAGTATGGAGTGATGTGCAGTAAATGCACGTCGCTTCCATCACCTGGTCCATTCAATTCAAAGTACGAGACAACCCAATAAGCATCACATTCACCAACAACTAAACCATATAACCAATGTGTATTCAATGCCAAACCATCGTGAAATCTAAGACGATATCCATTGCATAGTGTGCTACCCAATATAATTTACACGTTAACCCTTGTCATAACTCCAAGCAATAATACATATTATCAATGTTATATGCGCCTCCGTTCAAATCTAATGAAATTTGCATAGTCCATTAACCAAACAATAGGATAATCGTTAGGACTAACACTAATATCCCTTAACTTTTCCATTCGAACTTGCATATAATCTTTTGTTATAGCTCAAATATATAACTTCTTTCCTTTTGTTACACTTTAGGATCTTTTAATAGGTTTTTTTCATTGTTTTGATCATGCTACCATTAAAATATCCCTTGCATATATGTGGCTACGTAATCAACATAAGAATTAGTAACAAAGTTGTAACATAGCATTTGTAACAACATCATCCTCACAACCATAAAATTGTTATGTGTTGCAAAAAGCATTCCACAAAAATGCATCACCCGCCTATTATCACATCAAATGAAACCAAGACTACATCGTCAAAAATGTAGGACTGTGTAGTCAACATAAAAAACAATAGCAAAACATGTGTAATATGTCTATCCTTGCGCCTCCAGTATAAAAGGGGGTCCCACCTACTAGTATTATATTATTAGCATAGTTAAATAATAGTGCTTTAGCAATAATTTGCGGGCAGAATTCATCGTTACGTTTTTAATCGTCAAGAAACTGGCGACTCCGTAGGGAAATTTGTTTTCAACAGATTAAGAACTCAGAATGTCGGGTTTCGTAGACCAAGTAACATTGGATCAAGAAGATATAAAACAGAATGATTATGCAACAGGGAGAAGTGAGCAGAATTAATGGAAAAATGATCGAAAATTTGGGGATAACTCATGGAAAGTGTTAAGTATGAGGGGGTTTATCCCTGTAAGCATAATCATTCAACTAAAAATTGTTCTTGACTTCAAGGATAATTTTTTTATGAACTTGTTCTTTGAATCTCGAAATGGATGAAGAAAAGGAAAGCAGAAGAGGGATAAAACCAACTATCTCATAAAACAGCAGTGGAAGTAGATAACAATTTCAATGATGCCTTCAAGGGGAACATCGGGATAGTTGTGTAATCTTGATTGTTATTGATTAACAATAATTTGCAGAAGTGTTGTTGTGGAAAAACTATTCCAACATTTTATTTTGACAAGAAATGAAGTCAAAAAGAACAAAAAGCAAGAAATGTTATAGCAAAAATGAAACAGCAAAATTGACATAAGCAGAAATGAAATGACAAAAAATAAAATAGCAGAAGTGGAAAACTACTAAAATACAGAAACATTCCAAACAACGTTAAAATATTCAAGTTTGTTCCACGTAATGTTTTAAGTGGGAACCGTTAGTGTTGTAGGAAAACAATCGCTCTTGTAATTCCTTTAGAATGTAAGAGTCTGTGCCCAGGACAAAATCAATCTTAAAAGGACCCAACCATAATTTTTGAAACTTTGAATGCCTTCCTCTATCAACATGAGCTGAATCCCACAACAATACCTTCTCATTGAATTTAAATTTGACAACTTTTACACTCTTATTGAAATATTTTTTAACGATCTATTGTCTTCTCTTTATATTATCCAAGGCAAACGTCCTTTTCTCCTCTAAAGCCAAAAGTGCATTCATTCTTTGAGAAACATCAAAATAATTTAATTCTTCAACATGTAGAATTAACATTAAGGAGGAAAGTTCCAACTCAGTAGGCAGAATGGTTTCTTGACCATAAAAAAGCTGGAAAGGAGTGCAACTAGTGCTCACCTTGGTGTCAATTCGATCTTCCCAAATGGCGTAAGTGAGGAGAGTGTGACATTGACGAGGCTTATCTTCTATGAGCCTTTTGATAATTCTTACCATATTCTTATTGGTAGACTCGGTATGCCCATTTCCTTGGGTGTAATAAGCTGATGAGGTAAAAATTTTAACCCCCAAATTAGCTAAAAATTGCGTCAGCTTAGTAGAAAAAAAAGTGGGACCATTGTCTGTAATAATTTCCAAAGGAAGACCAAATCTGGAAAAAATATTATTTTCAAGGAAAGAAATCACATGTTCATCCTGTGAATGTTTAAGCGGGACAGCTTCAACCCATTTTGTAAAATAGTCTGTGGTTGTCAAGATAAAGACTTGTCCTGCTGAATACAAAGGATTAATAGGACCAATAAAGTCCAAACCCCATTTTGAAAAAGGAAAGTCCAGGAGGATAGGTTGTAAAGGCATGGCTGAAAGGTGTTCTTTCCCAACAAATTTATGACACTTGTCACAAGATCTTCAAAAAACATAAGAATCACGAAAGATTGAAGGCCAATAGTATCATTTTCTAATAATCTTAAAAGCAGTGGTTTTAGCAGAAAAATGACCTACTACATGAATAACAAAATTTGAAGAACCATGAATTTCTTGCAACAGTTTGTGTGCTTCCTCATTGTTTACACAACGAAGAAACCTACCATCAGCAGATCTTCTAAAAAAGAAGTATCCTATAATGACATATCTAGCAGATTTGAGACATGACCTTCTTCTTTGATGAGTGTCTAAGTTATCTGGACATCTTTCATTTTTCAAATAGTAAACCAAATTTTTATACCAAGGATGTTCAGACACAGGAAGGATTTGATTATCAATGTAGAACAGTGTTGATAGAGAGCTATCTAAATATCCTAACATCCCCCCTTAAGAACAACTTGGGATAGGATTGAAGGATTTACAATGTTGGAACAATAGAAGAAGGAAGGAGGCATTAGAGCCTATCCCCCCTTAATGACAACTTCCTGAACTCCTAACATAGATCAAATTTTGGAAAAATTCTATTTTGTAAGAGACTTTGTGAAAATGTTTGCAACTTGATCTTCAGTAGGGAAAACTATCACTTCAATATCTTGATCATGAATGAGCTTTCTGATGAAGTGCATGTGTATCTCGATGTGCTTGTTGCATTGATGTTGAACTGGGTCTTTGGCGAGCTTGATGGAACTCTGATTGTCGCACCAAAGGCTGGTCGGATGTTGTTGCTCGAATCTAAACTCTGAAAGGATCTGTCAAAGCCACAAGGCTTCCTGACTTGCATTTACCACTGCTTGGTACTCTGCTTCTATTGAAGAAAGTGCAATAGCCTATTGTTTCTTACAAGCCCAAGTGACAGGTCCGGAACCAAGGCTGAAAACCTAACCTGCAGTAGACTTATGATCATTAGGGTCGCCGACCCAATCTGAATCAGTCAAACCAACCAATAAAGGATTCCCCCCTGAACTGTAATGTATCTCGAACTAAATTGTACCACGGACATAGAGAAGTATCCGTTTAGCTTCTTTCTAATGGATTTCATGGGGTGTTTGCATATATCGGGCAACAAGACCAACAACAAAGGAAATATCAGGATGGGTATGAGTCAAGTATAAGAGGCTACCAACTAACTGACGGTACAGGGTGGCATCAACTGCAGGAGAAGTACAGGTGGCAGTAAGCTTGACTCCAGACTGGAAGGGAGAAGGGGATGGTTTACAATCATCCATGTGAAAGTGATGAAGAAGGTCACAAGCATACTTAGACTGGGAAAGAAAAATTCCTTCATTGGTTTGCAAAACTTGGAGGCCAAGGAAATAGTGCAAAACACCTAAGTCTGTCATTTCAAATTTCTTCTTAAGGTTGGTTTTCACATGGTTTAAAAGTTTTGAGTCACTACCAGTAAGGATAAGATTATCAACATAAAGGACAAGGATTATGAGATGGATTCCTACTTTCTTGGTATAGACATTAGGATCAGAATGGCATCTAGAGAATCTGATGTCAATAAGCAAGTTGTCCATTTTGGCATACCAAGCTCGGGGAGCTTACTTAAGACCATAAAGAGATTTTTTAAGGTGACAAACAAGGCTAGAGTCATTCTGGACATATCCAGGAGGTTGTTCCATGTAGATTTCTTCTTTCAAATTGTCATGCAAGAAGGCGGATTTAACATCCATCTGATGGACCTCCCATTTATGTGAGGCAACAAGGGAAAGAGCAAGGTGGATGGAATTCATTTTGGCTACAGGGGCAAAGGTTTCATTATAGTCAATCCTTTAAACTTGGGAAAATCCTTTGGCATCTAACCAAGCCTTATGTCTTTCAATACTTCCATCTGATGCATACTTAGTTATGTAGACCCATTTACATCTGACAAGTTTTCTTCCTTTTGGAAGAGGTACAAGATCCCAAGTATCGTTTGCCATTAAAGAACGATACTCTTCATTCATTATTGTATCCCAATCTGGATGACCTGAAGATTCTACAAATGTATCTGGATCATGAGTCTCTGAAACTTCAGCCAAAAGAGAATAGGCTTGCTGGAACTGTGAACGTGTTCGATGCTGATCTGAAGGATCACCAACAAGATCACCAACTGCTTCTCGTGTTGAACGGACCCATCTAGGAAGCGGTGGAACTGATGTTGGTTCAGGTTCAAAGGACTCATCTAGAGGAAGGTGAGCAGGCGGAGGTGGATTTTCATCCTCACTGTCATCATCTGAAGAAGAAACCAGAGTAGGAACAAAATAAGGCACAAATGTCGAAGGTGGCTCGTAGGCTGAAGAAGGCACAACCGCTTAATTAGGCTCGTAGGCCAAGAGATTTTCATCAAATTTAACATCTCTACTAAGAATAATTTCATTACAATGTGGTTGAAGAAGTCTGTAACCTTCTCACTTTTAGGCTGCAATGCTTTCCTTTTCTCATCAGGAATGTGAGCCCATGCTATACTGCCAAATACACGGAAGTGACTTACATCTGGTTTAATTTTAGTCCAAGCTTCTTCCAGTGTTATATTTTTAAAAGCCATTGTGGGAGTGTGATTGACTATGTAATTTGCACAGTTGATTGCTTCTGCCAGATACTTTAGACTTAATCCCTTAGATTGGACCATACAATTAGCCATTTCTTTTAATGTGCGGTTCTTTCTCTCAGCAACACCATTTTGTTGTGGTGTATATGGAACAATGTGTTGCATTTGGATGCCCTGTGTAGTGCAGTAACTTGTAAAATTATTGTTCACATATTCGCCTCCATTATTTGTTCTTAACTTTTGAATTTGATGTCCAGATTGTTTTTCTACAAGGGCCTTGTAGGCCAAAAACTTGTCAAAAAATTTGCTCTTAATTTTTAATAAGTAACCCCAAGTACGTCTCGAAAAAAGCATCAATGAAAGTTAAGAAATACTTGCACCCAGAAAATGAAGAAGAAGATAGTGAACCACACAAATCATTGTGAATAAGATACAAAGGGCATGAGGCGTGCCAAGAGGCACGTTTGTCAAAACTATCTCGATGATGTTTGTCGAGAACACAACCGGCACAAACACCATCTCTGCATGAAACAAGAGGAAGACCGGTCACCATCTGTTGATTACATAGTTGTTGCAATGAGCGATAGTTTAGATGACCAAACCACTCATGCCAAAGTTTTCTCAAGTCATCGCTATGAGCAACAAAAACTGATGAAAATTTTGATGACCCAAAGTTGTCAAACTTGTACAACCTAGTAATATCATCAGCAATTCCAGTTGCAAGAACATGCTTAGGAAATTTTAGATCCTTGATTACAACTTGGTGAGGTGAAAACTCAACGGTTTTACCTTCACCTAAATGAGTGATTTGATAGACGGATAGAAGGTTACAAGAAAGACTTGGAACACATAATACATTATTGAAATGACCACTATCTACTTGAATTGTTCCAGATCCTACAACACTAAGAGATCTATCATCACCAACAAATATATTTTTTGTGTTACATTCATTTAGAGCAGAAAATATGGCTTTATCATTATCCATATGATAAGATGCTCCAGAATCAATAAGCCACTCATCAGAAGAAGAAGTAGAAGTTGTATTGAATGAGAAACCAGAAGCGAAAAGTGCATGTCCATGAGAAGAAGAAGAAGAAGTAGAATCAATACTGAAGTTTTGTTTCTTCATCGTTGCTTCTAAAGCTGCCATCTTCTTGAAACATTTAGACTCATCATGACCATCTTTATCACAAAAGTTGCAATGTCTGTCAGTTTTCTTATTTTTATATTTTGCTCCTTTGTCACCATTAGGAGCTAAAGCTGTCTGAGTGGGTTTGGGACCCTTATGTTTCTTGTTGTTGTAGCGAGGATGTTGCTTCTTGGGATACTTGGGTTTATCTTTCTACTGGGCAACTAAGGCTTTGTTGGAGGTACTTGCAGTGTTGATCACTCCAAGTTGTACAAGCTTATCTTCCTCTCTAATCAAAGAAGCACAAAAGGACTCAAGAGTGGGTTTCTCATGGCATAAAAGGTATATACAAACACAGAATATGCACTACCTAGCTTAGAAAGAATAAGATAGATGCAACGCTCTTCCTCCATTTTTATCTTACATTCTTCACATAAAATTCTGAGTGTTTTAAACCTAGATAAATAGTCTCCAAGGAAAGAAAAATCACTTGGACTCAAGGTCAGTATTTTATTTTCTAATTGTTGTGCTCGAATAATATTGAGTTTACCAAACACAGATTCAATCTTTTCCCAAGCTTCTTCGGGGTCATCAAGTTTTTGAAGGTGGTACCTTAAATCGGGAGAGATGGACATTCCAATTAGTCCACATGCTTCATCACTCCTATTAGCCCACTTGGCTTTCTTATCATCATCAATGGGTGCTTTTTCCTTTCCCAAGGTAATCTGGTACAAGCCTTTACTTCTTAATAAATCTTCCATATGAGATTTCCATTGGAAGTAGTTGTTGCTGGTAAGCAAGACATTATTTGTAGAAGCCATATTAAATATGCAGATAATATGGATGTAAAAATTGAAACTGATGATCTGTATGGAAAGAGATTGAAAAGTTATGCGGTTTTTTAAAAAATGGCACTGAAAATGGACTTCCGATGTGAGAGTTACACCCTTTTAAAAAAAAAGGCATAAACGGTAACCAAATGACCACGTGATAGTGTAAATTGCTTTATGGAGTGACCCAATTTTATAAAGAGAAGTGGGGATCACTTTACAATGAAGTTACTTTATAACAAAAAATTTGCATGCAAAATAAATAACTCTAAAATAAAATATTAAAGCTACTTATAGTGATTCACTTTTATACTTGAAGTGAAATACATTTTACAATTTTAGCATGAACTTTTAAAAAAAAAAGTAACAAAAGAGAGACTTGAACTCAAGACCTCTTACTTAATAAGACAAATTTTAACCAAATGATCTAGCAAAACATATTGTAATGTTTAGAAGGAAGATTGTTGTTCTTCTTGTTGTTGTTGGAGAGCGTGCCAAAAAAAGACTCTTTTCACACAAGAAAATTTTTTTGCTTCTTAATGACAACAAGGGTTAGATCTCGGTTAGCTTACCCGAAAGATGCACCTTTTCCTATCTGTTTCTGATTTGTTGAGATTTCACAGGGCGCGGAGCAAAGAGCATACGTATATCTAAAAGAGTAGCAACCCGGAAATAAATAATACAAAACCAACATACTACTCTGCAAAAAATTTAAAAAATATGTATTCAAGCTTTATTCCTCCGTATCTGACTGTAAAGGTTGTATCTTTGGCAAACAGAAACGAAAGTGTTCTTGAATGAAACGAGCACTCTGGATGCAATGGAACAGTCCTTTCAGCCCAGAAATGTATGGAAGTGACATAAACTGGAGATGAGGCAACTCGGCTTCAGGATCTCGATCTACAACAGGAGCGGATCTTCAAACAGGCTCTAATACCATGTTTGACAACATAGGTATTCCAGCAAAGGATGAACACCTTCAGTAACCACTAACATAACCATATCAAAGATCGACACACCGATGTTTTCATGTGGTAAAACCCCTACGGGTAAACATCCACGGCCCCCACCAACGCGGCCACTTGGAGCAGTTTATTAATGCAAAAGAAAAAGATTACAGAGAGATTTTACAAGAGATTTTCTCACAATCGATCATCGGTAAATGACCCTCCATGCTCTTTAAATAGAGATCATGGACCAATCGGGTGTTAAGCCACAGACCAATGGTCATTAAGATCAAGGAGAGTATGAACCGTTGGATCACTCTATGTTGGGAAAATATCGTGACCGTCGAATTTCCTAACTACAAATGCATACTAAATAAACACACTAAGAAACACACTTTTACCTAACGACATATTAGACCAAGTAGTTCTTAACTAACTCCTAAGTGTCTAAATATCCTAACACTTAGAAGGATTTAGAGAAATGCCAAATTTCCCGCATCACATGAGAACTCTTTTAAGATGGCCAAAATGATCTAATCGATTTTTAGAATACACAGTTAAGTCATCAAGATAGATCTGAATAATCTTGTTGATCAAATCGTCAAAAGTTATTTCCATATCTCTTTGAAAAGTGGCACCTCCATTAGATAATCCAAAAGGCACATGTTCATAAGAAAAAGTGCCCCAATGAGTAATAAAAGTGGTTTTATATTTGTCTGCCCTTTTTACCTTGATTTGATTGTAACTAGAAAAATTGTCAAGTAAGGACATCATCTGTGACCCCGCAACTTGCTGCAAAATCATTTCCATATTAGGAAGAGGAAAGTGATCTTTTATACTAGCCCTATTCAATGCGTGAAAATATACACATAATCTGATTTGACCACTTGTTTTTTGAATGGGAACCAAATTGGAAACCCACTTAGAATACTTAACCGGGAAAATGATCCCAACCTTCAAGAGTTTTTCCAACTCCTTTCGAATAGTTGCTTCCAGTGCAGGGTTAATGGGTCTTTGTTTTCCTCTAAATGGTTTTATACCCTCCTGGATAGGAATGGCATGTTGTATAAGATCATGATTAAAACCACTAAGATCCTCATAAGACCAAGAAAAAACATCTTGAAATTCACCAAGCAGCTTGGGGAACTTCAATATTTCTTCATCAAAACAATGGGCACCTATTTTAACATTCTTTGGGGATTTGGGTGTTTCAATGTTCCAGGAAATCGTTTCTCCCACTTTCCTTTTTGACTCCTCTTCTTTATGATTTTCTTTGTTCCATACATCACTCAATGAAAATGAAATTTCTAGAGGAGTCAAGCCTTTAGGAATTTTGTTATCTTCCATCGATATAATTTCCTTAGGCTTATAAGGTTCATTTTGAATGAAAGCACAGATGCTCTCATCACTAGGAAAGACCTGCCATGACTCTATGTTTTCAGGGATGTGCGGACAATAAATATCTTGAAAAGTACAATCAGGTCTTTGTGGCAGAAGTTGTTGAGTAAGAGAAGCTGCAAAAATAGCTAAACTGTCAGCCATTGAGTTCAATTCCCTTTTAACATGAGTGATGTTGAAAGATAGTAAGTTCGATATAAGTGCCCAAACAGTTTGGGTATAGATTTCATTAACTTGTTGTTAGGAGAGTATATCTTACGTACAAAGTTTACAACAAGTTCGGAATCCCCAAAAACTGTAAGGTGACCACAACCCAAATTATAGGCATTTTCAATGCCTAGTAGTAACGCTTGAAATTCAGTGATATTGTTTGTGCAAGCAAACTCTAACCTATAGGAAAAGTTATGAATCTTACCCACAAGAGAGTACAAGATAATACTAGTTATGTTTCCTTCATTGGAGAATGAACCATCGAAGTTCATATGCCACATCCCATCCTCTAAGTTGATTTTTACCAAGGTAGTGTTGTCCTCATCTGCAAAGATGGAATACACTCCTAGGTCCTCCTCGTTATAATCCAAATTAGGTTGTGGGACACTTTCTATGTAAGGTGAAATTCTCCCTTCTCTTAGGACTATGATGTTTTTACCATTCCGGGGAACAGATAAGTGTGTCCCATCGAGTGAGAGGTATCCACCTGTCAAAGCTTGCAATATATTCCTAAGATGATCGAGTAATTATTCATTAGCATATCTATTACTTGAATATTAAGGGTTGTCATTATTTCAGGATGCATGCATAAAACCAAGGTCACATCCTTGATTTCACTTATGGTCGTTTGTTGTAAACTATTATAAGAGAGCATTCTTCTGGGGTTTTCATTTGTACAAGACAAGCCTAGCTCTTCCATAATAATTTTCGACATTACACTTGGGCCCGAACCGTCGTCAATGAGAGAACAATGGGAAATCTTATCCATAATCTTTACAAAAATATAAAATGGGGGGTTTTTTACTGGGTGTCTAAACTTATGTACACTTACTTTATTTACAGATGAATCATCTTCATCTAACTCTTCAGAGAGGTTGGCGACAATGGAATGTTTTCCTTCCATGATTTTTTTTAGATGTTTTTGTTGTTCAGGGACCACCACCATGTCCAGGAGCATAGCATCTGTTTTGATGTTGTCCAACTGATTTAGAATGTTGTATTTGGAAGAGGGAAGAGGGGAGTGTTGGCAGCCAATTCACTTTTTTTTACTGTTTTATGAGCTGCCTACACCAATGTTTTGCAAACATTAATTTTTCGTCGCAATTCTCAAATAAACGACACGTTTATTCTTTGCACCTTTTGCACACTTACTTTCGTTTTGTTTTCACGACTGTAAGCGTGAAAACTTGGTCTTTCGAAGTCGCATTAGAATCATTATTGAATTGTCATTATCCTTCTTGTCGATATGCCTATTGCGCTTACCTTTTAATTATCATTATACAGTTGGCAAGACCTTCTGATCTGCACTCATTTGGCATTCTTTGATTGATCATGTAGTTTCGTTTCATGAGTGATTAAGTTTGTGATTCATTGGCGATTGGATTTATATGTTCTCTGATTTGATCTACTTGACCATTGGTTTCATAAAATACATAGGTGTTATGGTTAAACCCTTAATATATTTCATTTGATATAACACCTAGTTCAAAACGCATTGGTACCTCGCTTAAACTCTTGATATGAATTGATACAACGCATGTCACATGGTCAAAACATTGGTATTGGTTTCGATTCGTATGTTGGTTTTAAATCTATGGCATAATATTGCTTGCGTGCATGGTTTATCCACTTACCAAAGGTTTCAATGGATTGATTGAAATGGCATAGTTAAAATACATGTGCGTTGTGATTTGTATAGTTGAAAGCGTCGGCGGTTGTACCTTGGAAATAACTATTATGCATGGCCAGCGAATAGCTCCACCACCTTCGCACGAGGTCATTAATGCCTTCCCTTATCTGTGTTTTACCTCTATTAGCTCAGGTAACCCTTCGTGCACTCTGCTCCTGTGTGTGCTATGATCCAAACCCTGGACTTACCGTGTGCTCGGCTCCATGGCACCGGTGGTGCGAATCGAGCCAAACAATAGACAAGCCTTACTACTGTTCGACAATGCCTGGAAAGACTTAGAGGATAGCGGTTGGCTCACCTTTGTACAGTTATTCGAGGGTTTTAATCTATTTTTTGCACAGCAGTTCGCCCTGACTTTTGATGGTTGTAGAGCCAAGGTGGGTGATATTCAGTTGGAAATCAGTGAAGAGTTCATTAGCTCTGCCACAGGGTTAGCATCCACGGGCCAACAATGGTTCAAAAACTCTAAAGTGGAAGAGGTGCCATGGCCACTACTGTTCGTCTCACGAAAGGTCACCTCCTGTGATAGAGGTATGTCGATTTCCATGCTTAAACCAAGGTGGCATGACCTTTTGATAGTAGTTAAACAATTCGTGACCTGTGAGGGTCGATATGGACTCGTTTTTCTTTATCACCTTCGACTGTTAATGAATTTTATAGGGTATCCATTGTATATGCCTTTCTATTTCCAGCGTAGCCTATATAAAATGTCAAAAAGGTTTAAAAGAGAAAAGGTCGATAGTAGCCTGTTCCACCATGGCCTAATCAGACTTATCATTGTTCATCACTTAAGTCTCCATGGTGATAGCTGGCGAGCTTTTATCGCTCGAAATGGTTTTGATGATATAGACCCTGTCCAGATTGACAAGCCTACGATTAATGAACCTAAGGTCGGGACACCCGTGCCCTTCCATGTCCTACTGCCCTCTCCTAAACCCTCGGTCGACCCTGATATTAAATTACCCGACGTTATAACTGAGAAGGCTGAGGCTATAAAAAATCCTGTGAGCAAAAAGGTTAGAGGTAACCCTACTATTGATGGCAAAGGAAAAAATAATGCTCAGCTTATCTCGAGAATGGCTAGGAATAAGCCTAAACCTAGTGCTGAGCAGAAGCCCATAGCACTTAGTGAAGATTCGGACTCTGACATAGAACTCTTCCTAGCTAGTGAGTACCCTTACTCACAGGGTCTGTGCTCTGAGCCACCTTATGACTTCGTTTTGAATCTTCCCCCTTGCCTAAGGAACAATCCCAGTTACCCAGGTATCGAACTACCTAACAAAACCCTCGGCAATGTAACCAAACCCTCACCTACATTTTCAAAGCCCGGACAGTCGTCATGTGACCAATGTGATCTGTGGTTGGAACGATACTATGTAGACGTTCCCTTACTTCAATCGAAAGTCAAAGAATTGGAAAACCAAGTTGCAGTGTTGACCAGCCAAAGGGACAAGCTTCGAGCTGTTGATAGGAATCAGAGAACCACTGGTTCCATCGTATTTAGAAATGTTGAATCGGCTACAGCTGTTGTCAACTCCAAAATGTCATGATCAAGCCATCTACTTGTCATCCAGGTATGAATTCAGGTATCAATTTCGTTTTGTGAATTCCTCGGATTAATATAATGATGTGAGTTTGGTTTTCAAATAGCTCTGTCTATCATTTGAAATGGCTTTGTCATAATGTTGTTCATCTTGTACATTGTTTTCGTTTTGCTAAAATTGAATATGGTCATGATTTGGTTAAATGATTCGTTCATGCCCAGTTTAGCCTTTGATAGGTTTTCATTTGATTCGATTGTTTGTCTGTTGAGTAAATGAAATCGATGGTTTTCTTTCGATTGGATTTGTTTGCATCTAATCTGAATAGGAGGTTTTTCATGCTAGATTAGAGCACTATCATGTTTGATTTTGTATGATTTCGTTATGGCTCTAATTTAGTTTGTAAGCTGTGATTTTGGAACGACTTCGTGAGTTTGAATTGATATAATCTTCTAAATCGGGAATACAACTCTGATCGATTTCGATTTGGAAAGAACGACTATGTTTTTCATATTCTCATTTAAGCCTGTGCAAATGATATCTACGCCCTAATCATGGAACGGCTTTGGTTCACAATGACTATGTTAAATTTCAATTGTTTGATTCGTTCTTATCTTGATTGGATTGCTGGTATCTTCAGTTAGTACGATGATTTTCATGAGTTGGATTCATATCATAGATGATGCTCTGCTTGATTTTAATTTGTAAAACGAATTGGTCGACATTTGTTATCTCTGTCAAATCCAGTTATAATTTGTTTTGAAATGAACATTTTCGTTCAATGTCAATCGAGTTTGTTTGCCCCAAATAGCAATAACAAACGATTGAACTAATCCTACAGATCTTGTTGATTGATCTCATTATGATTTCGTTTGTGAACATTTACGCGCCAGTTTTGATTTAATTCGCTCGTGGCATGGGTCGTTTGTTATGTCAATACAGTTATGTCGATTTGAAAATGATCTTGTTTGGATTTGATCGTGTTTCCTGTTGATGAGGCAGCATAACAATTGCCTATGATTTGTTTTAATTGTATCGATTTCAAATTGATATGAAATGATTTCATTACTGTTCGATATGATTATGTTCATCCGATTATGTGGCAACAAACGAAACAGAGTATGCATCTCTGTGGTCCTTTGATTTTAGTTTTGTTTTGATCTCGAATTAGTATAACAATCTCAATTTGAATGATTTGTTTGTCTTTCAAATAGCCATTAGATACTTGTTAATAATTGAATTTAATTATTTAAAGATTTGAATTGATTTTAATGTTGATTATGTGTCTGATTTAGACCAGCTACAGAATCGCAAGATTCTGTAGCTAGTCTATAGAATTAGATTTTTATCATTTTCTTTAACAAAATATCCTCCTAACTTGTTCATTTTTTACCCTTTTTAGGTACATCCGAATTGCATTGGGCATGCTGGACAGTCTAGGAGATGTTTGTGTGTTTTAGTTTTATTTTAGGTTCCTAGTTTAGTCAGACTTGGGATATCTTCCCAGATTTTATGTAAACAGTTTTGATAACTTCCACAGGGATGTTTTACCCTGTGGAAGGTCTTTAAATACTTATTATTTTTTGTAATAAGATCATCCTCACTTGTGGGAGAACCAGGCTATGGATTTCTAATACAAACTGAGACAGGAGTTGATGTTTTGCTACAGCTTTCGCTTTCATAATATCAATCTTTTGTTTCAAGTTTATGCATATCAATTTGCAGCTGATTATAGACTACTTTAGCTATCATAATCTATTGTAGAATGATATGATTTAATTAATGTGTTACCCATATCTGATTTCTTTCATTATTTAAAAAGTACAACAATTACTTGTTTCAGTTAATGAATCACAGATTTCTCTTCTTCGTTAATTGAATCATTTCGTATAGATCTTTGCATACAGGTTTATCTAACTGTGAAGATTTATAAATCATAAGATTGTTGTAATTTTTATGTTTTGTTTGTCCTGTAATCATACTTGAAGAGCACTGCAGCTTATCATTTACGAGAAGCTCCTGGATAATTCAATGCGGGTTTCCTCCCTCCGATCAGCTAAGAAAATCATTACATACAGGACAAATCTGGAGCGTTTCTCCAGGTCAGTTTGTTATTTATTTGTTAGTATAATATTAGTAGTTTAGTTAGATTTGTAGTTAGAATTAGTGTATTAGTTGTTTAGTTTAGTTAGTTTTTGTTTTATTTCTTGTTCATAAAATTATAAAATCAACAAAAAATATCTCTTTCTGTCTTAGGGCAAAATACAAATGAGTTTTTCAGGTTTTCTTTCAAATCTGTAAATTGTAGATATTGTACATTTTGTGAATAAGTTTTATTTCAGTTAGTAGTTAGATATTTAATTAGTTAGAGTTAGTATAGTATTAGATAGTAGATTGTATATAGATAGAATAGTTAGATTAGTTTATTAGTTTGTTTTAATAGTTAGTTTTAGTTAGATTAGTTAGTTTAGAGTAGTTTTCTTTTTTGTTTTCTTAGGACCTTTAGATCGGCTAACGGAGACGCTAAACCCGTCAGGGTGGTTCATCCCAAACGGCTTGGGTTATTAGACAACCCCGGACCGGTTCCACTCTTCCAGTTGACGGACGGTCAATTTCGCCCGCCAACAGGGAGGTAGTTCCTTGACTATCTAGAGCCTTAGGAACCTGAACAGTAGCAGCTAATGAAGATGAGCTTGGGCTAGAAGAAATGCAGGGAGGATCATATTTGTTTTTGGGAGCATAGGATTTATTCCTACTATTTATGATCATGACATCCTCTGGCTCTGCAAAGTCTAGGACAACGATAGTAGTTTCAAGTCTCTTACCAAAGTTTTTATCTCTAGCACTCTTCTTTACCTCACATGTACTTTCCTCATGGTGTTCCTCACAAAAATTACACAAACTACGAGGCATGATCGCTTTAGGCTGAAAATTATTTTCATTTGGATTTCTAAAGGGGGGTGCATAAGAAGATGAAGCTCCAGGGGTAAGAGAGGGGACATTTCCTTTCCGCTCATACGTTGTCATTCGATTATTCATGTCTTGTGCAAGATGTAAGAGGGCAGGCATGCTTGTTTGTTTAATTGAGTCTCCCCCAGGAAGACATGTTCTTTCAAGTTGTTCTTCATACTGTAAACAAGTGTGCAGAGCGGAACCAAGTTTATCAAAGGCCTTTTCCTCAAGCCTATGACGATAGGGGGAAGGTAATGCATTATAATAATATTGCATGAAAGCGGCTTGGTTTTGAGGGCGAATGAGCTCATGGATTTGGTTGTACAATTTGGTGAAACGTAAGTTGAAGGACTTGATAGTCTCACCATCTTTATAAGCGATGTTATTGTACTCCCATAACTGCTCGGTTGGGCTTTTGGATTGCCCATAGGTATATTTGAACCAATAGACTAACTCCTCCCAAGTAGATAAAATATTAGGAGGGAGATCAAAGAAATCGGTCGCATCCTTCCCTTTAAGGGAATTCACAACTAAGCGCATACAACTGTCGTTGTCATTGGCTCTTATGTTGTGATAGGAATTAGAAAATGCCACCAAGTGTTCATTCGTAGTGACAATGTTATTCCCTAAAAACCTAGGGATATTCTCTTTGAATTTAGGAAGTGGATGAGTAGCAGGTGCTAGATTAAGAGGGGAGGAAACATGCCATAGGGTAGTTGTAGTATCTTCTTCAAACTGAAAGAGCCCATAATTTTTAATGACTTTGGCGGGGTTTGTAGTAGATTGGACAAGGACTTGGTGACTATATAAGCTACCAATCACTGACGAGGTTGAATATTGAGATGAAGAAGCACCTCTAGTGCCACCAAAGCCACCACTAGATGCCATCTTGTGAATGATAGGTAAGGGAGAGAAAGACGAACTAGATGAATCAGACAAAGTTCTCCTTAGAGCACTTGGTTGGGTTGACAAAACATCGTTCCTTATTCCTATTTAAGCAATAGTATTAATTTTCGGCGATAAACCTCTTCTTCTCCTAGAGATACGAGGGTCTAAGGACATGAAAAGAAGATCGAAACTGTAGGAAAAATAAAGTTATGGTAGATTCCTAGGATGTCTTTTCCTAGCTTCCCAATGTTCTTGGACACTTATGTTTTGTTCAATTGTTTCCCATGAGAGATTAAGCTCAACCCAGTTATTAGCGGTATCTAAGATGGTATTAAACAAGTTTAAAGTAATGTCGGTCTGATCTTGAATACCGGGCTCAATATCGGGCTGCCTTGCAACAGGTACAGACATTAAGAAATGAAACAGTCAAAGGATTAATATAAGAAATGCAAATACATTCAATGATAATCAAGCATAAAAATCAACCAGAGAGATATGGAAGATCTCCCCAGTATGGTCGCCAAAGAAATGTTGAGGAAAAGACATGAAATGATCTTACTCAAGCATTTTCAGATCTTGCTTGGCTAAGGCAAGATAGACGGGAATATCACCCTATGTTTATAGCCTCAAAATTGTTTCTCAATCCACAAGTATTAGTTACAAGGGCTTAGGCTGATTTTTTTAAATAGAAGATTGTTGTAAAATTCAACATTTATATAATTTTATGAATATAACAAATGAAAAAGTAAATGTGGAGACAAAACCAAAAATACCAAGTCACATATTAACATAGATGAGACAGAATAGCAATCACTTATTTCATTCCAATAAATCAAAAGAATCATTCTCTTTACAAAAATCCCTAAGGAAGTTTGGACCAAAGTCAAACTTAGATGTCCCCGATGAAAACCATACAAAAAGACTTCTGACAGAAAGTAAAAAAATGAACTTTAAAAGTTGGATCATCTTGCCACAGATTGTTTCCCACTCAACTCTGCACAATATCATTTATCAATCATGAAATTTAATTCATAAACAGGCAAGTCTACACAAACTATCAAAGATAGATCAACACCTCTCAAAACAAGTGTTTGAATGATGTAATTCAGCCTTGAATCTTATTGTCTACAATAGGACCCTGTTGTCATAAAAGAGAATTAGGCTTTTAATGAATTGAAGAATGAATGAAAACTGAACTATCTCAATAAAACTCAAGAGCAAACCTTAGTACGATTTCTCCTTCTATTCTCCACTTGTTCTTCCTTCTCATTTTTCTTTTATGCATCCCAAAATTAGTTGAAGTAATTCAACTACTTCGTTTAGTTAAGTTAGCTAAAACTCAACTAACTTTTAGTTAGGGAAAGAATTAATATAATAATAATAAGGGTCTTTTAATAGATAATAACTAGTAGGTGGGACCCCTTGTGACTCCCTTTAGTTTCTTAACAAAAATAAACATAACTAGTCAATCAATCAAACACATCCCTCCTTGTGGCTCCCATCATCATTCTCATAATTTGAAAATTAAATCTCAATGATATTTTAAACCATATCCAAACATATAATATCCAAAATATCCAAAAATAATATGTTGTCCAAAACTTCAGCAGTCAATTGTTCTCAACATATCAATAATAAAATTTACTCAAAAACTATATTTGCCAATTTGGGAGGCAATTTTCCCTTTGTTGTTGTTGTCTCCCTTTGAATTTCCTAAATTGGCCTTAAGTTGTGTGGAGCCTGGAGGATTGATCTCACTAATGACATGAGAACAATCATCTCTCAAGTGCATGTAGGATGAAACAGATTTGGCTGAATCACTTGAGGGAGAGGAAGGGGCAACATCATCTTTTCCTTTGTCATGTGTGTGGTGGGCTTCAGTTTTGAGTCTTTTGTTTGCGTGGGAGGATTGTACAGGTGAGTGTGTAGGGGAAATTTGGACATTTGGGTTAACCAGTGGAGGAGCAGGTAGGGAAAAATTAGGCCAGCCACGATGTTGGGAGACTGCTGGGTGAAAAATCTCTTGCCATCCGTCATTCTCAGGAACTTCAGTTTGCAATAAAACATGAGGGGGGACAGGGATACCTGAGACATGCAGGGGTTGTAAGGGAGGCCTTTATGGCCTAGGTTGGACTACCCCTTGACCAATCCAGTTGAAAAATCCATCTTGGAAGAGTTGGTTTAACTCTTGTGGATCTGCATCAAAATGTATCAAGAATATTGGCCTTCTAGGCCCTCTGTTCCAATTCCCTCTGCTGAAGAAGCTCATCCTTTATGCATTGTTTATTAGCAACTAGCTTCTTAAACAAACCATACATGATATCTCTTAATATGAAACAAAAATTGGCTCAACAATCACATCAGACCCATGCAATTGTAACACCATGTTTCCCCCAGATTGTAAATATAACTGAACTGGCCAAGGACTATGGCAAAACTCATAAGTATGAATATGTGTTGTAAATGGACCTGTAGGAAGAGGTCAATGAATGTAAATGATAGTTTTAATTTATTGCAAAACTGCTGAGAGGGGATGTGCGGAAAAGAGACCACGATGGTGGTGGAGGGCACCTTGAAAAAGGGGCGTTAACTTCCACTGAGAATTTAATACCGTATTTGGACTCCACTGGCCCGGAGAACCAAAAGCAGCTCGCTAGCCCTGAAAATTAATGGCTCACAGACTGGTAGGCGGATGTCTTGATGAGGGATGGGATGGTGAACCGCCCATCCGTAGGGACATCAGGCCTGATCAGTGCGAGGAAAATCGTGCCACACGCAACCTCGCGAGAGGATAAGGCGTATGGCTGAAACGATTGAAAGGGGGGCAGACGCAAGGGGAACTCTGGCAATTTTTTATGCAGAGTGAGTGATCGCAGAGAGGAAGGATTGCAACCTTCGCTCCTGGGCACTGGCAGACAGAGAGATGCAGGTCTCAAGACATCGTGGTCTCAGCTCGGGGGTGGCTAGTGGTAAATCCAGTAGGAGTCGCTACGCCTACGGTTGGGTGGAAATGAGCACCCCTCTCAGCAGTCCCTTCCATTACTGAAGTTATATCTGATAAGT
>ML792821.1:216318-234194 GCA_009831015.1 Picea engelmannii
TCGGGGAAATCCAAGTGAAAACCCCGACAAGATCTGAGCCGTCAAACAGCAGGGACACGTGGCAGAGGATCCCAGAGAGTCGGAGTTCGGCATATCGGGGTTTTTGAATACATAGAACTCTTGCCATCCGGAATCGCGATCCGTGATTTACCGATAGGATCTGAGTCATCCATCTGAGGGACAGGTGTCGGAGATTAAGGCGCTATCAGAGTTTGACGCATCGGAAAATCGGAGTTCTCGAGGCCATGAGAACCAAGACCTCATAAGTCCCGAAACCCCGAGAATCAATCTGTGCCGTCCATCTGCGAGGACAGGTGGCAAAGGATCGGGTGCCTTCGGAGTTTTGTTCATCGGAGTTTTCGATGGTAAGGAAATTGTGCATCAGGAAATCGCGACCCGCGATTTCCCGATGAGATCTGAGCCGTTCATGACGAGGATGTGTGTCAGAAGATCCCGAGGGTTCGGGGTTCGGCAATTCGGGATTCTCGATGACAAGAAACTCACGACAGGAGGAATCGTGAAATCCCGAAACGTGACAGTCCCCTAGTTATAGCACCCCAGTGGAGGACAGGTGTCACTCCATGCCATCATAAGAAGTGTGGGCCATAGGCGCCGGAACAAGGGACAAATGTCGGAAGATCAAGCTTGGCCGTGAGTCCACGCCAAGTGGCATCGGGGATCGGGGAATCGGAATTTACGAAGGCTTGTGCATCACGACATCATAAACCCCAAAACCCCGATGGGTAGCTATAGAACCGCGGACAGATGGTAGCAGGTCACCTGAGAACGAAGCTAGCCTAGAGGGCTAATGCGTTAGGGACATATCGGGGGTCAGAGGATCGCAGGTTCCGAGGACTCGTGAATTGCGACATCAGAAAACCCGAAACTCCGATAGGAGTTGCCCTGAGAGGAAGTAAGACCACGGCCGTAAAGGCAGTGAACCACAGGCTTGGCCTGGGGAGCTAATGCGTGAGGAGCACATCGGGATCCGAAGGATCGCGAGTCATGGGGGTGAATGAGTTTGACATTAGAAACCCCGAATCCCGATAGTTAACCAGGGGTTGGCATTTCGCAAATGCCGGTTTTCTGGAGATTTCTCACTTGTGGGAGATTAATCCAAAATTTTTAAAAATTATGATAGTGGGTGTGTTACAGCAATCCAATCCATAAAATTCATTTCATAATTGTCAATGAGCAGGGAATGAATAAGTGTTATGGGATATTTGAGAGGGTTGTATTGAGCAGAAAAGTGATAAAATGAAAGGGAGTAAGAACATGATTACTGCTCAACAAATCTTTAAACAATCGACTATGTTACAATAACAAAATCATATCAATTGTGATCCATGTCTGTGTTATCTTTTAATTGTTGTAATGCAGAGTTTCCATTTAAATTTAATTTAATTTTAAGAACAGGCCATGCAAAGTGAATCTGGGATTGTGAGGGGATTCGTAATGAGCGCAAAAGTGAGAAAATGACAGGGGATTTAATTGATAATGTTCATAAAACAAATTAAAAAATCAATAATCATAACTCTGTATTAAAATCAATCCAAAAAGCACCAACATTCATTGTTTCTCAATTGTATACCAACCTACTTGTTGTTCCAATAATTAAATTTCCCAGAATTCCTTAATTCATAACAGTCTGTGCAATCATAAAAAAAATATTTTCATTCAACAGTCTTGTTTAACAAAACGTTGATCCCTTCTTTCTTTGTTTTTTTCTTTTAAAAATAATCAAAAAGTGCACAACAATATGCTCGACATCTATCCCTGATAATCCATAATGCACCATGATAACAATCAACATCCACTGTTTACCAATCAACAATCGGGCCCAATTCAAATTTACATAGGTCTCTTCTCAAAACGTGAACAGACTTCAAGGCATGCACGATTATACACAATCTTCATCATATCAATCACAAAATCTTGAAATGAAACAACAGTCAACCAAAACATAAACCCCGAGCCTTATCTATGTGGGTATAACTTTCTTTTAAAACCATTGGTAATATGTACGATGATTCCAATATAATATATGAAGTGAACAAAACCAAACTACACACATGCATCATTTTTACACTTGCCAGAACCCTGATCGGGCTTAGTAAAATTCACACAGGTGTTTTCATTTGCAATCAAGACCACACTGGATAAAACACAGTGAGCGAAACCATAATGAATAGGAAGACAGTCCTCAACTATCTGCAACCATTCATTTCCATTTTTGCTTGTTCAATTTTTTTTATCGTAGAAGGATCAGACAAAGACTTGACGAGAGAGAAAGTGTCTTTAAAAGACTTCCATAACCGTTTAACTAATAACCAATTCTTGACAACCACAGAAGGTGTCCTAGGAGAGAAAAGACAGTTAGAGTCCAAATCGGGCTTTGTCAAAATCAAATGCAGGGAGGCAACAAGAGCCTGTTCATCTTTTAAACAAAAATACATTTCGAACAAGACACAACAGTGAGCCATACAATATTTACTTATCACTCCAATTATGGGCAACAAAACCAATAGTTAACCACCAAGGAGAGCAAAGACATGCAAGGAAAAATAACCCAATGCACACAAGGCATATAAACTTGTAGAGAAGAGACGAGGTTAACTTAACAGTGGCGATTATTTAAAAAAAAAACCAGAGATATAACATCATTTTTCAAGCCTTAAGAGTTGAACAACCTGACAACAACATTAGTGAGGATGCACGCGTCCTTTTGACATAACGTTGAGATACCACTTGTATCAATCCACAACCACACAAACATGTATTAACATTAGGGGCCACCCAAGACTGGATCTTGGGACACTTCAATGAAAAGACAGTAAGAACGGGCCATCAACCACAACTCGGGGTTTGAATAAAAGAACACAACAACTGTTGGCAATTTCTCTGTGACTGGGTAAGGGTTACCACCACGACTATGATGAAACGAGTTAACTGACAATGATACACAGAACAAAACCCTCAATCATCAACGCAAATCCATATTGCACCATTGTTCACTTAATATTCCACAGAGACCCATCATGATACTAAAATGATCGAGCAAACAACCAATGCGCAACTCAAAAATACCCATTCCTTTGCTTGCAATCCCAAACATTTTTCAGTCATCGCATAGGGCCATAACACACATATACACAGTTGAAATTCTCAAGAACACACTGAATCCAAGCATCATTGAGCCATCATTTGGTTCATACAACAGAGAATACATCATGGATGGAGAGAAAAAGAATCATACATGTGGAAAAATGCTTAAATGGCGAGTTGGTCGAGCCTCTCTTCCAAAAACCTGAAAACACGGAGCTTCACAACCAACAGAGAGAAAAATTCAAAAATGGAACAATGTTAAGGTGATGGGCGATAGGGAAAGTATAAAGTGACATGCAGTAAATGCATGTCACTTCACTTGGCCCATTCAATTTGAAGTATGAGACAACCCAATAAGCAACACATTCACCAACAATTAAACCATATAACCAATGTGTATTCAATGCCAAACCATCATGAAATCTGAGACGATATCCATTGCATAGTGTGCCACCCAATATAATTTACACATTAACCCTTGCCATAACTCCAAGCAATAATACATATTAACAATGTTATATGCGCCTCCATTCAAATCTAATGAAATTTGCATAGTCCATTAACCAAACAATAGCATAATTATTAGGACTAACACTAATATCCCTTAACTTTTCCATTTGAACTTGCATATAATCTTTTATTATAGCTCAAATATATAACTTCTTTCCTTTTGTTACACTTTAGGATCTTTTCATAGGTTTTTTTATTTGTTTTGATAATGCTACCATTAAAATATCCTTTGCATATATGTGGCTAGGTAATCAACATAAGAATTAGTAACAAAGTTGTAACATAGCAACTGTAACAACATCATCCTCACAACCATAAAATTGTTCTGTGTCGCCAAAATGCATCACCGACCTATTATCACATCAAATGAAACCAAGATTGCATCGTAAAAAATGCAGGATTGTGTAGGCAACATAAAAAACAGCAGCAAAACATGTGCAATATGTTTATCCTTACGCCTCTAGTCTACAAGGGGGTCCCACCTACTAGTATTATATTATTATCATAGTTAAATAATAGTGCTTTAGAAATACTTTGCGGGCGAAATTCATCATTACGATTTTAATCGTCAACAGTTATTTCCTTTTGGACCATGCACAATTGATGAGGTGCCTTTATTTGGGTCACACATGCCACTTTCCTCACCTTCTAGGAGGGCACATTCTAATTTGGTTGACTATTCTTCATTATTGTGTGTTGGATTATCATTTGACTAGACCATGGGACATTGGCATACTTTGAAGAGGGCGCACCTTTATCTGTGCTCTCTTGGACCATGTGTGAGGTTTCTTGATCATATTTTCACTATTTTATGAGGGTGCCCCTCCATTTTGGGATATTGTTGTAACTACTTGAGTATTGCCCCATGGTTTCTTGTTCTCCTTGTTTTTTCACATGGTATTGTATCTACCCATGGTTTTCTACATGGTTCTAGAAGGACACGTCTCCTATATAAAGAAGGCTTTTCCCTCATTTGTAATTAGAGTTTGTAGGATAAAGGATATCATTTGACTCATTTCTATGTGTGTTATTGGTTTCAACTTAGTATTTCTTGGGTAAATTCTTGTGAGGGATCTAGAAAGAGGGTTTTACTTGTAACAAGTGAATATGGATTGAGAAATCTAGCTAGGAGCCACAAGAGGAGCAAAGTGCTACAATGGAGGAGCTTCAGAAGGTAAAGGTTTTCCTTATAGTATTTAGTTTTTTGTATTTAGACTAGAGTATTGAGTTTGGAAAAGCTTCATTTTCTTTCTAACTCTTACCACTAGGATAGTGTCGAGGCTAACTCTTGCTACTTAAGGAACTGGTAACACACTCTTGTCATCGTCTAGATCTTGGAGCACCAAAACCTTCTTGGAGGAATTCGCTAAGTACAACTTTAAGTTTTCTAGTATCCCAAAATATTTTGCAAGGACTTGGGGTTTAATTCTAAATATCCATATAACATTGTAGCATTTCCATGATCTAAACATCTCAACAAAGTGACTCGATGCCTCACTAAGTAGAATGCTCTCGTCTAAAGGAGTAAACGACTCACTTAAAGTTGCACATGATTGTTGGAAATCCACTTCTTTTTATCCATCTCATAGTTAACAAGTGTGGAAACTTGATTTTAAGGTGCAAATGATTTATGAATTTACTTTATGCACATGTTAAACACATTTCAAAGGCTGATAATTGGTGGGAATTCTACTTGTTTCACTTGTCGATTTACGCCTGTCATGTTTTTTTAATATGCTAGACATAATAATTCATCAATACATGGATCTTGCTTAATGGCCTATTAAGGGATCTCTTTTGTTACATGCATTGTTGGGACAATTATGATATGGTTAAGAGATCTTCGCTCCCATCGCAAACACCAATACTAGGAAGCATTAAAAGTTAAATTCACATAACACAAGTGATCTCAAGGGCATATTTATTTTTGTTAAATTCACATAACACTTGATCTCAAGGGCATATTTATTTTTTTAAAATTCACATAACACTTGATATCAAGGGCATATTTATTTTTGTTAACACTCATGATTATGGATGGTTTATCATGTGTTTGAGTATATTATATTTATGCACTAAAGTCTCTACAGATCAAGCATTATTCACTTATGATTATAGATTGTGTAATCAGTGGAATCAAATAGTGAATGGTCTTTATAAATTCCTAGCACTTGGAGATATTTTTATCTTGATGCAACGAGTTTGATATGTATGGCATGGATCTAAAACCTAATAACAACTAGGTGCATGTGAAACACCTTAATTCAACCTTAAAACACATGTGATCAAACTTATAAGTTTGATATCTCACTATTGATATATACATTTTAGTGTTGGAATTTCTATAGACATTCCACTTAATCACATATATTCAAGTGTTGGGTTCATATTTCAAGGGTAAATTTCTTCTATTCCATACACTATTGTCTAAAACATTGAAATATTACTTGAATGCTAAGTAAAACCTCATAATTGTGGCTATGGGTACTTGTTGATCCAACACAAATATTTTTTCATTTAGTAACCAACACCTTAAAATTTTATGGTTGATGAGTTTCACCTCAAAGACAATGGTTTGAAGATAGTTAAACACAATACATCTAGTTATATTTTTCTATCCTTTGAGATCTGATTTATAATCGTGGTTGAGCTGTGAATTGGCCACATCTTTGGGCTATCAACACATGTTTCACAAGGATGATGAGATTGTTAAATGAATGATAAACTCCTTGATTCCTATTCTTAGATCAGTTTCATTTCAATACTTCATATGGTTAATGGGAATGCCATCTAAAACTATTAAATGTTGAGCAAGTTTGATCCATTTATATGTCATGCTATCTTTCATTGAGTTTTCCAGTATAACATAATTTCATGGTACAAGCAATTTCATATTATCCAAAGCTTGTTTAATCTAGACATTTAAACAACTACTTGTGCATGTTTAAAAAAAAAATCATCTTGAGAGTGAGAGGTTACAAATCGTTAGCTTTTGTTGAGTCCAAGTTAGAGGGATCCTTTCCTATACAATGACCTAGCTTGGATTAACCATAGTAAAACCCTCCTTAGGTTAGGAAACCCTCATATTAGCCTTGAAGCAAGATGGAAGGCCACTAAGGTGACAATGGGTGGCTTGCTTAGTGGTTGCTCCTAGGCTCTCCCATTGGGTTAGGACTTTTCCCCTAGGAGAGATTTTGAGTAGTAACAGGTTCTATCCAGTACCTCCTCCATTAACACTACTAACTCTTTATCTCTCTGACCTGCTAGAAATTCTAAGCCCCAAAAACTCCTCCATTAATACCAAACTGCACCTTGTTGTATCTCCATGAAAGTTTTCAGTTGTCCCTGATATGTCATCAAGGAAGTCGACCCCACCCTATTAATTTTCATTGTTGTAGGCATTATAGGCTTCTTGTAGAATCAATTACTCGTTGGAATGAGCAACACAAATGACAACATAAAACCAACAACACAAGTAGCAACACAAATGGATTTGCAGGTTGATTACTTGTTGGGACGGCCAACACAAAGGACAAATTATAGTGAGTAATGGACTATTTGGTCAACATATTAGTCATTTACACCTAGGGAAATACTACATTGTCACTTAATGATTCAGGGTATAGTTTATTTATTTATTTTTATGTATTTCTTTAATGCTAGTAAATGATAGAAATAGTTTATTTAAGACTTTCCATCCAATCAAAAGTAAACACACACACCTAAATTTGTTTCCCAGGAAAAAACGTACTTTATTATTCGAGATGAAAATCAAAGTACATTCCAAAGGTACGTGAAGCACAATCGCGACAATCGATCTCTTTAAGAAAAACTAGCAAAGAAGATTAAGACAAATTTAGACTATAATAGATAGCAAAGATCCACAACTATGAATATCTTCAAATACATCAACAACCATACAACCATAAAAAATATAAAAAAACATAGATTGTCATTCAATACAAATAATCATCTTCCATTCCTAAAAAAGGCTAGTTTCTATCTAAAATCAGTTTTCTAGTAGGTCCTCCAGGCGACCCTGGAAGAGTGTAGCATCTTCATGTGAAAGGACCTAATAATTTCCAGCTAGAAGGTATAATCCTTCCTTTGACAGTGAGTCAGCCTTCTCATTGAATTGTCTATAAACTTGGACATGTTGAACCTCTAGGAAAGTAGAATAAATATATTTTATCTATTGTGCAAGTTCTTGGAGGTTTAAGTGAGAACCCAAAGCTCATTAGTCATCCATTTGACCACTAGAGAAGAGTCACCCACCACTTGTCCAAGAAGAATATTTTTTGAGGCGGAAAATTTTAGGGGGTAGAAAAGAGATAGTAACTCAACTTTGTTAATGATCCCCCTCCTAGTAGTGGATTTAAAGGTATAAATTGATGTTCAATAATATATAAAACAAATCCTAGGCCACACAAATGTTCATCACCTTGGCACGCCCCGTCGAGAAAGGCCCAAAGTCTACTCTAATCAATGTCAAGGGGTGCCACCTACTTGACTGGTTTTGTTTTAGATGGATCATATTTAGAAATAAAAATATGTATAGATTGATAGGCCACGATCTCAATAATTAAAGATTTCCCTTCAAATATTGTTGTATTGTAGGTAGACTAGATGCTCCACACAATAAATAAGGGAAGGGATTGATAGGATTTCAAATCATTTTGACTAAACCCATCCTGAAGACACGAATCAACTCTTTCATTATTCCAAACCCCATGGATCATGAGAGCTTTGTTTACCTCATGCCATATTGACTTTGTGAAATTGTATTTAATAAAGAGGTGTTGCGAGTTTTCATCATTTCCTTTGCATAAGTAACACAACCCCAAACGATTAAAATTTCTTCGTTGTAAATCTTCCCAGGTTAGAATTTTATCTCTAATCCCAAGCCAAATTAAGATTATACTTTTAGGCGAAGCATTTAATTTCCATAAAGGTTTCCACCACCAGATGACCTCTCAGATTCTTCCCTCAACGAGAGTCTGATATCCAATCTTCACACTATAAGTTCCCCTAGAGATATTATAAAGCTACACCAACTCATCCTTATTTCCTCTAATCTAGATGTGAGCTTTTGATAGGACTTGAATAAATATTCCCAACGCAATCTTCAAACCTTAGGGATACCCAAATTCTCAAACAAGAGCCACCCATGTTTCCATATGGTCGTAGAATCTTGGTCAACTATCCTAGATAGAGTGGATCTACCCAGTTGTTATAGGGCTTGGACCATTTCCTCAGGAAGTAGCATTTCCTTAGTGAAACCCATGATAGAATAAAAAACAACTCTGACATCAACGCCTTTACCTACCTTCCATGCTAGATATCTCATAATGATCAAAAAAGAAAATGACAAGGATTTTCACTAATTGGATACTCCTTGAATACTCCTATGTTCCTTTCTGACCTAGTCAAGGATGGAGCCCGGATCTACATACTTTTCTAGTAGAATATCCCTCCATATAATATTTTTATTCATAAAGTTCCAAATAGATCTAGTTGCAAGGGATTTTCCAAAAAGTTTGACATATTTTAATACGCACCCCCCCTCCCCATTTTTTTGGAAAGTGTGACTAATTTCCAATTTTCCAAGTGCATACCTTTGTATTATCCACTCGCTCTCCAAAGGTAATTGAAGCATATCTTTTGAATAAATTCCATAGAGCCCTTAGGAATGTAAGCCAAAAAATGCCAATAAACATATATTGCTTCCTATTATCCCCAACTCCTATGGATAACTAAGGAGATGGCGTCTCGAGGCCCTCAAGTTGCATACATGGAGTACCGAGAGACAACCTGACCAACAATGTCCACTTGCACAGACAGAGACCAACCTCACCACCACAGCTCCAAGTTCATCATGAAGGTATCCACCACATCAGTTGGATTCTGGAAGACATTGGGTCTTGCTCCATGAGGTACAAGTTAGGTATTATTCTGAGTGTCATTTCAATATCTAAGGCATTTGAGTTTGTTGCATCTATTATTTCTTTTGATTATGTAACGTTTTCTTCAACATTATGCTATTTTCCATGTTTCACTTTGGTGGTTGATATTGCACCCTAGTAAGTGGGTCACCCTTAGGGATAGGTTTTCTATTGAGAGGTCCTCTTGACGAGTCATCATCCCATTCCTGACCATACTTGTCACTTTCCACACTTCATCCCCTCATCTCTTTACCTTTTGGGGTTTTCGGTTGTATTGACCTAAGAAGGGGTTATCCCTCATTTCATGGGAAGAAGGGGTTGAAGGCCCAGATTCTTGTAGCTTGAAAAAGATAAAATCCAATCATGAACCTTCTAAATTATCTCCCAGGGATCTCGAGGACAATGAAATGTCTCTCGTAAGAAACTAATGGGACCCGTGAAAAATAACTAATACAAATTCCAACCAAGGTGGAGCATGTGTGGGAACTGTTTTTCATGCTTAGGTAGAATCCCCACACATGTTTTCAACTTAGGGAAGCATGATGTGACCAGGGTAGAGTCAAGGTGGGAACTGTTTTTCATGCTTAGGTAGAATCCCTGCCTTGGCTTCAACCTGGAAAAATCCTAAAAGAACAAAAGGCAATAAATGGGCTTGGAAAAACGATCCATTGAAAACCAAGGTGCAACACACCCTCTACAAAGGCACCCATAAATGAGACACTACAACCCCTTGTATGTCATGAACACCATGCCCAAAAGTATTCCCCCCATCCATGACACCTCATCCACATGACTTATAAAGAGGTCCCCTTGGGAAACACCCCTAAACTTGAGGTACAATTCACCCAATAGGTCACTTTGTCTACCCTCCCATACCTAAACTTGGAAAATTGCATAGAGTCTTTGAGCATTTGTTTATTTTGATGAGGTGTTTGGATGTAAATGCTTAGATGACTCTTTTATTGATTTGATTGACTCATTATGAAGAAATTGAATTGAGATCCTTGGAGGGCATATCCATTTGTCTTTGCGAGACCTAATTGATGGACAGTTTTGGAAGAACAAGCCTAGCTTGGGCTTCCATGGGGCTTGAATCCCACAGGTTGGATTCCAATGTCCCACACTCTAGATTATGATGACATGCCTTTGGAGGCCTAGAGGACACCTTGGAGGATATTTTCCAACCCCTACATGACAAACGACTTGCTTGAAAGGGGAAAAACGTCACCTTTTGGGGGCTTGATGTCACCTAGGGCTAGGTTTTGGTGGTGATGATGGACAGTTGGAACATTTTGAGGAAGAGGCCCATGGATCAAGGAAGAAAGGATTTGGTTGAATACTATTGGCCTTTGGAGGCCTAGCGCTCCCTTCTCCAACTCAACGACTTGACCAAAAGTTCCAAACGTTGCCCAAAAGAAGGGTGACGTCATGTTTCTAGGGTTTATCTTATGTGCAAAACATGAATTAAATAATATTACTTTTGTAAAGGGGAAAGATAAAAGTTGTTGACCCCTTATATTGTGTTTTACCCTAAGTTTTGTGGAGAAATATGTCTTAGAACATTTTGTATAAATATATATCAACTCTATTTCATTTTATCATAACTCTCCCATCTTGGAGAGGATACTTGGCTGAAATTTGTGCCCTACTTGGGAAAGTTCATTCTCTCTCTCTCTCTCTCTCTCTCTCTCTCTCTCTCTCTCTCTCTCTCTCTCTATTTTTTCTTTCACTTGTCTTTTGGAGTAAAGTGGTGCACTATCTCTTGGAGGTTCTTTCTCTTGCCTTGGTGATGAAAATTCTTGGTAACTAGGGTTTGTCTTGGCATTTTTCTTGGACTTTGTAAGGAAAATATGCAGTTGTTAGGTTTCTTTCTTGTTCCATGGTTGTTATTGGCTAGATCCTTGGACGAGTATAATGGAATACACCCTCCAACAAGTTTTTATCATTGTTGTTTGTTGAAAGGACTATTGCAAAGGTTGCTAGGAGGAGTAAAAGAGTTTACACCCTCCTAGATATTACCTTGTTAAGGTTACTTGTTAAAGGGAGTAAAATGGATTACACCCCTTGAGAAGTAGTAGTCCTAACCTAGTACAAGAAGACTACATAACCCATTTTTCAAGGCACTAATCATTTATTGCATTGGAGAAATAAAATATTTGCATTGAAATACATGATTTTACGAGATATTGAATTTGTTCAAAGTGGAATCAATTCTTTTCCTTAATCACTTGCTTGAGCCACTAGGGTGTTTTGATTGGTCAAGGATATCTTTCTTTTGTTACAAACTTATGCTACATCCATTAGGGATGTTGCAAACCCTCTTTTTCAAGCTTAATTTCTCACTCTTTTACTGTTGGAAATAGTTGGAAAGTTGCTACTGTTAATCTACTTGATGTTGGCTATTGTTGGAAAAAAATTGGCTAATTCCTTGGGATAAAAATTGCAGCTGCAAAAAATATTTGCTACAGCCATCTGGATGCTCTGAAAAAATCTTTGAAAACACCTTTTTGCAACCCTAATTCACCATCAAATCTTGTGCTAAAGTATTGGGAATTAGTCTACATGTTTAGTGCTTCATTGCCCAATAAATACTTGATGCTTTTGATGGTTATTTTTGTAGTAAGTAATTGATTTCATTGTATATATTCGCTTATTGTTGTAAAATAGGACAACAAGATCCACTTGCGTGTCCCATTGATCTTAAGGCTTGTATCACTCTTATCTGTCTTGTCTCGGGCAAGTCTAACACTTTGGTGCATGTACCCAAGTCTTTGGCAATAATATCCTTTCAACAAGACTCGTTTTCAAGCCCTCATACTTCTTCCATAATTGACCTAATGGGTTCCTCTCATTATCTCTCCATATTATGTCTCAATCTTCCTAGGTTCATTCGGGATTACCCTCTTGAGGTGATCACTTCAACTCTAAAGTGATGGGAATACCTATCTGAGGTGATAGTGGGTAGGTGTTCTCTTAGTTGTCTCCATATTGTGGTTTGGGTCGGGCGTTTCCCAACCTACAATTTTTGCAATAACACTTCCAAAACCAATTTGACTAATATTAGTCTCCCAGCTCTAAACAGCGGCTCGTTACACCATAAATTGATTATTTTTTCTACCTTCCCCACCAACCACTACTAGTCTTCTTTCTTGTAATTGTTTGGATTTATTATGAACCCAAGGTACTTGAGGCCTTCCTCTAAGTTCCCCCATTGATAGGGAATCAGATCTCTCAGCCCTCCCATAACATGAGCCTTCAGAGCACTGTTATATGCCATTCATTTCATCTTGTTAATCTACAACCATGTTCCCAAGAAATAAAGGGTCAGAATGTCCAACATCTTCCTGATCTTCCAGTCATTGCCATAATAAAAGAGAAAAAAATCATCTACAAAAAGAAGATGTGTTAGAGAGATCCTTCTGCCAATTTGTATACCCCTAAAAACCCTTCTAGACTTGGCATCCATAATTCACCTACTTAAACCCTCTGCTACAAGAAGAAATAGTTAGGGAGATAGAGGACAACCTTAGCCCAACCCTATTGAAGGTTTAAAGAAAGGATAAGATGAACCATTTATTAAAAAAACCATTTGTGGCGTAGTTACACAAACCATTGTCCATTTAACCATCAACAATAAGAATCCAATCTGAAGATGCATAAGATGCAAAATGGTCCACGAAACCCTATCATAAGCTTTTGATAGGTCCAACTTTAGTATTAAGGATGGGATGTGCTCTATCTTAATACTGTGTAAATCCTTCTGCATTGTTCTAGTAGCCTCGTGTATGTTTCTTTCTTATAAAAACCCAAATTCCTCAATCGAGATAACTCGATATAAAATTGGCTTGATCCTTCCAATGATCACTTTATATATGTTCTTGTAGACCATATTGCACAAGGATATTGACCAAAACTCATTGAAATTTTCAGGATGGTCCACCTTCGAGATTAAGGCCTAGAAAATTCACATTGACATTACTAGGCACTTTGCCTTAAAATTGAACCTTGTCAATCAATCGGATCAATTCTTCCCCAATTAGGTCCAAGAATCCAATCTAGAATTCAACCATCCACCCATCCAGACCATGGATACAATCCTTCTAAAAAGAACTCATTACTATTAAAATCTCATCCTTAGTAACTTCTCTATAAAATCATCATTCTCGTGTTCCTCCACCAGATGAGGGTATTTACTTATTAGGTTCATTATCTCTCCAAGAGGGCATGGATAAACTTCTTTGAAGATTTTCCCAAAGTGAGAAACACTTAAATCCACCAAGTCCTTAAAATTTCTGACCACATGAACTTCCTCATCATGAAGTTCCTAGATAGTGTTTTTATATCTCCTATAATTTGCAAAACTATGAAAAAACTTGGTGTTATGATCCCCAGGGGCAATCCAGGAAGCACGACTCTTAATCCTCTAGTTTTTCTCGTCCTCAAGTAGTAGTTTCCCTTTTTTATTTTCCAATTTCTTCAACTCCCTTGAACTTGCTTCATCAGTAAACATCCATGATTACCATGAAGAATTTTTTCAGTATTCGACTTAATCTTCCTTAAGTAAGCACCTCTCATTCTGTGTTTGGCAATCGGTAAATCCACTACCACCTTCGTAATAGAATTTAAGAAGTCAACAAATTGCTTGCATGTCAATAGTGTCAGCGTGAGGTCAAAATGTTTCCAGTGTGACTTGACTATATTTTGGAATTAACCATCCTCAAGCGAGGATAGATTGAATTTAAATGGGCCTTGGGATTTCCCTCCACCCCAACCAACTATAAAACGATTGGAAAATGATCTAATAACCAGATCCTTTCAACCCAAGATCTGAATTGGCTAATTTTTTCACACAAATCCTCACGCTAGAGGAATATATCCAACCATTTAGACATTTTCGCTTCTCTAGAATGGTTGTTCACCCAGGTTGGATTAATTTTCATTGGGACAATGTCTACCATCTTAGACTTTTCCATCGAATCTGGAAAAAAAAAGAGATTAAAGGATCTAATCGCGCACCAGGTCCCCATATTTCATCTCGGTGCAAAGTGAAGTTTAAATCCCCTCTGATTATTAGGTTGGGCACCATTAAAACATATGAGTTGAATATATTTCCCCAATATTGTACTTTACCATCATATGGTCCATATATGTTGAGAATGCCTAGAGTCTTTCCTAATTGTAGACTTTCGATTTCGATGAACAAACCAAAGGAGATAGAAAAAGTAGTAATGAGTCTAATCTCATCATTCTAGGTAGTAAGAACTCCTCCCGAGTTCCCAATTGAGTCTATTGCCTTGAAACTCCAACCTTTTATTACATATTTCAAAGTATCACAAACCAAGTCTCCCTTTCCCATGGTTTCTTGAACTAAATTACATCTGAACTAGCTTGCTCTATCAGATGTTTGAGAGCCAATTTCCTGGCCTAGCTCCCGATCCCTCATGCATTTAGTGAAAGAATATTCATTTAGGAACCAAATACGGGGATTTTGGTGCTCTAAGTATCCCTGGAATGAGTACTTGGAGCCCCTACTTTGCTTCTTGAGAAGATTTTTCTTGTGCATGTTTCAACTTCGACTTTCTTCCAACCCCACCCAAAGAATGAGCCCCTTTAGAATCCATATCTAGGCCCATTGAAACCAAGGATAATTCCTCCTTCCATTACTTGCGAGGTCTAAAATTGTAATGAATTCCCCTCACGAACCAGAGTTAGTTGGACAAGCGACATCAAGGCTCTATGAAGAAGAAGATACCTTTAAAGGCATTTTGACAAATTCACCCAATACCGCATTTGAATCACATGGTTCATGATCCCAAGGCGAGCTCACAGTCAGACATGGGGGAAGCTATATTAGGCTCAAGTGTTTTAGAAGTCCCAAATGTACCATCTATGTTTGAAGCTAAAAACTTACAGAGGCCCTCATCAAGAATAGCTACATCAATAGAGGGGATATTAGAAAAAAAACATACCATTTGAGACTTTTAGCCTCGACGAGAGCAATGGATGGTTGGGATGAAAGGCATGGCACCATGTCATCTTTTCCCATACCTTGTCGTTCTAAAACTTCCAAAATCTAAGTAGCCAGAATGTCCTCGCTCCCATCACCTAATTGTTCATAAGATGGTAACTTTTCCTCCCCTGATCCCAAAACAACAACATAACTAGCTACAGATGGAACTTCAACAGTCTCTTTTGTCTCAAAAGTCAATACCTCCGAAATTCTTCAGACGCACTTTTTTTTCATTATTGGAACACCACAGTCCACCATTAAGTGGCCAATCATATGACAACAGGCACACCAAAATGGCATGTTCACATAATCAATTGATTGTGTATGTTTTTGGTTACCCACCACCAGGTCGATGGACTCATAAAACCCCCATTGCATATCAAAATCCACCAGTATTCACACTATAGATCATTGAGTTTGTGATATGAAACTACCATCAACCACTAGAGTCTTTCCTAGTGTATTTCCGATAGATTTCAGTCCAGGGACTGCCCACCACTCCAATGGAAAGCCATGCAATTTTACCCACATCGCATAAACTTTGACCATTGAATCATGTGGATCAAAAATAGGGTACCATGGCTTTATATATAAGTAGGTCGAGTCCAAAAACTAGGAATTCCTTAGAATTGATTCAACAACACTCATGTTCTTGAAAGTAAAACCTATCCAACCATGAATCAAAGTATGAAATTCAGGTGAATAGACCAGGATGAGCGCCCACTTTAGTTTTATCGAAACTCCCTAAGAATCCACTGAGATGCATTGCCCCATAAAATTTCCAACAAGAGAACGACCTTCCGAGTCTATGATATCCTTGATATAGTCTATGATATCCTTGATATCAATATCCTTCCCAGATACAAAAGATATGTTCCCTCACTTGGACTTCAATGTCTTCTTTCTTTTCCTCCTCTTCGCATCACCACCTTTTGATTGGGAAATATTGTCTTTTGTCGAGACCCATATATTTTTTTAATATCTCGACTGTGACTTTATTCTAGGAAGCCCTACCAACCCATTACCTTCACCCTTCTCTTTAGAAACCACAACTTGTTCACCAATGTTGTGGATTATAGGCTTTCCTTTGAAGTGTATCTCCTTCCTCTTCTGAGCTTGAGATACACCAATGCACCTGCCACCTTCACCAATACCCAAGTCACCTTTTCCTACGTAGAAATTAATGTTACTTCTTGATAGATTGCCATCAACCTGGAGCCTTCACACTTGATGGGGTCCTTTGAATGATTACATGAGTCAAAAGAAGTGCCATCTTGTGACATATGAGTGCTTGCAGGAAATGGGCCCTCCACCACGTCACCTCCACCATCAGTCTGACAAACGCTATCTATCAGTTCATCAATTGTAGGCCTAGGATGATGGATAAAAACATTCCCCTTCGTGAGCGAGTCCTCAGAATAATATATGAGGCAGACTCCTATTAAATCTGCTATCTTATCGAATACTTGAGCCTACCTAATAAAAAAAATATAAAAACCCTGCGAAAAACTAACTCTCGCGACCATGCTCCCCCCCTCTCTCTATGTGTGTGTGTGTGTGTGTGTGTGTGTGTGTGTGTGTGTGTGTGTACACACACACAAACATACTTTTTAATTACACTTATAGGCGTTCCTAATTTGGAAATAGGATGGATGGTTCAAGATTGGACAATGGGGATACATCCGATAGTCTTGTTTTATTTTAATCTTCACCATCTAATAATTTAGTTTTTTGACTGTTAATTATGAGATTAGATATGTTTATATTGGCAAATGAAAGATGTTTTGTTGGTGGATGAGATATCTCTAAGTGATCCCTATCAATGTTCACCATCTACTATTGATGCAGATATGCTAGTCTAATCTTAATCCATCTTTTAATGTTGTTGTGTACAAATTTATGTGACATCACATTGGGATGTAAAGCACTTTATTATACATGCCTCTAGTAGGATATATTGTAATTGATCATTAATCAATAAGTAGTCAATTTTCTTTGACTTTCTATTTATAACTAAATTCATAGCTTTGATCCTAAAGTTGAACCTTAAAACTTAAAAAATAATATTTCCGATTCCATACAAAACAATTTATCTACTATCTTATTGGTTGAAGTCTTAGATGTGCCTAATTTTATGTGGTCTTAAATAAAATCGTGTCAAATAAAAAATTAATTTTATATATATATATATATAACAACTAATTGTCCTCTTATTGATTCTCCTTCATTAATCTTTATGTTGCCATGGTATTTTTGTTTGACATAGATATAGAATTCATTTAACTAATTCTATATCTATGTCAAAAATA
>ML792821.1:235691-246358 GCA_009831015.1 Picea engelmannii
CCCTTCCCCCCTCTCTCTCTCTCTCTTAGAGAGTTGCAACAATCCTATGAAACTATGATTTACTCTATAAAATGCATTTTCCATATTGATTTTGATAACCATACCTTTCTCTCCATTTCTGCAGCTGGAGTGGATTTCCTCCTAGACCAAAATTACATTATCCTAGATCTGCCTTTTTTCTACAAATCCCCCTTGATTTGTGAGAAGGAGGCAAGGTAATATCGACTTCAATATGTTTACAATGATTTTTTTTCAGAAGTTTGTAGTACACGTTGCTGACAGATATGGGGTGGAATCTATCGAAAGAAGAGGCATTTTTCTCCTTGGGAATCAAGGCTAGGAAGGACGAGTTGGTGGCGCCACCCATCCTAGAGAATTTTTCAACATATCAGACCATTCTAATGAAATCGTGTTTCATAATTGACCAGCACTTTAGATAAAAGTGTCAAGTGTAGCCATCCGTCCCACGGGATTTATCTGGATCAAACTGTTTGATGGATTCAAAGATATTCTCTTCAGACACCACCTTATTTAGTTCCATGTTGTCATCTTCTAATACCAGGGCAGGAATCTGTGCTATGAACTATTCACTCTTTTCTTGGTTGTCTTCTCCATCCTTTGCATATAGGTTCCCAAAATGAATTGAGGTTTCCTTCTTAATTTCCTCAAATGAGAAAATTAACTCCCTTGACTGATATTTTATTTCTTCAACTCTATTTTTCAATTGTCGAGCCTTTCCCTGCTTATGAAAGAAGGAAGTGTTTGTATCCCCTGCCTTCAGCCACACAGATCTTGATTTTAGCCTTCATTTATTTATGGAATACTTATTTTTCCTAATATATTGAGTTTTCATTTATTTCCTTGATTTCCATGCTTCTCTATAATTCCTCCAGTTGATTTTTACATTTCTCAACTTCTTCTCGTGGAGAGGAAGGAAAGTTCCTGACCCAATCCTTAATAACATGTTTAGTTCTTTTTAACTTTTGCTCCAAAATGTATATAGGGGAACCATCCACCCATTGACTCCATGTATGGGAGACTAAAGGAAAAAAGTCTGGAGTTTCCATCCAAAGGGGGTTAAATCGAAAAGGAATTGGTCCCATATTTTCCTCTTTTTCAAAGAGTGGAGAAATTGGGCGGTGATCAGAACAACACCAAGGAATTATTTGGGAGGAAATATTATCAGGAAGGGATAACAACGGACTGTAAATAAGAAAACAGTCTAACCTGGTTGTAATATGTCCCACCCCTGCTCGATTATTACTCCAAGTATATTTTCCTTTACTAGGATATACATCAAACAAATCCAGGTTGGAGACCATATCTTCCATTCGTTCCCTAAAAGGGTCTCTTACTATAGAGCCACCTCTTTTTTCATTAATATGCATAGTTGTGCTGAAATCGCCAGCAATAATACAATTTTGAAGAAACTGAGCATCCTTGATGCCCAACAAGGATTCCAAACATTCTACTTTATCCCAATAATTATTAGGCATATAAACATTAATGATAGGATATGCCTTACCTGAGGGAAGATGCTTCAGATGGACCATTACCCAATGTGCTCCTTTAAATCTTATTTTTTCATGAAATATCATTGTATTCCATAAGGTACAAATTCCCCCTGAGGCTCCTCTTGCACTGATGACTACTCCATCGCTTGCTCTACACAATTGTTTTAGTTCACAAAGGTCATCTTGCCCTTGCATTTTAGTCTCCTAGACTAGGAGGATTTGAGGTTTTTCTGACTTAATTAACTTTCCCATAGCTTCCTTTTTTTCTTTTTTCCCCAAGCCCTTACAATTCTAGGAGAGGATTTTCATTACATACTTGTGGATTTGGATGCCCCCCCTTAGAGGGATGAGAATGATGTCCCTTCAAAAGGGGCACCTTTCCATTTTTCCCATCTTTTTTGAACACTTCTTCTAGAGCGGTTTAAATACCAAGTTCTTTATCTGAAGTCGCGTATTTTTCCCTTTTGTTTCGATGAGATTTCTGACCCACCTTCTTTACTTTTGAGCTCTAAGGGACCTCCAAATCTGTATCATCCCCAGAATCCTCCTGTCTATCTTCCTCTAGTATTACAAGAATACATGAAGTGGCATGGGAGGGGATCTTGCTAGGGGTAGGATCCCCAAGATTACTTGCTTCTGTCTCTTTCTGATATGGTGTTGGAGCTGTGTATTTTTCTTGATGAACCTGATTTTCCTCTGTTATTTCATTTTCCCTTGAATCTACGATTTTTGCCTCTAGATTGTCTAGGGCTACATACCTATTTTTACTTCTTTCTTCTTCTTGACCCCCCACCATCAAGGACTTAACTTTATTCAAAGAAGGAGGTGAGGATATCACTCTGCACTCTAGCTGGTGTGGTGTTGCCTTGATGTGGACTTTATTTATTTTAGCTTGCTGCCATTGCTCTTGATCCTTTTCTTCTAGATGATCTGCCTTTAACTTGGGGAAATTCTTTGCAAGGTGGCCATACTCATGGAACGATTTTCACTTGAATGGGATTTGTTCATTGTCAACTTTTTGGATGTAGGACCAGTTATCCAGAGTGAGCTGGATAGCCTTTGGAAACCATTTTTCTAGATCCACTTCTACATGGAGACGATCGCAAACTTGGAGGCCTTCTCATGGTTCGACTCGATAAATGAATCTACCCAACATGTTTCCTATATTTTTCAGGGTTTCACCATTCCAACAGTGCAAGGGGAGAAAGGGAAAACAAACCCACACTTGGACCATTGAAGAAATTTCATTTTCTAGGCTAAAGTCAGGAGTCCACTTATTCAGATGCATTCCCCTTGAACCCATGAAGTATGGACCACTCCTAAAGATCATATCTCTATCAACTTTATTTTCAAAAAGAAAAACAAAGAACCCCTTACCACAAAACATTGAGGACATTTTCCCTTGGATCTTTTTCTTCCAGTTTTGTTTCAATTAATTGATCGTTGCATGTAACTCCTCTGAAGATACCAATTCTCCCATATATGGTAGCTCTTAAGACTCCACAATCATCAACTAACATCCCCTCAAACTAAACATGCTTTCCCAAGGGATTTCGCCCACCCAAGCCCACATAAAAAAGAACCTTTGTCGTGATTTATAGAAAATATTATATGATACTATGGGGCATAAAACAACAGAGAATGAGACTTGTATTGAACATTCAGGCCCTATTGAACTTGATCTTCACAGTGAAAAAGATAGGGAAGTTCATAGGGAAATTCTGGATGAGTCCATAGATGAGTCAGTAACCGATCTTGAGGAGATAAAGGAATTTGAGTTTGAAGTTGTTGAATATCTAGATAATTCAAGTCCCCACCCTCCTCCCGAGGAACTAATCTATTTACATAAGAACTTTGACAACGTTGATGAATACAATGCAGTGGTTCCTTTGACATGTTCATTTTTAACCTCTCAACCAAAAGATGACTTAATATAGGATAATGGGAAAATGGAAGGCAACTTCATTTTATCAGTTTCGTATCATTATGAGTATTGGTTGGCCTTCCACTGTGACAGTCATGTGCAACAAAGCATTAAAACTTTACACGGCTTGTCAAACTCCAGTGTTTGGTTGAATAGAGGAAGGAGCATGATTATTGACTGGTTCTTCCTCACGAAAAATTCCAAGTTGATAAAACTTGGGAAGTGATATTCTCTAAGTCATCCTAGACAAGGATGTTTCATACATTTATGGATTCATTCCATCCATTGCATAGATGGCTGTAACGTATTTCTAACCCTTCTCCTTTATTTTGAGTTTTGTATTATTTCATTTCATTATGTAATTATGTTACTTAGATGATTCATTGTATCATAGTTTCATTTTTGTTGTACAATAGTAATTTCATTTATGTAATTATTATTTATAGCATTTCATTTATTCATTTGTTTATACATGTATTTGTGTTGGGTATTGGTGAGCACTTTTTTTTGTAGATTCTGGATTATCGTATGCTCTCCTTCCCAAAGTGAAGATCAAACACACGTTCCAATGTGGAGCCATATGTTGAACACCTATTTCGACTAGGGGATCAACTCCATGTACCATGAAGATATGCACCTGATGGTGCTACCAAGTTGAAGACTTGCTGGTTCTACAAGGCATTTTTGGCCTCAACATGTATTTTTGTAATTGGAATTTCCGCTCCCCTGCGTGGGATAATAATGTAATGGGTATGCATGGATCACAGTTTCGGTTAGTTTCCTAGGACTCTATCATTAGAGGAGTTCCTTTCATCGAGTGTTATTTTCCTCAGGTTATTAATTTGGCCTATCCAACCTTATTAATCTCCCTTGAGTTTTTCACTCCCACAATAATTCTCTAAAGTGGTGAAAGACGTTCTGATGGTCGATCCCTATGGTGAATCGTGTGTATGAATATTGTAAATGATCATGCTAGACATCTCCTAGAGTCTTGCAGAATTCCGTCAAGTCTAAAGTAATTTTTTTTTAATTTTTTAAAATTACCTAGTTAATGGTAATTTTAATTAGTTTTTGATAAAAATTGTAAAAAATAGGTCCTTGGGATTTTGATAGGGGTATTTGTGCTCAAAATAAATGGAATGAGACCCCCTACACCCTTGGACCAAGTTTCAGCTCAATCGGACAAGTTTTGCTAGGTGTTTGTCCATGAGGAGTCTAAGTCAGTCTAAAACAACAATTTAATTGCTTGATTTGACATAGTCAAAATGCCAATTTTTTGTAATAATGAAGCAAAAAGGTTTGAGAGAGAGTGGGAAAAATTTCCTAACCTTTTTCCTAAGTTGGAAAAGTAATTTTCCACTTAAAAGACCCCCCCTTGCTTAACCAACAACTTAAAGTGGTGTTCCCTAGCTAATCGACATGTGGGAATTAAAAAGTTAAAGTGAAAAAAACCACCTAAACCCTAAATTCGCCCTCCTTGGTGTCTAACTTAATGTTTGACCATAAGAAAAGGTGTTTTCCCCCTTTACACCTCACCCCCTCGCTCACTTACCAAAACCCTAAAAGTGACTCTTCCTTGACTTTGTCTATTTCTCTTGGATGTGTGACACTTGTAACTCATCCAATAGGGGTAACTCTTGGCTCCCAAGTATAAATAAATGCCTCCCCTCCCTCATTTGACACATCTATTCTTAGTGCAAGGTTACTCTACCCATTTCTCTCCTTTCCTCTCCTCTCTCTCTCACTCTTCTCTCTCATTCTTCTTGTTCTCCCTTTCTTTTCTCAAGCTTGGGCAAATATTTGTCCTAGCTTGCTTCTAATACAAGAAATATTTGGAGGATACATGGTGTGAAAAGTCTTCTTGGCGCCATATTGCTTAATGAGGTGATTTTGTTCTAGTTATTTCTTGTTTTCATTTGTTGTAGATCTAGAGTAGGGGTCCCAAGCAAAGTATTTTGTTTGGGTAGATCTTTTGGTAGCATTATTATAAATCTAGTGAATATATCTTGTAGATTTAACAAATTATTTTGTTTTATTACATGAATGTGCTCACCCCTTTCTCTTTTCTGTAGCATTGTTTCAAGAAATTTGCAGGTCGCCTAAGGGTTTTGAAGATAGATTTCAGATCTAGAAATATTCCTCATCATCCACATAAAATCTTTGGGTGAATTTGTGTTCTGAAATAGACCAAAAACAAATATATATACTACTGGTTTTATACTCAAAATTTATGGTTTTCACTAATAGAAAATTTCTACAGATTTTTTATCATTTCTGCTGCTTTTCTAGCAAGTTTTACTTGTTGGTTTTTTGCAGGTTTGTGACAGAAACATGGAGGAACAACCCATTTGGGGCCATTTAAAGTCAAGTAAACTTCTCCTAAGCAAGGGTATTGAATACCCTCTTCTTCTTCTTCTCCTTTCTCAAGTTGTAAACAAGCCCAAGAGAGTCTCTAGGGCTTGCATTTCTCAAGCAAATTAAAATTTCTGCGTTTTTAATTTCTAGTTTGCCTACACCTAGGAAAGAGTTTGGCCAAGCCAACCATCCTATATCATAAGGCTAGTTAATTGGTTTTATTTTCAACAACGCTTCTCACTATTAGTTTGCCCCACTTGTCCTTAAGACAAGGTTGTGTGGCTAGGATTAGTTTATTTTCAAGCTCTTTGTTCTTTATTGTTTACCTACACCTAGGAAAGAGTTTGGCAAAGCCAACCATCCTATATCGTAAGGCTAGAAACTTAGTTGTGGTTTATTGCTTCTAGTACTTGTATATGTTTTAGATCTTAGAAGCTCTTTTTTTTTCATTGCTTAAGCCATGGAGACATAGTAATTTACTTGTGTTTTCCAAGCATTTCTTTTATTTCCAAGTACTTACTTTGCTTTCAAGTTCAATCACTTAATCTCTTTCAAGTTTAAGCAATTTACTTTACTTTACTTGGAAGCACTCAACCCAACTTAACTTAATAATTCTTAAGGCTTAATTTACCTTGGATCCATAGGGCTTCAATTTATCTAGTTAATTAGAGCACCTTTAAGTGTCTCAACTTTGCCACCAAAAAACGAACCTAAGGAAGAAGTAGGGGTGTTAGATCAGGGATGGTCTCACGGCACTAGGTGTCCCCCTTGTGGAGTACTTTTGTTCCCAGATTGACCTATGGAGCTAGGGTGTGGCCTTGTTTGCCTCACTTCTTGAGCACCCAACAATCTTTTTGGTATAAGTAGGGATATTTCTAAGGAAGTCACATAGTTTTAGGATTCACACTTTAACTTAATCAACTTAAGCAATCCTAAAACTTATCTACTTCAACCTTGGTTTAATTTCACAATCTTTTCATGGTTTGTGTTCTTTAATCTTGCAAGCATTTCACTTAAGTTACTTTACATGCAATTTTATTTGAGCACTTGTGGATAATTAACTAGTAGTTGCACATCTCTTGCCCGTGGAGGCTTTTACTTTCTTTATCTCTCACCCCTTGAAGTTGTGCATCTTGTGGAGGCACTTCTTATTTGGGTTTGTAGTTGTGTTGATCCCATTGAAGATAACCCCTTGAAGTTGTGCATCTTGTGGAGGAACTTCATTGTTTGGGTTGTTGGTTTGTTGTGTTGTGGTGATTATCTCTTGAGTACTCTTTCCTTTCCCTACACAAATCAAGTCAAGTTAGTGTTTGCTTTCCTTTCTTGTTCATAGTTGTATCTTTAGTATTCTTTATATTCTTTTGTATAGATAGTTGTATCATTTATCTATTCAATTATTGTGTGAAGTAATTCTTTTGTATCTAATTGTAATCCTTTGTAAAGTTTAATCTCTTTGTAACTTTAGTTGACCCCATTACCCAACCTTAGGCACTAGTCTTAGTTGACTTAGGAAAATGGATGTATCTCATTGAAATCTTGCATTTGCATTGTTGACTCTCATATAGGCTAGATCCCCCTAGACCTTTAACCAATTAAAATTAACACCTAGACATAATCTCTTAACTCACATAGTAACTAGAGTCTACCCCCCTTGGCTTCCCTAGGAGTAAGCCTAGACGAAAGAAGTTCAAGTCGAGGTGACAATGGGCTTGAACTTAGACATTATGTCTCCGGGGACACACTAAGTGGATTGAGACTTAGTCCATGTTTTCAAGTGTGTATAAGGACAACAACAAGAGGATTTAAAGTCTATTTCAAGTATCCCATAGAACTTTAAGCCATAATGATCTTTGAATAATTTGGGATAATGAACAATTTTTTTATTGTTGTTGTATTATTTTTTCAATGCATGCTTTGGTGGCACTATATTCATTGAACCTCATAAGCCTCTTCAATAATATGAAACATCTAGAAAGCCAGAGCAATAAAATTCAACACAAACACCCATAGCAATTTGATCATAGAATAAACACGTTGATTCTTATATAGCAAGGGAGAAGTTCATTGTCTGTGTTTGGCAAATACCACTTGAAAAATACAAAAGGACAATAGATGAAGGTGTTGAGTGCATTTACCTTTGCAGCTTCAATTATCTTTCAAAGCTTACAATAACCTTTTTCATTCCATGCTTAGTTTCCTTGCATAATCTTTCCCCTATTGACTTAAAAAATGAAAAGGTTTAACTTTTAGAATAATTAAACATCATTAAAATACATGCCTTCTTTGCATTGCAGTATTAGAATAACATTCAGTATAACATATTTTTTTTTATGTATTGCAAATAAGCTCTGCATGGTTTGCATGCCATTTGTTTTTGCAAGGCTTGTGTATGATGCAAGGTACTGAATTCACTGGTAGTTCACCCATGCCTTCTATTAAGACTCTTCAATGTGTACCTCAAGCTTAGACATCCTCATTATACTTACTTGCAGTGCTTTAAAAATATGTGATGCATCATGTCATGTTGTTGGATAATGAGTGTCTTCTATACTTTTCAGTTTTCTATAGTGGTTTGCATGTCCTTGTTTTTTACAAGGTTTATATATGATGACACCTACTAAATTAGTTGGATGTTTGTCCATGCCTTCTATAAAAACTCTTAAACTTGTAGTTGGGATCTTAAACATCTCCATTGTGTTTACATGGATACAGATGTAGTAGTGTTTAAGAAAATCATTATGCTTATTCACATTGTCGTATTGTTATTCACAATTTACAAAATATCATTATGTTCCCTTTCCTTGTGGTAAAGAAAAAATATTAGTTAATATTTTAAATATGTTAAAGGATTTGGTTAATATTTTAAATTTGTTAAGGGATTGGGTCAATTTGTATAGTTGCCTAATTTTTGATAAAAATCATATTTATTTACATAAACAAAATGCTCGGTCACTACTTTGAAAATTATAAAGATTCATGAAGCAACAATGAATAAGAATAAACTATAACCCATGAAAGTCAACTATGGAGACTTTTAATTAGAAGAAACATAAATGATGAATGATATTTCATAGTGACTTTGATGGTTTGACTAGTTCAAAAGATGCAAACTAAACTAAATTTGTGAAAATACTTCCACACATACTTTTCTAATTTTAAGATTTAGAACACCCACATATCATCGTCATACTTTGAAGGTTTGACTAGTTCAAAAGATGCAAACTAAACTAAATTTGTGAAAGTACTTCCATAAATACTTTTCCAATTTTAAGATTTAGAATACCCACATATCATCGTCATACTTTGAAGATTCTTTTTAAGAGAAGTCGCTAGCACATATTTTCTTTAAGTTAAAGGCCCCTTACTAGTTCTCTAAGTCTCGATTGAAATCTTAGAATGACACCTTCCATGTTCTCTAATTGCCACAAGGAAAATGATTTAATTCACCACAAAATGCACAATATTTTTCTTATTAATATTGTTGTTCCTACTAAGATCATCATTAGCTTCTGTTGAAGGAAGAAAAGTGTGGTCTAAAACAAACCTATAATAAATGGTAGTGTTTTGGATGGAAACTTGAAGCTGGTTCTAAATGGATTGGTTGAGAATGTTAACAAAATGGGTTACAATATATAATATTTCATGGTATGGACATAATGGAGATAAGATCTACAATCTTTTAAATGCAGGTCGACCTCAATGCCTTTCTTTGTCGACTATGTGTTTCAAATGCTACAAAGGCGCTTGGTGAATTTGTTAAATGTTTATGGAATCATTAATTATGTTGAGGAAGGATACTTTTTAAGATACAACATTCAACCTCTATTCACAATTAAATTTATGGAATACATCATTTATAAGTATTAACATTAATACAATTTTGTCTTAATACTTATTTTATTACTATATATATATATATATATATATATATATATATATATATATATATATATATATATATATACAAATTATTATTCAATCCATTATAGGTAATTTCAATATTTTCTTAATTATTAAAGACTAATAGGCTAATAACTACATCACTTTGTTTACCTACACCAACCCTTAACATGACCGGATTTGAGGTGTCGACTTCACTTACAGAGTGCCTTAACAAGGCACCCCCTCACACACAAAGACACCATACTTTATAGTGCTACACATAGAACAAATATACCATTATTTTTATTCATTAATTTAATTTGAAAAGGTTTTAAACACTTCAATTTACATTGTAACATCTTAATAATTACTAACATTGAGATTTGTAAAATTCTACAAAGACTTTGGAAAACATAGAATAGTCATTATCACTTCCCTTTTATTTTTAAACATAAATATAAACAACGAGTTTGTCTTCTAAGTTCGAATTAGGTAATATTTGGACTAAATCACAGTTTTCTTTTAAATTACATTTCTAAATACATAAATGGATTCGAGGAGCTGAAAAACCTATAAAACTCTTTAATTATACATACTTAATCACTCAATTTGAAAATTCAACAATTTATTATCAATTTTAACAAAATTAAAAAAAAAACCAAAAATTAAAACATTTAATCTATTTCGTGAGAACTAATTTCACATTTTATATACGATCATTAAAAAGAAAATTAAGAAGGTTTTTCCCCTAAAAGCAATATGCACAATTCGTTGGAGTCTAAGCTGCACATTTATCACTTTTTTATATCAGATTGTTAAAAAGAAAATTAAAAAGGTTTATGAAAAGCCCAGTTTTCCCTAAAAGCATTATGCACAATTTGTGGGAGTCTAAGCTGCACATTTATCGATCCGAGTCATCCAATGAAAAAGCTAAAATCCAATATAAGTTGTTAGATGAAAAAGCTTAAAAACAAGATGGACCGTTCGATGTA
>ML792821.1:246458-256943 GCA_009831015.1 Picea engelmannii
GTAGAGGGGATGGGGCGAGCGGCGTATGGACGGGTAGGCGGCCGGAGGGCAAAGATGATCGGCGACGGGAGTCGGACGGGAGTCCGGACGCCGTGAAAGGACGGCCGGCAAAGGTCGGTTTCGTTTGGGGTTTAGCTTACGCCAAAAAAAAACACCGAGCAACCGAGAACTCGTCAAGCACTATAAACAAGAAAATAAATGTTAGCGGCAGCAGCCTAGTCCAGATGGCGTCCACGTGTCAAAAGTATCATTCACTGGAAGATTAGTGAGATGACGAAGACTGAAAATACTTACTATCACGGCCAACGGAGACGCATACGTGTAGGTGCCCAACACCACGCAGAGAAGTCCGATAATTAACACGAGCGTGAGCTGTAAGAAACGGAGTCATTGACAGAATTATCAGTTTCCGTCGAGAAAACAGAAGCACAGTTACCGTCTAAAAACCGGCCGGAATGACAGAGCCATGCTTCCTGTGGTGTCTTTGCTGTAGTAAATGATGAACATCCTAATGTAAATAATCTTTAGAACGACTCTGATAAGTAAATGACCTCAACGGGCCTGCAACAGACAGAAAATTCAAACTCTGCAACATTCTTCTTGCTTGCAGCATGCATGGGGTGTAAACCAACTCTTGCGATCCCAAATTTGACATAATCCCACATCCTCTAAACCCTAATTTAAACGCTGTGAACTCTGTAAAACGGAACTGCACTTGAGATAGGGGAAAATTTCTCTAATTAAATTACCCTATTGATATACTTGTACCTCATCCTCTGCGAATAATTTCTTGATGTCCTAAGTAGCTCACAGATCATTTCGTTGTCGTTTTATGCCCTGCAAAAAATTGTAAACAGGGAAAATAATTGTACATCATAAGTAAAGTGCATTTTAAACTACTGATACCATAAGCAAGGAAGGAATTCTATTTCAAACTCTGAGATAATAAGAAGTTCATAGTATCAAAATACCTACACGGAACATAATATGCACATATAAATATTCGTTCATGGAATGTATAAACCGCCATAATACACAGTGCTCCCTCCCTGGTGCAGCGCCAATTTCTTGCCCGCCAGCCCGGTAAAGAACAAGAGGAAGGGCAAACAAAGTTTCCCAAGAGATGATGATGTTATATCTCGCCATATCATTTCCGTGGCACTGCATTTAAACTCACACTCCCACTCCCTTGCCAATCATGTACTCCCACTCCCTTGCCAATCACGTACATCGAACGGTCCATCTTGTTTTTAAGCTTTTTCATCTAACAACTTATATTGGATTTTAGCTTTTTCATTGGATGACTCGGATCGATAAATGTGCAGCTTAGACTCCCACAAATTGTGCATAATGCTTTTAGGGAAAACTGGGCTTTTCATAAACCTTTTTAATTTTCTTTTTAACAATCTGATATAAAAAAGTGATAAATGTGCAGCTTAGACTCCAACGAATTGTGCATATTGCTTTTAGGGGAAAAACCTTCTTAATTTTCTTTTTAATGATCGTATATAAAATGTGAAATTAGTTCTCACGAAATAGATTAAATGTTTTAATTTTTGGTTTTTTTTTTAATTTTGTTAAAATTGATAATAAATTGTTGAATTTTCAAATTGAGTGATTAAGTATGTATAATTAAAGAGTTTTATAGGTTTTTCAGCTCCTCGAATCCATTTATGTATTTAGAAATGTAATTTAAAAGAAAACTGTGATTTAGTCCAAATATTACCTAATTCGAACTTAGAAGACAAACTCGTTGTTTATATTTATGTTTAAAAATAAAAGGGAAGTGATAATGACTATTCTATGTTTTCCAAAGTCTTTGTAGAATTTTACAAATCTCAATGTTAGTAATTATTAAGATGTTACAATGTAAATTGAAGTGTTTAAAACCTTTTCAAATTAAATTAATGAATAAAAATAATGGTATATTTGTTCTATGTGTAGCACTATAAAGTATGGTGTCTTTGTGTGTGAGGGGGTGCCTTGTTAAGGCACTCTGTAAGTGAAGTCGACACCTCAAATCCGGTCATGTTAAGGGTTGGTGTAGGTAAACAAAGTGATGTAGTTATTAGCCTATTAGTCTTTAATAATTAAGAAAATATTGAAATTACCTATAATGGATTGAATAATAATTTGTATATATATATATATATATATATATATATATATATATATATATATATATATATATATATAGTAATAAAATAAGTATTAAGACAAAATTGTATTAATGTTAATACTTATAAATGATGTATTCCATAAATTTAATTGTGAATAGAGGTTGAATGTTGTATCTTAAAAAGTATCCTTCCTCAACATAATTAATGATTCCATAAACATTTAACAAATTCACCAAGCGCCTTTGTAGCATTTGAAACACATAGTCGACAAAGAAAGGCATTGAGGTCGACCTGCATTTAAAAGATTGTAGATCTTATCTCCATTATGTCCATACCATGAAATATTATATATTGTAACCCATTTTGTTAACATTCTCAACCAATCCATTTAGAACCAGCTTCAAGTTTCCATCCAAAACACTACCATTTATTATAGGTTTGTTTTAGACCACACTTTTCTTCCTTCAACAGAAGCTAATGATGATCTTAGTAGGAACAACAATATTAATAAGAAAAATATTGTGCATTTTGTGGTGAATTAAATCATTTTCCTTGTGGCAATTAGAGAACATGGAAGGTGTCATTCTAAGATTTCAATCGAGACTTAGAGAACTAGTAAGGGGCCTTTAACTTAAAGAAAATATGTGCTAGCGACTTCTCTTAAAAAGAATCTTCAAAGTATGACGATGATATGTGGGTATTCTAAATCTTAAAATTGGAAAAGTATTTATGGAAGTACTTTCACAAATTTAGTTTAGTTTGCATCTTTTGAACTAGTCAAACCTTCAAAGTATGACGATGATATGTGGGTGTTCTAAATCTTAAAATTAGAAAAGTATGTGTGGAAGTATTTTCACAAATTTAGTTTAGTTTGCATCTTTTGAACTAGTCAAACCATCAAAGTCACTATGAAATATCATTCATCATTTATGTTTCTTCTAATTAAAAGTCTCCATAGTTGACTTTCATGGGTTATAGTTTATTCTTATTCATTGTTGCTTCATGAATCTTTATAATTTTCAAAGTAGTGACCGAGCATTTTGTTTATGTAAATAAATATGATTTTTATCAAAAATTAGGCAACTATACAAATTGACCCAATCCCTTAACAAATTTAAAATATTAACCAAATCCTTTAACATATTTAAAATATTAACTAATATTTTTTCTTTACCACAAGGAAAGGGAACATAATGATATTTTGTAAATTGTGAATAACAATACGACAATGTGAATAAGCATAATGATTTTCTTAAACACTACTACATCTGTATCCATGTAAACACAATGGAGATGTTTAAGATCCCAACTACAAGTTTAAGAGTTTTTATAGAAGGCATGGACAAACATCCAACTAATTTAGTAGGTGTCATCATATATAAACCTTGTAAAAAACAAGGACATGCAAACCACTATAGAAAACTGAAAAGTATAGAAGACACTCATTATCCAACAACATGACATGATGCATCACATATTTTTAAAGCACTGCAAGTAAGTATAATGAGGATGTCTAAGCTTGAGGTACACATTGAAGAGTCTTAATAGAAGGCATGGGTGAACTACCAGTGAATTCAGTACCTTGCATCATACACAAGCCTTGCAAAAACAAATGGCATGCAAACCATGCAGAGCTTATTTGCAATACATAAAAAAAAATATGTTATACTGAATGTTATTCTAATACTGCAATGCAAAGAAGGCATGTATTTTAATGATGTTTAATTATTCTAAAAGTTAAACCTTTTCATTTTTTAAGTCAATAGGGGAAAGATTATGCAAGGAAACTAAGCATGGAATGAAAAAGGTTATTGTAAGCTTTGAAAGATAATTGAAGCTGCAAAGGTAAATGCACTCAACACCTTCATCTATTGTCCTTTTGTATTTTTCAAGTGGTATTTGCCAAACACAGACAATGAACTTCTCCCTTGCTATATAAGAATCAACGTGTTTATTCTATGATCAAATTGCTATGGGTGTTTGTGTTGAATTTTATTGCTCTGGCTTTCTAGATGTTTCATATTATTGAAGAGGCTTATGAGGTTCAATGAATATAGTGCCACCAAAGCATGCATTGAAAAAATAATACAACAACAATAAAAAAATTGTTCATTATCCCAAATTATTCAAAGATCATTATGGCTTAAAGTTCTATGGGATACTTGAAATAGACTTTAAATCCTCTTGTTGTTGTCCTTATACACACTTGAAAACATGGACTAAGTCTCAATCCACTTAGTGTGTCCCCGGAGACATAATGTCTAAGTTCAAGCCCATTGTCACCTCGACTTGAACTTCTTTCGTCTAGGCTTACTCCTAGGGAAGCCAAGGGGGGTAGACTCTAGTTACTATGTGAGTTAAGAGATTATGTCTAGGTGTTAATTTTAATTGGTTAAAGGTCTAGGGGGATCTAGCCTATATGAGAGTCAACAATGCAAATGCAAGATTTCAATGAGATACATCCATTTTCCTAAGTCAACTAAGACTAGTGCCTAAGGTTGGGTAATGGGGTCAACTAAAGTTACAAAGAGATTAAACTTTACAAAGGATTACAATTAGATACAAAAGAATTACTTCACACAATAATTGAATAGATAAATGATACAACTATCTATACAAAAGAATATAAAGAATACTAAAGATACAACTATGAACAAGAAAGGAAAGCAAACACTAACTTGACTTGATTTGTGTAGGGAAAGGAAAGAGTACTCAAGAGATAATCACCACAACACAACAAACCAACAACCCAAACAATGAAGTTCCTCCACAAGATGCACAACTTCAAGGGGTTATCTTCAATGGGATCAACACAACTACAAACCCAAATAAGAAGTGCCTCCACAAGATGCACAACTTCAAGGGGTGAGAGATAAAGAAAGTAAAAGCCTCCACGGGCAAGAGATGTGCAACTACTAGTTAATTATCCACAAGTGCTCAAATAAAATTGCATGTAAAGTAACTTAAGTGAAATGCTTGCAAGATTAAAGAACACAAACCATGAAAAGATTGTGAAATTAAACCAAGGTTGAAGTAGATAAGTTTTAGGATTGCTTAAGTTGATTAAGTTAAAGTGTGAATCCTAAAACTATGTGACTTCCTTAGAAATATCCCTACTTATACCAAAAAGATTGTTGGGTGCTCAAGAAGTGAGGCAAACAAGGCCACACCCTAGCTCCATAGGTCAATCTGGGAACAAAAGTACTCCACAAGGGGGACACCTAGTGCCGTGAGACCATCCCTGATCTAACACCCCTACTTCTTCCTTAGGTTCGTTTTTTGGTGGCAAAGTTGAGACACTTAAAGGTGCTCTAATTAACTAGATAAATTGAAGCCCTATGGATCCAAGGTAAATTAAGCCTTAAGAATTATTAAGTTAAGTTGGGTTGAGTGCTTCCAAGTAAAGTAAAGTAAATTGCTTAAACTTGAAAGAGATTAAGTGATTGAACTTGAAAGCAAAGTAAGTACTTGGAAATAAAAGAAATGCTTGGAAAACACAAGTAAATTACTATGTCTCCATGGCTTAAGCAATGAAAAAAAAAGAGCTTCTAAGATCTAAAACATATACAAGTACTAGAAGCAATAAACCACAACTAAGTTTCTAGCCTTACGATATAGGATGGTTGGCTTTGCCAAACTCTTTCCTAGGTGTAGGTAAACAATAAAGAACAAAGAGCTTGAAAATAAACTAATCCTAGCCACACAACCTTGTCTTAAGGACAAGTGGGGCAAACTAATAGTGAGAAGCGTTGTTGAAAATAAAACCAATTAACTAGCCTTATGATATAGGATGGTTGGCTTGGCCAAACTCTTTCCTAGGTGTAGGCAAACTAGAAATTAAAAACGCAGAAATTTTAATTTGCTTGAGAAATGCAAGCCCTAGAGACTCTCTTGGGCTTGTTTACAACTTGAGAAAGGAGAAGAAGAAGAAGAGGGTATTCAATACCCTTGCTTAGGAGAAGTTTACTTGACTTTAAATGGCCCCAAATGGGTTGTTCCTCCATGTTTCTGTCACAAACCTGCAAAAAACCAACAAGTAAAACTTGCTAGAAAAGCAGCAGAAATGATAAAAAATCTGTAGAAATTTTCTATTAGTGAAAACCATAAATTTTGAGTATAAAACCAGTAGTATATATATTTGTTTTTGGTCTATTTCAGAACACAAATTCACCCAAAGATTTTATGTGGATGATGAGGAATATTTCTAGATCTGAAATCTATCTTCAAAACCCTTAGGCGACCTGCAAATTTCTTGAAACAATGCTACAGAAAAGAGAAAGGGGTGAGCACATTCATGTAATAAAACAAAATAATTTGTTAAATCTACAAGATATATTCACTAGATTTATAATAATGCTACCAAAAGATCTACCCAAACAAAATACTTTGCTTGGGACCCCTACTCTAGATCTACAACAAATGAAAACAAGAAATAACTAGAACAAAATCACCTCATTAAGCAATATGGCGCCAAGAAGACTTTTCACACCATGTATCCTCCAAATATTTCTTGTATTAGAAGCAAGCTAGGACAAATATTTGCCCAAGCTTGAGAAAAGAAAGGGAGAACAAGAAGAATGAGAGAGAAGAGTGAGAGAGAGAGGAGAGGAAAGGAGAGAAATGGGTAGAGTAACCTTGCACTAAGAATAGATGTGTCAAATGAGGGAGGGGAGGCATTTATTTATACTTGGGAGCCAAGAGTTACCCCTATTGGATGAGTTACAAGTGTCACACATCCAAGAGAAATAGACAAAGTCAAGGAAGAGTCACTTTTAGGGTTTTGGTAAGTGAGCGAGGGGGTGAGGTGTAAAGGGGGAAAACACCTTTTCTTATGGTCAAACATTAAGTTAGACACCAAGGAGGGCGAATTTAGGGTTTAGGTGGTTTTTTTCACTTTAACTTTTTAATTCCCACATGTCGATTAGCTAGGGAACACCACTTTAAGTTGTTGGTTAAGCAAGGGGGGGTCTTTTAAGTGGAAAATTACTTTTCCAACTTAGGAAAAAGGTTAGGAAATTTTTCCCACTCTCTCTCAAACCTTTTTGCTTCATTATTACAAAAAATTGGCATTTTGACTATGTCAAATCAAGCAATTAAATTGTTGTTTTAGACTGACTTAGACTCCTCATGGACAAACACCTAGCAAAACTTGTCCGATTGAGCTGAAACTTGGTCCAAGGGTGTAGGGGGTCTCATTCCATTTATTTTGAGCACAAATACCCCTATCAAAATCCCAAGGACCTATTTTTTACAATTTTTATCAAAAACTAATTAAAATTACCATTAACTAGGTAATTTTAAAAAATTAAAAAAAAATTACTTTAGACTTGACGGAATTCTGCAAGACTCTAGGAGATGTCTAGCATGATCATTTACAATATTCATACACACGATTCACCATAGGGATCGACCATCAGAACGTCTTTCACCACTTTAGAGAATTATTGTGGGAGTGAAAAACTCAAGGGAGATTAATAAGGTTGGATAGGCCAAATTAATAACCTGAGGAAAATAACACTCGATGAAAGGAACTCCTCTAATGATAGAGTCCTAGGAAACTAACCGAAACTGTGATCCATGCATACCCATTACATTATTATCCCACGCAGGGGAGCGGAAATTCCAATTACAAAAATACATGTTGAGGCCAAAAATGCCTTGTAGAACCAGCAAGTCTTCAACTTGGTAGCACCATCAGGTGCATATCTTCATGGTACATGGAGTTGATCCCCTAGTCGAAATAGGTGTTCAACATATGGCTCCACATTGGAACGTGTGTTTGATCTTCACTTTGGGAAGGAGAGCATACGATAATCCAGAATCTACAAAAAAAAGTGCTCACCAATACCCAACACAAATACATGTATAAACAAATGAATAAATGAAATGCTATAAATAATAATTACATAAATGAAATTACTATTGTACAACAAAAATGAAACTATGATACAATGAATCATCTAAGTAACATAATTACATAATGAAATGAAATAATACAAAACTCAAAATAAAGGAGAAGGGTTAGAAATACGTTACAGCCATCTATGCAATGGATGGAATGAATCCATAAATGTATGAAACATCCTTGTCTAGGATGACTTAGAGAATATCACTTCCCAAGTTTTATCAACTTGGAATTTTTCGTGAGGAAGAACCAGTCAATAATCATGCTCCTTCCTCTATTCAACCAAACACTGGAGTTTGACAAGCCGTGTAAAGTTTTAATGCTTTGTTGCACATGACTGTCACAGTGGAAGGCCAACCAATACTCATAATGATACGAAACTGATAAAATGAAGTTGCCTTCCATTTTCCCATTATCCTATATTAAGTCATCTTTTGGTTGAGAGGTTAAAAATGAACATGTCAAAGGAACCACTGCATTGTATTCATCAACGTTGTCAAAGTTCTTATGTAAATAGATTAGTTCCTCGGGAGGAGGGTGGGGACTTGAATTATCTAGATATTCAACAACTTCAAACTCAAATTCCTTTATCTCCTCAAGATCGGTTACTGACTCATCTATGGACTCATCCAGAATTTCCCTATGAACTTCCCTATCTTTTTCACTGTGAAGATCAAGTTCAATAGGGCCTGAATGTTCAATACAAGTCTCATTCTCTGTTGTTTTATGCCCCATAGTATCATATAATATTTTCTATAAATCACGACAAAGGTTCTTTTTTATGTGGGCTTGGGTGGGCGAAATCCCTTGGGAAAGCATGTTTAGTTTGAGGGGATGTTAGTTGATGATTGTGGAGTCTTAAGAGCTACCATATATGGGAGAATTGGTATCTTCAGAGGAGTTACATGCAACGATCAATTAATTGAAACAAAACTGGAAGAAAAAGATCCAAGGGAAAATGTCCTCAATGTTTTGTGGTAAGGGGTTCTTTGTTTTTCTTTTTGAAAATAAAGTTGATAGAGATATGATCTTTAGGAGTGGTCCATACTTCATGGGTTCAAGGGGAATGCATCTGAATAAGTGGACTCCTGACTTTAGCCTAGAAAATGAAATTTCTTCAATGGTCCAAGTGTGGGTTTGTTTTCCCTTTCTCCCCTTGCACTGTTGGAATGGTGAAACCCTGAAAAATATAGGAAACATGTTGGGTAGATTCATTTATCGAGTCGAACCATGAGAAGGCCTCCAAGTTTGCGATCGTCTCCATGTAGAAGTGGATCTAGAAAAATGGTTTCCAAAGGCTATCCAGCTCACTCTGGATAACTGGTCCTACATCCAAAAAGTTGACAATGAACAAATCCCATTCAAGTGAAAATCGTTCCATGAGTATGGCCACCTTGCAAAGAATTTCCCCAAGTTAAAGGCAGATCATCTAGAAGAAAAGGATCAAGAGCAATGGCAGCAAGCTAAAATAAATAAAGTCCACATCAAGGCAACACCACACCAGCTAGAGTGCAGAGTGATATCCTCACCTCCTTCTTTGAATAAAGTTAAGTCCTTGATGGTGGGGGGTCAAGAAGAAGAAAGAAGTAAAAATAGGTATGTAGCCCTAGACAATCTAGAGGCAAAAATCGTAGATTCAAGGGAAAATGAAATAACAGAGGAAAATCAGGTTCATCAAGAAAAATACACAGCTCCAACACCATATCAGAAAGAGACAGAAGCAAGTAATCTTGGGGATCCTACCCCTAGCAAGATCCCCTCCCATGCCACTTCATGTATTCTTGTAATACTAGAGGAAGATAGACAGGAGGATTCTGGGGATGATACAGATTTGGAGGTCCCTTAGAGCTCAAAAGTAAAGAAGGTGGGTCAGAAATCTCATCGAAACAAAAGGGAAAAATACGCGACTTCAGATAAAGAACTTGGTATTTAAACCGCTCTAGAAGAAGTGTTCAAAAAAGATGGGAAAAATGGAAAGGTGCCCCTTTTGAAGGGACATCATTCTCATCCCTCTAAGGGGGGGCATCCAAATCCACAAGTATGTAATGAAAATCCTCTCCTAGAATTGTAAGGGCTTGGGGAAAAAAGAAAAAAAGGAAGCTATGGGAAAGTTAATTAAGTCAGAAAAACCTCAAATCCTCCTAGTCTAGGAGACTAAAATGCAAGGGCAAGATGACCTTTGTGAACTAAAACAATTGTGTAGAGCAAGCGATGGAGTAGTCATCAGTGCAAGAGGAGCCTCAGGGGGAATTTGTACCTTATGGAATACAATGATATTTCATGAAAAAATAAGATTTAAAGGAGCACATTGGGTAATGGTCCATCTGAAGCATCTTCCCTCAGGTAAGGCATATCCTATCATTAATGTTTATATGCCTAATAATTATTGGGATAAAGTAGAATGTTTGGAATCCTTGTTGGGCATCAAGGATGCTCAGTTTCTTCAAAATTGTATTATTG
>ML792822.1:19810-45434 GCA_009831015.1 Picea engelmannii
AAATAAGTGTTGAACCATCTAATCTCAATGAAGCAAGCTGAATTTTGGTTTCATCATCTTGAATCTTTTGTATTCTACAATATACTTCAATTTGACGTATCCAATTATCTAAATTTCCAGCGTTAACTTCTCCATTGTAAATTTGCAATTCAAATTTTATATCAAGCTTCAATGAAGGAATTTGTGAAGGAGTTTTACCATGCCCCTTTGGAGAATTTGGAAGATTTTTTGAACTGGTAGAAGAAGAAGAAGAAGATGATGATGGAGGAGAGGGTGGTGGAGAAGCACCATTCCCTCCATTTCCTCCTGGAGTTTTGTCAGCACCGCCTCCCTTATGCATTGAAGGGTTGGAGCCTTCACCCTGCGAAAATATGTTCCTTTCCATAAAAATCTTCATCATCTCTCTCAGCTCCATGACAGCCTCTCTGAGATCTTCATTTTCGGCAGGAACATATTCATGACTTTCTGCACGAGCCATGCCTGGTGAATGTCTCTCTGAAACTTGGGGTGAATGAATATGCTTCCTCCTTGTCGGATGAGAACTTGGCTCCACAATTTGACCTTCTCCTCTTGTGAGTTTCAACCTTGTGATCATCATAAACAAAACTTGTAAACAATCAAGTCTTCAAAACCAGTGCTCTGATACCAACTTGATCTAAAAATGAAGAAAACTTGAAAAACTTGAAAATTATTGCAAGTGAATGTTATGTGTTTAGAGCAAAAGGATCATTTTGCAACACATAGATTAAAGGATTAATTATGAAAATTTCACATAGACAGAAGCATAATCAATGAACATAAGCACATAAACACAGCAATTGATAAAGGAGTTCACCCCTCTTATGGGCTACATCTCCTGGTCCAGCTTCCAATGGATCATTATTATTAATTTCTCAAAAAGTGCTCAAAACATGTCTTACAATGCTCAAACTGACAAACCGACTGCTCCAATGGCTTCAGATCATCCCGAAACCCCTGTCTAGGCTCTTTCGGCACTTCAATCGGTCGAAAAACGAAGAAGTTAGGCCTCCTGGAAGTCTCCCTCTTCAAGCTTGCTATCTCTGAATCTACAAAACGCACCCTTTCTAATTGAACTTGGCTCACACGCATTTTAAAGCGTATAAACCTAGCACCAGGCGCAACCGTGCCAATGGTGAAAACCGTAGAATGGTTAAGGGTGCACTAGCCCCTAACCGCCTAGGCACCTGGGCATATGGTGCATAGGACCGCGCGCATGGAAAAAAGGTGGTTTAATTCGTTACACCCGTTTCAAAACCGTAACAACTGCCGGTTGTGGTCACATACGGTTTAACAACATAGCCACGGGCTATATGGTATAAACCCGCATGCAAACGGTCGGTTACAATGTATATAACACGGTCGTATAAAAATTTCAAACGACCACGGGCCGGGGCTAAGCCCCGGCCCGACCCCCCCGTCGGATATTACATTGTTTTAATTCAAATATACTCAAACCGATATACATAACAAGAACCAACTCGTGGTCCAATGGTCAGGCGGTCGTGCGAAGGTGCTATGCGTTGTGGGAGGTCCGAGGGTCGAACGCTGTGGACTCCACCATACATTTTACATAACAATATAAACCAAACAATGAGTGACACGTGGCGCCCATGGATTGGGCCACGTGTCCTCACACCATTTGCCAATAAATGGACATGTGTCACTTCCAGATTCGACAGCTTCCAACCAATGAATGCTTTCCATGTCACTTCTATACGGTCATACGGTTCTTCCACGTCAGACCGTACGGACTATACGGACTTGTACAGTCAGCATCAAAAGTTTTGCCTATTTGGCTTGACGAACAGATCGGGATATCTTCTCCATACGGAGTCTGTTTGACAAAGTAAATATACTGCTAGAATCAGGAAGACGAGACGGACGCAATGGTACTGATTTTGTCACATTCTGAGTACTTTAAAATTTGAGAAAAATTTGATCCCCTAATCAATTAGTTGGTTCTCTTTATGCGGTCTTATCAGCTAAAATTCTTCCTTCTTGTCAATGTGTAGATCAACCTGATCCCCCATGCTATTTTCTTCATCTCTTATGGCCTTCGCTTGCCACCCTGTTGCAGAATCCAATTATGCAGTCTCTTCTTGATTGACTTGTTGCTCAGTCACCTCCTCTAACATATTAGTTCCTACCATGTCTCCTTGTGTTGGTTCAAATCCAGCTTCCTTCAACTTCTCTTTAGAATGGAATTCTGCTTCATCTTATGTTGCATTCTTTAGTTCTACAGTCATCTCTTATTCATCTTCCTCACTGAAATTTCTGAGCAATTATGTTGAATGCTCTTCTCCTACGATATGCATGACTATCTCCTAATAGCCATATTCTAGTTCTGGATTGTTCAACCAATCCTCTAGCATGTTCAATTCCTTCTCCCATGGAGTGATCAACTCAAATGGATGTTCCTCTTCTGTTGGGGCAAACATCAGTATCTTCTCCTTCTCATATTTCTCTTTGACAGTCATTGTTGGTTGTCCTTCTCCTATTTATGCATCTGAAACACATGCCCTAGCCTCAACTAGGCTATCTGGTAGGAATATCCAAATTCCCCTAATTATCATAAGGCATTTCTGATCCTCCTCCATCAGCACACCTTGTTTATATGAACTCTCAGTTGAGTTCATATCTCCTCCTTTGCCCATATGGAAATATAGGATTCCTCCTCTGCCTTCCTAGAAGTCTATGAGATCCTCCAATGATCCCATCTCATTTCCCACCTGGAAATTTGAATTTTCTTCCCTACCCTCCTGGCCGTTTCTGAGACCCTTCTCTCATCTCTTCTCCTCCTCATTATCACTGGCACTCTTCCCAGATTCTAGCTCACAGATATGAACCATTTCCCATGTGTCCCTGAGGTTTTCAACATACCTCAACCATAATCTCAATAGCCTTTGATATCCTCTGGCCAACAATTTCTTGACTAGCCACTTCACCTTATTCTTCATGGGCCACTCATATACCCAATGTACCTTTGCATCTTGTTGCATTTTAAATGCAAGCTTATCCATTATTTTTCTTACTTCCTAGATTCTTTATCCATCTCTTCCATGCTTTCCTGCTATTGGTCCTTGCCTTAACCATGCTTTTGTCCTTCAGTAACCATCTTCACCTTCTACCTTCAAAAACACAACTGGTTCTTTTGGTTCATCCCACCTGGTTGTTTACCATTTGTTGCACAACTTGCAACAATATTTCACACAGAGCACGAACACTTTGTCTTCCTTCACCCACTACATACAGATGAATTTGAACTTTTTATATCACCTAATGTTACCAGAATATATCCTTTTACCGCCTTCTTCTTTTTCTCGTAATATGTAGACAAATTATGTGCTCTGATACCACTTTGATGGTATCAGACTATCTCTTCTTTGGTGTCTTCTCTCCTTGACCTACGAAAATCAATTATGTGTAGGCTCTTATACCACTTTGATGGTATCAGACCATATCCTTATATTTTGTCTCCCTCTGCTTGATTTCTATAGACAGAAAGTGGCTTTGATACCACTTGACACAGAGCCCTACCTCAGCAAGGTCTGTTGACCTCCTGGTCTATGGATCGTTCCAATTCTTTGTTGAGATGGATTAGCTCTTTCAGGTCCCTGCTGGAACCTCCACTGAACAATTCCACAGGTCCTTATGAAACTCCACCCACATGAACAAGCATTGGGCACAAGCTTCCTCTACGCGACCCCTAGTTATGACTACACGCCTATCAAAAGGCATTTCACAATTTCTTGTATCGAGTCTTTTCATGTGAGTCACCCTGACACTCCCGACCTTAGAAATCTTGGCAGGGCCTAGCGCTTTCTAGCTCTTCCCTTATCCTCCATCCATATGACCCCTCGCTATGACCTAGGTCGAAAACTTCCGAGTGCTTCACGACTTCACATTTCGTGAGCTCGGAAGATTTTACATCTCCCTCCTTCTGAAATCCGAAGATTTGAACCTTAAGCTTCGTTCAGGTCAGATCAACGGTCCATAATCCACGTGATCCGATAGTCCTACTTTACCCTTCACATATCGGGACTTCGCATTTCATGAAGTTGAATGACCTCTCACCTCCCTTCTCCCGATATCTAAACTTTCGATATCTCTGTGGACAATCAATAGTCCACGCTCTCTCTTTGATCAACGATTGTGATCCTTTCATGAGTTCGCACTTCACGAATCCTCATGACTTTTTCCTTTGACCTTCCCACTCTCTAAGTCAGTAGAATGTTGATCTCTTGCCACGTGTCCTCTTTTGATGGATGGTTTCGATGATTTCTAGATTTCGCAACTTCGCAAAGTCCACTCTCCTATGCAACTCCATGGGCTTTAAACCTCGTGCACGTTCCTCTGGATCCAATAGTTGTTGGTCCATGCTCTCATATCTGATGTCTAAGATATTTTTTTTCCTGCGCAACCCTCCTATGTGTCTAGACATGGATTTAATGGTCTAGATATGTTCCTCCGCAACTGATCTAATGGTCGATGTCGCTTCTCCTCCTAAGCTTGCAAATTTCTCCCATTTTTGGAAGAATTCAAATGTTTCAAAGGCCTCAGCCTTTGATTCCTCTGCGAGCTAGGCTACTTGGGCCTCATCTGTGTTTTGAAGGCACTTTCTCTCCTGAGATTTGAAAATAAAATAAAACCTCGGCCCTGGCACTCACTTTCTCTCTATGTGAAAACTTGCACGACTCCTCTTGAGCTTTCATCTTTCTCAGTCTCTAAGGGACTCAACCCTTCTGTGTCTTCCCAAACGACTTCTTGGTGCTCACATGGCACACTCTGTGCTCATCCTCCTGAGATTTCAGACTTGAAACAAGTTCTCCATGTGCACTCCTTGCTCAATTCTTCCCTCCAAAGTGTTAAGTAACTTTGTTTCCTCCCTAAGATTCAACTTCTCGAAACTCAAAGGTCTTTGTCCCTTCCACTCCTCGAAGGGATATAAGTTCCCTCTTGGAAAATTATGCTCAAGCACTCCTTCTTGAGCCGACAGAGTATTCATTAACTCTGTAAGTGTCTTCTCCTTGACACTTCTCTTATCTTTGAACTCGAAACAAATTTATTTTTTGCACCCTTTGCACTCGCTCGATACCCTCCTGGAAGAGCTCTATAGAACCTTCAGTAATTATGTCTCTTTGTGCCCTCCTCTGCACAGTCTTCCCTCTAGAGTATTTAGTAACTCTAAGGCTTCTCTATCGAGCTTATGATTCCTCTGGTGTGCCCTCTTGGCACATCCTTTCCTGAATTCAACACAGAACTCAGAAGTGCACTCTTTTCACTAGCTCACAGAGTCCTTGGCACTCTGTCATGCACTCCTTGCATTTAGCCATAAAGAACCCAGACTAAAATCAAAAAACTCATAGATAGATAGAGAAGTCTATCTATCACCTATAGATGGAATCTAACATACATCAACAGCATAAACTCATGAACACACACATGACATTCATATGACACATAACCACATAGAAACACATATGCAGGAAAATTTCTCTTTGTATTAATCTCAGAATGTTTGTACAATGGTTACAAAGAATGGACTACAACAAAGTCTCAGTTCTCTCCTTTCTTCTCTTCTCTACATGCTCTCTCTCTCTCTCTCTCTCTCTCTCTCTCTCTCTCTCTCTTCTAATGGATCTATATACAAATATATTTTTACAAAAGAGGGGCTTCTCAAGATTTTCCCTCCAAGCTACCTACTCTCATTAATTACATTGAATTACAATCAATGGTTGTCTAGTCTGTATCAGATCTAGATCTGCATCCTGTCAACCATTATTGTGACTCTATCTACAGCCTGCGCAAAGACATGGATTTGGCTCTTCCAGCCTTACAAACATTCAATTACATTAAAATACAATTTGAATTTGAAAATGAGGGTTGGGGCCTCTTCCTCCTTGAATGCACGTTGATGTGTTGGCTGGCTGGTGCATTGTTGAGTTGGAGTGATGCTCCTGCATAACCACTTGAGATGAAAAGGCATTGAATCTAAATTGTGAGGACATATGTTGTGGTGGTAGTGAGCACTCTTGAGTAAAATCGATCTTGCATTGATTGTTATGTGGGACTTCATATTCCAAAGTGCAATTTTGGGAGCTAACAATTGGCATTGTTACCAGGGAAAAATTATGATTCCTTGGATTCAATAGATCTAGTATAGCATGGTGTTGGGAAGTCCTATTTCTTTGAATCATTAGTTTCTATTTTCTTGTATTGAGGGTGAAATAAATAAATGGTATGCAAGGCATTTGAAGGTCTCACATGGTAACTCCACACATGTAGCAAATTAAATATTTATAGAAATTTTTGAAACTTTATAATGTTGACTCCACGTTGGGAGTACCTCTCCCATAGATCAATGGTGCTTATCATCCATGTAATCTATAATGTGCTCAATGAAATGGTTTAAAAGATAGATAAGATGACCAAACATCTACTATCAACAATAACTAAAGGACTTAAGGAAGTGAGAGATCAATTTGTTGAATTTTTGGAAAATGTAGTGCCATAACATCTCTGAAACAACTATTAAAGGACTCAAGGAAATAAGAGATTGATCTATTTTAATTATTTAAAATATCCACGATTTGGTATAGGACTAGCAAGATTGTCGAACTTATTGATGTAGATCCTCTTAAGATTCTCATAGTGAAGAAGAATGTGATACATTTTTGTGACCCTCACATATATTTGAGAAAGTTAGGGCTTTTAATCCCCAATCATTGCATGCAATACATCAAGGGATAGATCAAATGATAGAAGTAATTCACTAGTTTTTAGGGGATTTTTAAGAAATCTACAAATTGAGCTAGGACAGAAAAATTATTATTAAGTGTCAACTTTTCTTTTCTTATTATTAAGTGTCAACTTTTCCATGGGTTCTTTGGATCTTGTAGGAAATATAGTATGCGATAATCACAATGTCCCTTTCCCTTCCATCAAGTTATCTAATGTTGAGCATAGGGAATGTGAAGAAGACCAACAAACATGTATATATAATGAGGCATTGCATATTCATGTTGACCCAATATATGAAACCGGTGCTAATGGGAATGAAAATGAATGTCAATGTTCAAAGTTTGACTTTTTATATGCCCTCAACATTAGTCCAAGGGTGATACAAATTATATGTTTGGAAGAAAAAAACCACTGCAGCTATTAGCATTTCAAAATAGTAAAGTGATGTTCAATACAAAATTTATCCTAATAAAGGATAGCCTCTTGAAGATAAGGGGACAAGGATGACATCATTTTCTCTTCATTATGTTGAACATAAGAGAGAAAATTATGAGACTACAAAGGCATTTTATTCTAATGATGATGGATTTGTTAAAGTCTATTTGAATTTTGGGACATTATCCATTGATGATATGCATACAATTGATCATATTCACAAGGAAGAGACCCTGGAATCATATTGTCCCATGGATTCTATAGGAATTCCAAGGTACCCAAACCCTCTACTTATTGCACATTCCAAAGCTTCATGGTTATAATCCTATATATGTTGTGAAACACTAGGAATGTTTTATTGCATTGATGGAAGATATTTGGATTGAGTATGAATATGTGGTCATGAAGTTATTTGTGCACTCATTGGAAGAAGATGTCAAGATATGGTAGAAAAATTTGACAAAAATTAACATAGGGGGATGGTATGAATTTGTGAATGATTTTAAGGATCAATTAAGTAATCATGGAAATGATCTTTCAAAAAAAACAATTGGTAACTGAAAATCAATTATGGAGCACATCCCTTTGATTGTTATGGATAAATTTTCTCTAGTCCAAGAGGATCAAGATCTTCACTACTATAGTTTTGTGCAACATGAAAGAGATATTGATGGGGGTGGTGAGCATAATCTTTAAGGATTGAAAGAATAGAAATGGATAGAACACTAAGAAGAGGAGTCTTTGTCAACTCATTTTCAATGCACAGTTATATGAGGATCCTCTATACGACATTTACTACCATGATTATGAAGAAGAACATCATAATTCCATATTTTTCTTGGAGATGAATTTTAACATTGTGTCTAGTCTTAATTAGGAACGTGAAGATTTTTCTAGCAACAGGGAAGACATATTTCCAACTCTTATTAGGGAGAAATCCAATCACATATTGAGGCTATTGTGGAAATAAATCCAGTAACATATTTCCAACTCTTATTTTTAATTTGTAATTTCTCTCTTTCTCTTGAGTGCTAGGGTTCTTTACGAAATTAGAGGGGCGAGATAGTTTCTTCCTCGGAGGCGAGATGGTTTCTTCCTGACGAGGATTATTGTAATATGTTAGGACCTACATCATATAGTGAAATGGGGGCCCCTAATATTACTATGGAAAAAGGCAAAGCTCAACACCTCCAACCAAGATTCTCTTGATTTTGGAAGGTGAAATCCTACTAGGGTTTGAGGCAATTATGGATAGGTGAGAAGAAGACGGGACTTACCTCTCCTTCCAATACAAAAATGGAAGCAACACAAACTTGTAAAAAAAAATGAGTATCCTCACATTAGCACTGTAAATTCAAGTGTGAAGAGTTACTCACCATCCTCACCCTCACCTCTAGTCTCGACATCTGTTGGCACAGGGGCAGACCCAGGGTTCAACGCTACAACAAAACCCTAACTACTGGTCCTTTCGGAAACACCTGTGAAGCATATGAAGTCTCACCTGAGGTAGAGGTAGGGTTGGTTGTAGGAATCAGGTGTCTGCAACCTTAGCTGAGACACAGATCTGTGATTGTAATACCTAACAAAGCACTTAGCACCGATAGTTCATCAATCTTTAACCACTATCTACTCTGCAGATAAAATAGAGCATTGCATCATTCACTCAAATCTGAAGTATTTAAGAATTTATGATAGAGAGGCAAATTAGATCTAGTATATTCAAGAACTAATCACATTCACATAGGTCAGATCTAACATTTATTTACATCATTAGCACAAATCATATACAGATCTATCTATCTATATCAAATCATTTAGACACAAACATATCAAGACATTGCACAGAGCAGAGCAACACAACATTTATGTGGTTCACCCCCACCCTAGGGCTACGTACACTAAATCTTCTTCTATATTATCTTCGGTCCATCTTCTTACAAGAACATAGCATCAAAATCCTACTCCGCAGAAGACAGGAGATATGTGTGCCCTCCACCAGATCCTCCTTCTTCGAGCTAGGGTACAGCACCAAGCCTTCTTACAATTCCTTGCACATAGCTCTGCAAGTCTCACACCATATGCACAAATCACTTAAAATAATTCAATCACTTAGCCCAATATCACACAGATATTCCCATGTTCTTCTTCTCTTACATAGCCTAGATATCTATTTATACATTACAAAATAGGCCTAAACATAGGTAAACCCATGGGCCGACATCGCATACCCGTTACATAATCCAAAATCCCAAAAAGGACCCAAAAAGGGGCCGAGATCCCATGATCTCTACTGTAAATGTGTTGAACCCGCATAGAATAGATCTATCTAAACAATAATACACACATTTGCAGAGAGAATTGGAAAAATAAGGAGAGAAAGAATGGAAGAATTCTCATTAACCATTTTCCACACTCAAAGAGTGAATAATTTACAATAGATATAGGATACATGAGTAACTAATGAGCCATAGTGGTGGTATAGAGTGATATGGACACACACCAATAGTTACGGGATTGAATTTCCACCTAGTCTAGTCTCTCAGGCAGTTACGGGAGTGAACTGCCACCTAATTGAGTTAACTAGTCAACTAGTCTTCAATTAACTGACTGAACAAAGAGTAGTGAGGAGTTAACTCATGAAATCAAGGATAATGTGCTAGTCTGGTGATGATCCCAAGGCAAGTGCGCATCAGCCGATGATGATCCCAATGTTTCATGGTGAAAAAACCAATGCAACAACTAAACTCAACTCAACTAGTCAAACTAAAGTGTCAACTGAAAGAGAATATTTTCCAAGTGGAATATTCTCCCCTAAAATATAGGAGACTAGATAATGACTAATTATGACTAATAAATAAGGAAAATCCTTAGGAAAAATAAATCCTAGGTGTGTGTGAAGTAACTCCAACATCTTCTTTATCTTGTGCTCCTCCTTCGACAGGCTATCGAAGTCCCAAAATAGGTCAAACTTGACCAAGGATCTCCCAAAACTTGGTCAAGGGCCAACAGGCCCCCAACACTCACCTGTGACTCGTCCCGAGTCACTCTGATATGGGTAGTTCTGCTTCAAAATCCTCGATATTGGATCGATCTTCTTCGACTTGTTGTTGTTCCATGGCCTCTTGTCTAGTGAACTCTTGGATGACTATCTCATTCACAGGTCCCTCCAGGCATTGTTCAACTGCAGTGACAACCTGCTCTAGTTCTGCTCCTTGGCCTTCTACCTCTGTGAACAATTGGTAGGACTTATCTTGTATAGGTTGGATTCTCTGATTTACTTCCATAAATCTTCTCTAGATAGTGTGGATCTACTCATGGGTGGTGTGTTTCTCTTTGGAGCATTTCATTCTTTCCACAGCTGACAGGGGCTTCAACTGCACCTATATCGTTTCGGATTGATACTTCACCTCTTGGAGTTGCGACTCCAGTGCCTTCAGTTTTGGATTATATGTGAGTTTCTCATAGGTCTGGGCACTGTAATCAGTAAGTTGCTTACATTCCATAGTAAGGGATTTTATTCTCTCAATTGTGCTTCGAGCAATTGCTTCTCTTTGGTCCCTTACATCCAATGGAGTCTCGGGCACTATGTGGAGCTCTAAGTCTGTTATGCATTGTTGTAACTATTGGATAGCTTATGTGAGTTGTTATACTTTCTATGTGACTTGATATTATGCCTTTATTTCTATGACTATCACAGAGCGAAGTGCTCTGTTGACCGCTTCTTTTTCTTGTTGCATTTGTGTTTTTTCTTCATCAAACTTTTCTTGGAGAGAAATCTTTTCTTGTTCTACATCTCAATGTTGTTCTACAAGTACTCCTTGTACTTGAATAAAAGCCTAGGTGTATTGTTTTGTTTCTTCTTATTATTTTCGAAGGTGAGCTTCAACTATATCAGTTAGTCGGTGGAGTTGGGTTGGCGCATCTCCCAACTATGGTTCTCCCGACGCAGTGGAGACTAGGTGATTGGACTGAAGGGATTGTTGTACCCCTCAGAATTTGACTTCAATACTATCATACATTTATTCTTGCTTGGCCACTTGTTTTTCTACTATTTCCAGTGAAGCATCGTTCAGTGCTACTATGATGAAGTCAAAATCATCAGAGGTGAGGATAGTCTGCATATTGGTCATGGTAGCTTTCTACTTATTCCGAGAAGAAGGTTTCGGGGTGGAAACCTTCCTCTTCTTTGAGGGGTCCTCCTCGTCTCTGGGTGGTGTTACTTCGATGGGCCTCTATTCAGCTTCTACTTCATCACCACCCCCTCAATTAGGTGAGATGGAAGCAATCTTCCCTGAGGTGTTGCTTAAGTTTTGGACCTCCTCAGTCTTCTTCTGCCTGCTAGTTATGGGTGTATTTTCTTTATTATGGGTGTCCTTGAGGTTGTCAATATCAGATATCTCTACGGTGTTGGTGGGGATAAGGAGGTCAGTAGACCATTCCTTAGTGATTTCCTCCAGGTCTTCTTCTGTAAGCTTATAATATGTCTAGAGCTACTCTTTATGTTCATCTTCCTGCACTGTAATGTGGGTGAAGTGTCGATCTACACGGAACTTCATTAGTGGTCAAAACCTCTATAAATTGTTTGGAGTCATGTGAGGCTCGACTTCGATGTCTCACTTTAGCTAGAGGTAGTATGTATGAAACACATCATTCAACTGTCATTGTTTGTTCATATCTATTGAATACCACAAGGTAGCGAACTTCGCGGCAAGCAGTTTAAACGACTCTATGTCGGGGAAGGTTGATCCTTCTAGCATCTCCTAGACAGTAAATGAAATGAGGACTAGGAGCCAGTTGAAATGAAATTTGTAGCCCTAGTCCTGTGCTTCTCGACATTCTAGCTCTAACTGGTTAACTAGGTACTTCTCCCAATTCATTTGAAGTCCTTTTGTGCACTTCCCTGCAAGGTCAACAACAAAGTCAGTGACCCATGTAGGTCGGTTATTCCTTGCTAAATTTCTAGATATCAGTCTACATGTGAGGTGCACTGGAACAATCTGGATGGAAGCTACCTTGTAGCCTCTTGTTCCCTTCTCAACATCGCCATAGTTGTGTCCTTGATCTTTTGTGTTAATACGCGATCTACGACTTTTCTTGGATAAAATTCATGTGGGTTGGGTCCTTGCATACTCAGGCCTGTGATGCTATGGATCAGTGTTGGGTCAAAAGTAATGCAACATTATATCCATAACTATCCACCATGGTAACACGATAGTAGAATCTTGACACACGCATTGACTTCCTGGTGTCTTCTGAAGTGTGGTATCTTCATGACGTTCAGCAAGGTGGACTGCGCAAGGTTCATTTTCCACGAATGGGGAATGATCTTTGACTTATTTCCTTTAGTTTTGGTCAAGTACGTGTATGGGGTGAGCATACCATAGATCTTGCGATCTCTAAGGTTGAAATCATTGAACTTTAGTGCTGTGATCTTGTCCTGGTCTGTTAGAACTGCGTGTATCCCCTTTGAGAGGTACGCAGTAACTATGGTGTATTCGAAATCACGTGGTACACTATCACGATTCACCGCACTAGCCAGAGGTGGGATGTAGTCAAGAAATATGGATGGAATCAACTTCATGTTGTCTAGGTCGTCTTTGTGCTTGGTTATCTTCTCTATTGTTGGTTGGGATGGCCTCGATCCGCGAGTAGTCGACGGAGAGGCTTGCAGTCCTCTCTTGGATGAAATGTGTACACCTACAGACATCGACATGAATCTTTCAGTCATGATATCGATCAGAACTTCTTCGACAACTTTCTCTGCAGGGATGAACTCTTCCGACATACACTCTCGAGGTTGAAAATCTCGGGTTCGGGGAGTAACAGAGACACTGTAATACGATAGAGGGAAATAGCACAATAATCATGTGTGTAAAATCAATGAGTCTGTGGGCTTAGATTCTCGATTAGAAAAAAAATTCTCAGGGCATGGGGCGACAGGATAAATAGATAACTTGGCAACTGATCTCTTGCCATGGGTGGCAATGGGCAAGAGGCCTTCATTAACTCTTTTCTGTCTATTATGGTGCGGTCCAACAGTCTGGTGGCGAACCATAAATGTATTTCTACCCATTCGAAGGGTCAGTCGAATGGTTATATTGGTCCCAATGGCTATATTTCTTCGCCATGGCGAAGTGCCATGTGGTGTTGTTCTGTTATCCCGACGAAGTTTCAATTTTGCAAATTTTTCATCTGCGACGTTCCTTCTGGAACCTTTTGTAACTTGTTGATCTTAGCTCTCTTCTTACTTAGCTTTATAACCTTCTTTCCATTGAGCTTTGTCTCGGTATTCCTTTTCCCATTTTGATTATTATCTTCTTATGGCATAGTTACTTCGTGTTGTTGATATTCTTTCCTAATATTCGAGGGTGATACTTCTTCTTTAGCTGGAATAGGTACTTCAATCTTCTATGGGTCTCCTAGTGTTCTTGCAACTTTGACATCTGGGTCTCTAGTTTTAAATAGCTTCGATCTGTTCTTTTGTTCTTCAATCAAGTTTTTTATCCTTCTAGTCATGAAATCTTTTAACTCTTGCTTCTTCTGCTCTAAAATTTCTTCTTCTTCTTTCCTTTTGGCCTGATCTTTTTCAATCCAAGGTTTTCCTAGTAACATGGTAAATGGGGCGATGTTCTCAATAAATCTCAAAATCTCAAAATCTTCCTCTATCGAAATTCCATTGTCATTCATAGATATCTTGGTGATATTTCCACATAGGTTTGTCAGCTTTCCTCTAAATATCCCTAGTCCTCCCAATGAAGGAGTCATTGCAGGATTCCCAAAAATTTCCCAACTTCTTTTTGTCATGATATTCACCTATGTTTCCTCATCTAGGACACAGTCAATGTCGAAGTCTCATATTCTTGCTTCAAGATATTCTTTTTCTTTGAAGATATCTGATAATATGACATGTTGGTGGTCATTCAAGGTTTTTTTTATCTGTAGCAATAATTTCTCTTATTCTTTCTAGGGTTCTGCCATAATCATAGTGTTTGGATCTGCCTTAGGGTTTTCTTGTCTCATGTTCATTCCCTCAAGCTTAGCAATCATTCTAGGGAAATCCAATACTTCATGGTCCATAGCTTTGAAAAAAAGACAATTAGGTCATCTTGCAGGGCATTCCTTAGCAAGATGTCACAGTTTTCTGCAACTGTAACAGAGGGTTAATCCTCTCTTTCTTTTAAATGATTCCCATCTCTTTTTGTGTTGCACATTGGGATCATAGTAGCTAACCTACAAACAGTTCTTTCTAGGATCCTGCATCCACTTGTTAGTCCAAACATTCTTTCTATGCATAGGTATAATATATCTATCACTATTCTTATCAGATCTATGCATATCAAACCTTATTACATCTATTAGTGCCATAGTTTTCAAGCTAGGACAGAATCTTTCAAACATACCTAGATCCATACTTTTGAAACAAAATTTTTCCACTTATCTTACTTTTACAAAGCACAAAGCCTTCAGATCTAGAACTTTTCACTATTCTTACCTTTATCAGAGCACAAAGCTTGCATATATTACCTCTTTAAGAAAAAATTCTCACTTTTACCTTTCTCAAAGAACAAAGCATTCAGATCTTACCTCTTTTCTTCATATATGACCTCTTTTCTTTAGATCTGACCTATTTTCTTTAGATCTAACCTGTTTTCTTTAGATCTGACCTCTTTTCTTCAACACATAGCTTTATAAATCAAGTAGAATATTGCGCACTAGAACGACAAATCCATACACAGAGATTTCACAGTTTCAGGATGGATCTTTTCACAAAGCTTCTTCTTCCTTAGTTCCCAACAATGGAACCATTTTTTGGCACAGGGGCAGACCCAGGGTTCAACGCTACAACAACACACCAACAAAACCCTAACTATCATCTCTTCCGGCAACACCTATGAAGCAGATGAAGTCTCACCTGAGGTAGAGGCAGGGGTGGTTGCAGGACTCAGGTGTCTACAACCTTAGTTGGGACACAGATCTATGATTGTAATACCTAACAAAGCACTTAGCAGGGATATTTCATCAATCTTTAACCACTATCTACTCCACAGATAAAAAAGAGGATCGCATCATTCACTCAGATCTAATGTATTTAAGCACTTATGATAGAGAGGCAGATTAGATCTAGTAGATTCAAGCACTAAGCACATTCACATAGGTTAGATATAACATTTATTTACATCATTAGCACAAAGCATATACATATCTATCTATCTATATCAAATCATTTAGACACAAACATATCAAGACATTGCACAGAGCATAGAAACACAGCATTTACGTGGTTCACCCCCACCCTAGGGCTACATCCACCAAATCTTCTTCTATATTATCTTCGGTCAAGCTTCTTACAGGCACATAGCATCAAAATCCCACCTCCGCAGAAGACAGGAGATATGCACGCCCTATGCCAGATCCTCCTTCTTCAGGCTAGGGTACAACACCAAGCCTTCTTACAATTCCTTGCACATAGCTCTACAAGTCTCACACAGTATGCACAAAGAACTTACAATCCTTCAATCACATAGATCTAGCACTTAGACCAATATCACACAGATATTCCCATCTTCTTCTTCTCTTACATAGCCTAGACATATATTTATACATTACAAAATAGGCCTAAACATGGGTAAACCCATGGGCCGACATCCCATACCCGTTACATACTCCCAAATCCCAAAAAGGGGTTGAGATCCTGTGATCTTTACTTTGTCTTGCGCTCCTCCTTCGATAGGATTTTGAAGTCCCAAAATAGGTAAAACTTGACCAAGGATCTCCCAAAAATTGGTCAAGGGCCAACAACATTACCTAATAAATCCCTCTGCTCGGTCTCAGGGTCACTGTAAATTCGTCTGCTCAGTCTTGGATTCATTGTAAATCCCTTCACTTGGTCTCAGAATAAAAGGGGACCAATGATATAAAACTACAATACAGGAGGCATTGGTACCCAAGTCATTATAAATCCCTCCACTCGGTCTCAGATGAAGGTCTCGCACGTAGGAGCAAGTATCAGAGTTTGTGGTTGAGGGAGTTTGTGGTGCAAGTATCAGAGCGAGTGGGTTACATATGTTAAGGGTAGAAATAATTCAAATAATAATTTTGAATTATCATATGTTAAGTATGAGAGAATGTGGGGGCATAATATTGGTTTATATCACCTAGGAAGAATTCCAAAACCACTAATTTCTGCCAAATTTCAACATTATGTGTAGGCTAAAGAACTTATTGTGTGTATTGTTAGGTGTTTTCCTTATTTTCATTTGTTTTTTCATGCAAACTAACTATTTATTTTGTAGGTGAAAAGATCAAAATGTAGGCATTAGTAAAGTATGAGAACAAGCATAACATATTCTAGCCAAATTGTTGTGGTAGTGGAAAGGATAGAATGAAACATGATTAGTAAATAGGACATATAAGATCCACACCAGACAAAGTAGAAGTTGTTAGGATAATTAATGAGCATCGACACAAAGGGGAGACTAGAACTGAAATAGTAGGTAGGATTGTAGGTTACCAAGGATGTTGGCCCTTAGTTATGTGTTAAGGAAGAAATACAAAGAATGAAGTGTGCAGAAGGAACACAAACCAAGAAAGGGTTGAAGTGGTTAAAGAAGCATAAAATAAGGAACAAGGTAAAGGAAAAGAAATTTGTTTAAAGAGAAGATCAAGGAAGAAAAATAAGCAAAGAAGATGGATCATGGAAAACTTAGTAAGCAGAAGAAGACACCAATGGGTGCTTTGGAGCACCTCACGGAGAAGAAGGAAGAACATGTTGGTGAAGCCCTTAAAATGCGGGTCATGTGGACCTAGGGTTCTGGCATCTAGGGTTTTGACACCTAGTTTTTTAGAACCTAGACTTCGGTCTAAGGTTGTTTAAGAGTCATGAAATGAATAAATAAAAGTCTAGAAGAGTTGAGAGGGTTGTTACTATTATTGTTGGTGAGAGAAATATTGAGATAGAAGTGTTGTGGTTGCAAGTCATTCCTGAAGTCTAGATATTCATCTAGGTGCGAAGATCAACCCTGCAGTTGGGTGCATAGGGAGGGGAGAAAGAGAGGAAGAGAGAGAGAGAGGATCTGCAGTTAAGTGCACAGATAAGAACTATATGTTTTCATCTAATATATCAAGAAATGCAGTTATGTGGATGTATCCCTAGGGAGAGGGTGAACCATGTAAATATTGTTGTTGTTCGTGGTTGATATTGTGTTATTTGCTAGTTTTTATACTGTTATTGCATGATTGTTTCCCTTTTAAAGATAAGAGGTATAAAATAACTTCACAGGGATAGGTATAAGACTGTAAAAGAATATCTAGGTTACATTGCGTTGTTATTTTGGAATCATTTTAAATTTCCTCTGGTTGTAGACACCTGTGTCCTACAACCCCCCTATTGCTACTTCAGGTGAGACTTCATCTGCTTTGCAGGTGTTGCTGAAAGGGAGAGTGGTTAGGGTTTGTTGGTGCATTGTTTGAGTTGAACCTTGGGTCTTCCCCTGTTCCAACAAATTGTTCCATTGTCAGGACTGAGATCTTCTTGAGGGAATGTCAAGGTGGTTTCCATCAAAGACATAAATTCATAACTGAATAGAAGAACAAGAGAGGGAATTTTCCAAAGCTCAGAATAAGAACCCTAGCATTAGTACAGAATATTGTTTGGGAAGGTACATCTTCACTGATGTACACGAGATTTTCTTTGGAGGAGTTCATAAGGATTTGTACGAGTGGTTAGCTAGATTAGTAGACACCCAGTTTGAGATCATATCTAGACCACCTGTGGTTTGGACAACAGCATTGATCAAGAAAGTCAAGAGAGTTGATAACGTTGTGTCAAGAGAAGTAGAAATCTAGTTTGATATCACTATTGGAGGGTACATTATTGAGTTTTCTATCGACAAATTAGATTCATATAGTCAAGCAGAGAGGTATTTCTTTAAGGGAACTAGAGGAAAGTTTCTACACTTTTTGAAGTTGAATATTAAGATGTTATTGCAAGAGAAGAATATCTTGAAGATATAGTAAAGCTAATGTTCAAAAATTAAGATAGCAACAGTGACACAGAGGTTGGATACATGCGCAGTGGGACACCATTCAGAAAGGTTCCTCTTGCAAACCTATTTAAACTGAGTTATGGGCCATTGGAACAAGAAGAAGATTTATATAGTGGAGAGGAAGCAGGGAGATCAGACGAAGAGTATTCAAAGTTCGCAAGGGAAGAGGAAACAGACATTGAGGAACTTTGTCGAGAAGAACCAGAAACTTCAGGGACTGCACCTACTGTCAAAGTAAGTACTATTACTCCTCCTATTGTTTTAGTAGCATTAAGTAACCAGAGTAACTAGAGTAGTCAGAGAAATCAGAGTATTGTTACAAGCAGTTTAGTACATACTCAGTCGAGAAACCAAGGAAGATCTATGGCAGAAAAAATGAGGTTACCCATCTCCATAGGAGACGGATCTAAGGATCCTGATCAGCATTGGTTCTTATGTGAAGTTGTGTGTAGCATTAGGCAAGTCACTGACAAAGCTATCAAGAGAGCTCAGTTTAGTACTACCTTGAGGGATCACGCATTGAGCTGGTATATGAAGTTTGTTTCAGGATCTATACAACCTAAGCCACTAAATGACATTAAGACTGCATTGAGTGCGGAGTTAAAGAAACCTAAGTCGGAGTCATGGTGCATTACAGAGTTGAAATAAATCAAGCAGAAGGACTGAACCCATTTGGGAGTTTGATCAAAGGTTTAAGACCCTGATAGAAGATTTAAGTTTTCAAGTTCTAGATGAACAGCACAAGGAATGGTTCATCTCTTCCCTCCTGCCACATATTAGAGTTCCTCTGATGCAACAGAAGGTCTCTTTGCAGGCTGAAGAATTAGAGATCGCCATGAAACTAGAAGCAGCCCCTGTAGGAGAATCCAATTTAGGTATGAGTCAGATTCTGAATCAATTAACTAGTTTATTTTTACAAGTCGAAGACATGAAGAAAGATAAAGGAAAGGAGAAAAGAGAAGACATTTGGTGTATCAGATGAAAATTAGAGGGCCATGACAAAGAGCATTGTCCATTATTTAATGAATAATTGGCATCTGGAGACCCTAACCCTTTAAAGCAGGCTATTATACCATGTTGTGAGGTATGTAGAACTAGACATCGCCATGATGAATGCTATTATATGTAGAAATATGTCCAGACACCCACCAATATTTAATGTACATTCTACAAATCTATGGGACATGATGAGAAGGATTGTAGGGATTATGATCTCATGCATGAAAGGTCAAGGGATGCATATATAATTCAAGGAGAATTATAGACAAAAGGAAATTATGTGCAGTTCAACTCCCCAGGAAAAGGAAACTTCAACCCTCGCAGTGGATTCAGAGGAAGAGGACGAGGAGGAGGCATGGGTCGAGGTCAAGGTCATATTATTTTCTATAATTGTGCCCATCAAGGTCATTTGGCAAGGGATTATCATAACCCTTGTACTACTTGCAACTATTGTAATTCATTTGACCATGTCATTGAAGAGTGTCCAGTATTGTTAGCAAAACTTCAGGAAAAATGAGGTGGAAACCAGCAAGTCCAACTGATTTTAGCTTAACCTTGCGGTGAGGACCCTAGGGTCATTTTTATTACTAGAGGAGGTGGTTTTATAGGAGAATATAAGGTGAATCCAGGAAATATTGCAGATGGATTAGGGATCAGGACAGCTTTAGAGAAGGCGCCATTGTTTGACCCAAGGAAAGAAAAACATACTTTTGAAGAAGCAAGGAGAGAATTTGTAGGAGAACATGCTTCTTCATCTAGGGCACAACCAGAAGTAAAGGAATGTGAAATGCCTCCAACATTCGATCAGTCTGTCCTACTGAGGCAAGGAAAACAGGTAAGAAAGCTTATGGATTTCTTATATACTTGTATCAATTTAATCAAAGATGAAAGAGTTGTGCAAGAGCTACAACACCTAATAAGACAGTATGAAATTGGAAGAGTGGATCCTATGCTGAGTAGAGTTATGAATCAAGTATCTAGGAAAAGAAGGACAAGCAAGGAACTACACCTTAGTGCTCATATTGGAGAATATGACGTGGACTATGTGGTCCCTAACTTGGGATCATAAGTAATTGTTATGATGAAGCAAACTTGGGCACTAATGGGAAAACATAAATTCATTTACTCTCTTATTAGGCTCGGGATGGATAACCAGTAGATGGTGAGTCACTTTGGAAGACTAGAACATGTCCCTGTGGACATCAACTGAGTGAGGACATTTGCATATTTTGAAGTGATCAAGATTGTCGATGATAATTTTTCTTATCCTGTGTTGTTAGGAATTGATTGGGCTTTCAACAATCTGACTGTTGTTGATCTAAAAAAGAGAAGAATAACATTTGAGGGTAATGGCCTTAAGGTCATTGTACCTATTTATCCTAATGAAGGTCACAGATACACAGAACCTATAAGAGAAGAAGACCGTGCCTATGAGCTAGAAAACATCTATAAACTGACAGCAAGACAATAGGATTACATTAATCCCATAGTAGATGGAAATCTAAGCGGGCAAAGTGAAAGTGCATGCTCATCAAATTCAGAATAAGCATTGGAAAATTAACAAAACATAATGTATGAAGTCTCTACACGGAGGTGTGCTAGATTGACCAAGGCAGTTCACTAGATTGGCACAGAAGTAAGTAATCTTCCTACATTTTATGGCTTGAATCATTTAGAGACATTTCTAGCTGAATTTGAGAAAATTGTACCAGTAAAATAGAGGATGTTGGAACTAGATGAAGCCTTAAAAGCAACACCAGCTAGATGGTGGGGAACACACAAGAAGAACATCGCGGAGTGGGTACAATTCCCCACCTTATTGACAGTGCACTTTTTAGACCAACCTGAAGGTTGCGAAGTTTGATACACAAGTCAGAGTTGTCCTAAGGACCATATGCGAAGTTGTGAGGAGGCCTAGAGAAAAATTCCTAAAGAACAATGGGTACATAAGTTCATTAAAACTTTGGATACTACGCCTATCAACTGGTATCTGCAAGAAAAATTGTGCTTAACCACTACATATTGGTATGGTATGACCCAAAACTTTATAGATACATTCATATTTGAAAGTCAGTACCCTATAGTAGATCAGGATTTACAAATTGTAAGACAAAAGGTCTTTGAGGAGGCACCTAACCCCCCTCTTGACCAAGGAGAAGATGAATGGACTGCACCTCTTCATCGGTTAGAGGGTTGCTATAATATTAATTTTGATGAGCATGATGACCCTAGGGATGTAAACATTTCAGAAACTAAAGGACGGAGAGACATAGAAGGGTCAGGGATTGAATTACGTTTTATTGGGTAGCCTATTAAAATTAATAAGGTTAATATTGGAACAGATCAAGCACCTAAGTTGGAAAATGTTGGAGACTATTGGGATGATGCTACTATTAGTAAGATTACATAACTATTGCATGAGTATCAGGACTTGTTTCCAACCTAGTTCACATACATGAAGGGCATTAAAGGGCCCATGGGAGAAATGAAGATTCCTTTCAAAGAAGATGCAAGACCTATCAAGCAGAGACCTTACAAACTGGATCTCAAGTACAAGAAGAAGGTTAATATTGAATTAGATAGAATGTTGGAAGCAGGAATTATAGAACCAATTCAAGAATCTGAATGGATCATACCTATAGTGGTCCACGATAAGAAGTGAGGAGAAATCAGAATCTGTGTAGATCTAAGGAAATTGAATGATGCATGCCTACATGACCCATTTCCTACACTGTTTATTGATGAAGTTCTAGATAATGTAGGAGGACAAGAGGTTTACTCATTCACATGTGGATTTTCAGGCTATCACCAGATCAGAATTTCTAAGTAAGACGGACATAAGATGACATTTGCAACAGACTGGGGTTCTTTTCAGTACACTGTGATGCCTTTTGGCTTGAATAATGCACCAGCCATCTTTTCCAGGGTGGTGGTCAAATCATTTAAGGAGTTTTTACACAAATTTTTGGAAGCATACTTCAATGATTGGACCATTTTTAGCCAACTGAAAGATCATATTGAATGTTTGAGATTAATGTTAGATAAGTGTATGCAATGTCAAATTTCCCTGAACCTGAAGAAGTGTATTTTATTTTCACCTTTTGGAGTGTTATTAGGACACATTGTGTGTAAGAAGGGGTTTTTGGTAGATCCTTCCAAGATCGCTATCATTGTTGATCTACCTCCTCCTACTTCAATTAGACAATTGTGCACTGCATTAGGACACACTGGATATTATAGAAATTTTATTAAAGGCTACACACAGATAACAACACCTTTGGAAAAGCTACTAAATAAGGATAGTAAGTTTCAATGGATAGAGGAATGCCAGCAGAGCTTCGACACACTGAAGCAGAAAATGGTTCTTGTGCCTATCTTGGTTTTTCCAGATTGGAGTAAGGATTTCAATGTTCATGTCGATGGTTTTTTCATTGCATTAGGAGTAGTCTTGGCACAGCCAGGTGCAGGAGACATTGACCACCCTATAGCCTTTTTTAGCAGGAATATTTCTACATATAAAAGGAATTATACTACCACTGAAAGAGAAGGCTTAGCTATGGTATATGTGTTACAGAAGTTTAGACACTACTTGTTGGGAGGAAATTTTAAGATGTTCTCTAATCATTATGCATTGAAGTACTCTTTCAACAAGCCAGTGTTTGGGGGAAGAATATGCAAATGGTTACTATTATTCCAGGAGTATGACTTTGATATTGTGGTCAAGCCAAGGAGAATGAATAAGGGACCTAACCACTTATCCAGGTTAGAACATGCAGAGGAACCTACCAGTTTGGATGATATACTACCATATGCACAGTTGTTTTCCATTAGAAAATGTGATGATCACTTCACCGAGATAGTCCAGTTCATGTCCACGGGAATGGAACCTCGCGAGTATATAGTTATTCATAAGAAACAGTTGGTAGTTCACACTACAGATTTTCAACTTATAGATGGATAGTTATATAAGATGGGACCAGATGAGATCTTGAGGAGATGCGTTATGGAGGAAGAAAGACCATTGATTCTTGCAGAAGCACATGAAGGCATCCCAGGAGGACATTATGTAGGGAAAGAAACAACGCATAAGGTCCTCAGAGGTAGCCTTTGGTGGCCCACTTTACACAAGGATGCTAAGGAATACTACAGAGCCTGTGATGTATGTCAGAGAATAGGGAATCCTTATAGAAGGGATGAGATGCCTTTAGCACCTCAATTAACTTTGTAGGAATTTGAGAAATGGAATATTGACTTTGTGGGACCTATCAACCCACCAGGGAAGCACACAGGAGCTCAATATATCATCACTGCTACAGAATATTTAACCAGATGGGAAGAAGCAAGAGAAGTTAAGGATTGTAGTGCAACTACAATTGTGTGGTTCATCTTTGATGATATCATAACCAGATTTGAATGCTCGAAGATCCTTATGAGTGATCAAGGCACACACTTCATCAAAAAAACTATTGAATCCTTGACTCATGAGTTTGAATTTCACCATCAGAAGAGCACGCCATACCACCCGTAGGCGAATGGTACAGTCGAATCCTTCAATAAGATCTTGGAGACAACGTTTACTAAGATTTGCAGTGTTAATAGAGATGATTGGGATTTGAGAATTCCAGTAGTGTTATGGGATTATAGAACTATTTGCAAAAAGTCAACTATGCAGACTCCCTTTAAGTTAGTATATGGCTTGAAAGTTGTGGTACCTATGGAATACTTGGTTCCTAGATTAAGAATTGCAACATTTACAGGTATGGATGACATTGACATTGTTCAAAATAGGCTCGCACGGTTGGTGGAACTAGAGGAAGATAGGTTCATTGCAGGATTTCATCAGCAAGTACAAAAAGAGCGAGAAAAGGCTTACCATGAACGACATATCAAGAGGAAAGCATTTAAACAAGTAGATTTGGTACTTTTATACGATAGCAAGTTCATGAAGCATCAAGAAAAGTTAATGACACATTGGCTTGGGCCATTTGAGGTTGGCTATGTTACAGAGGGTGGAGCTACGCAGTTGAATATGCTTAATGGAGATTGGAAGGATGCTTTAGTGAATAGGATTTGTTTGAAGATGTACGGTGACAACTAGTTGCCTTGCAGCTCTCAGTAAAATCAAGGAAGAAGGGTCTAGGTACTAGGTGTAGTTGAAATTGGGTACCAGACACAGAAACAACAATCTGCACACGATAGGGAGTGACAGAGAAGAAAGCACAGGTTGCTCCACGCAGTCTGCAGTCGAAGTAATACAAAAGGTTCAACCCTACAATGACTCGATATGATTCACATGTAAGTGTTGGGGGCTTGTTGGCCCTTGGTTACATGTTAAGGAAGAAAGTGAATATTAAGAAAGAAATACAAAGCATGAAGTGTGTGGAAGGCACACAAACCGAGGAAGGGTCAAAGTGGTTAAAAAATCATAAAAGAAGGAATGAGTTAAAGGAAAAGCAATTCGTTGAAAGAGAAGATCAAGGAAGACAAATCAGCAAAGAAGATGGATCGTGGACAAAACAACAAGTGGAAGAAGACACCAATGGGTGCTTTGGAGCACCTCACGGAGAAGAAGGAAGAATAGGTTGGTGAATCCCTTAAAATGTGGGTCATGTGGACCTAGGGTTTTTGCATCTAGGGTTTTGGCACCTAGGGTTTTAGCACCTAAACTTCGTTCTAAGGTTGTCTAAGAGTCATGAAATGTATAAATAAAGGTCTATAAGAGTTGATAGGTTTGTTACTATTATTTTTTGTGAGAGCAATATTGAGATAGAAGTGTTGTGGTTACAAGGCATTCTTATAGTATGGATCTTCAGCTAGGTATGAAGATCAACCCTGCAGCTGGGTGCCCAGGGAGGGGAGAAAGAGAGGAAGAGAGAGAGAGAGGATCTGCAGCTAAGTGCACAGATAAGAACTGTATGTTTTCATCTAATATATCAAGAAACGTAGTTTTGTGGACGTAGCCCTAGGGAGAGGGTGAACCACGTAAATATTCTTGTTCTTCGTGGATGATATTGTGTTATTTGCTAGTTGTTATAATTGTATTGCATGATTGTTTCCCTTTTAAAGATAAGAGGTATAAACTAACTTCGCAGGGCTAGGTATAACACTGTTAAAGAATCTCTAGGTTACATTGTGTTGTTATTCTGGAATCATTTTTCATTTCTGGTTGTAGACACTTGTGTCATGCAACCCCCCTATTGCTACTTCGGGTGAGACTTCATATGCTTTGCAGGTGTTGCCGAAAGGGCCAGTAGTTAGGGTTTGTTGGTGTGTTGTTTGAGTTGAACCCTGGGTCTGCTCCTGTGGCAACAAAGGATGAAGTGATTAAAGGATGAAAACACTTGTCTAGAGTAGAAGAATGTAACATCAAGTCCATCAAGCCA
>ML792822.1:51700-85207 GCA_009831015.1 Picea engelmannii
TTGCCTTTAAATGAATGAGGAATCTGCACTCTAGTTTTAATTTTTATATTTTATATGGTGTATAGCTTGGTGATCACCTTGACACTTGCTACAAGTGTTGCACGCATTGGTTTAATTGTAAGTTTGGTTGTGATTTGGTATCCCTAGAAAAGTTTTGTTATATGTGAAATGGGAATAATGGCAAGGGTTGGGGCATTTGCAAAATCGGAACATTGGAAAACTATGGTATAGTCAACTTGTATTAATTTGATTTGGATGTTAATGGTTGATGAGTTGAATAGTGGGCCTGCTCATACTGGACATGAATGAAAATGTGAATGTAGAAGCGATGCACAATAAATGTACATCACTCTAACTCACCTTGAGCCCGCCACCCTAGTCATTTTTCATTTTCACTTGTTGGTTGCTTTTGCTCCACTTTGCTCGGTCGTGGAGAAGGTATACAGGTTGGTCGTTTCTCCTTAACAATTTTACACAGGTATGGGTTTTTCTTGCTTTTCCATCCATGAACATTCGCTCTACTCTTTAAGTCAATAGTTGGCTCTTGTTTTCTCATGGTTTTTGCATTTCCAAAGCTATTATATGAATGAATTCGGACTGTGTATTGTTCATTTGCAAGGTTTTGGTTTCATGTGGTGGTTGTATTTGAAGCATGACATTGAAAAGAGGTGTGGTGTCTTTTGTTGTGTATAGTTGTTTTTATTTTTATTATGGAAAAGAATATCGTTGGGAAACTCTAGGGCCTACCTTGCCTCTGGTTCCTTGTTTTGGGTTTCTTCCCTATTCGAAATAGTTATCCATGCTTCTTGCCTGTGGGTTATTTGGACACTTTTCTTGTCTTTTAAGTTGTGTTTTTCATGGCTATTGTGCCTGCGCCTTGGTCACCACTTTGTGAGTATTAATGTGGAATTTGGGAAGGATTAAACCTTTTGTGCTCCTTTTGGCCAAAATCTCAGTTTGTTAGCCCACTTTCGTCTACCACATTATTGTCCATTGTTGCGTATTGAACACTGTGCATTGGAAATTATCGTAAAATATGGCCAACCCAGAATTAAGAAAAGGCATTGTTCGTGCTCCTTTTGGTCACGAGTTTGATTGATTATTTGATGTGCAAAGATAAAACAAATGTTGAACCCGCTTATTCGTTTGGTTATACAGTCTGTCACAAGGAAAAATATGGGGTCGATGCCAATGTTGCAAAAGTATTGTTAAAATACAACTTGTTGTGTTTTGTTTTCAAATGTGATGAGCACATGTATATGAATTATGAAATGCTTGAGTGAAGTTTTATGAACCAAAATACAATAAATTGGAAATTTGGTTAAATATGGTTTTGGTCAAATTATTGTTATACACAGGGAACCTTTGGACACTTCGTGGGACCCTGTGGGTTTAAACTTTACTAGTGTTGACATTATGGACCATAGCATGTCCACTCTAAGACTATTTGTTTTGTTGGTTGTGACTATTACGTTGTTGTTCACTCTTCAAATCTTATACCTAAGCAATGTTAGTATTGTTAATTAATTCCTGGGCAATATAAAATTGGTTACTATGCAATGCAATTTCTCAAGCAAATGAGCAGCCTTGAAAAGAAACACCAATTCTGGGTTTTTCTTTCAAAACTGAGTGTTGTTCAATTTTGAAACAGTAAAAGGTTTTGATTATTAATTAATGTTTAGAATAGCATTGTTTGATATGTTATTAGAATAGTATCAGTGGGAATCCCTTCCATCATACCACTTTTCACTAAATACAACCCCTTCATGATCCCAAGTTCACTTATCATTTTAGTGTTCTGTGATATTTATTTTTAAGAGAAGTCTGTATGGAAATGAAGAAAATTTGACATGGCATATATTGATGATTGGTATTCCGGGATATGTTTTTACAAAGTTGATTATTTTTATTGATTGTTGGAACAGTATTCGTAAATACTCCCCCTCCATGATACCATTTTCCGATAAAATACAATCCCTCCATACTCCCATTGACCCTATCAATTCACTGTTCATGTGGAAATTAATAAATGGTATTTTTATGGATGGATTGCATTTGTCTTGTAGTAAATTATAGTGCCAACTCTTGAATTATGTAAGCAAAGTTTTATGTATGGGTTATTAAAAACTTTATGAGTGACTAATTATTGCTACAGGATGATTTTTTTCAGTAGAGGCAGCCATGGCTGAAATAACAAAGGCAAGGGTAACTGGCAGCAAGGTCATAGGAGGCCTCGATTTTCCATTCACTTTGATGTTGACCCGCAAGAGTTAAACCAGTTATTCCAATATGGGTTCTTTAATTTGGTTGGCCATGGGATATTGCTTCCTCAACCTGAAAGGTCCCCTTTCCAACAGCCTTAGAATTTTCTCGGGATTTTGGTTCCTCCACATGTGTCAGTGCATCCCAAAGTCCCCGCTAATGACGGTTGGCAAGAAATTGTCCACAATCCTATCTCCCACCACTGTGGATGGCCCATTGTGTCCTTACCTTTACCACCACCAGCTAATCCCAATGTTCAAATTTCTCTTGTTGTTTCTCCAGTAAAATCCTCGCACGCCAACAAAATATTAAAAATCGATACCCCGCAACATGTGTAAGACAAAGGAAAAGAAGCAGCCTCCCCCTCTAGTCCATCCACATAATCTTCTAAATCTGTGTATTCACGTCTCCACCTAAAAGATGACTTCTCCCATGTGATTAGCAAAATACAAGCCCAAGGGTCTAACCAACCAAGGGGTACTCAAGAAAAGTCAGTTAAAGACAGCAGTGGGAAGAGGAAATATGCCTCGTAAAGAAGCAAATATGGATTTTAAAAGTTTTTTATGATTTTTAGTGATGAAGACAGTATTTAATAATTTTCAACTTTTTGGGACAACAAGCTTCATTTTGGGTATTTTTGTGGATAAAATGGATATATTGTTTTTTGGGGGATATGTCATTAAATTTTGTTGATATTTAAATATTTGATTTAAAGGATATCAATGGGAGCTACAAGGGTGTTATATGATCCAAATGATGAATTTTGTATTTTATATTTGATGATTGGAAAAATAATGATGGGAGTCACAAGGGGTCCCACCTATTTAGTAATTATTAACTAGACCCTTATTTATATATTATTATTAATTAATTCTCCCTAAACTAATTAGTTAAGTTAATTTGACTTAACTAAAGGAAGTAGTTAAACTACCTCAACTTATTGAGAAAGAATAAAGGTTCATTGAGAAGAAGAGACAAAGGGAGAATAGAAGGAGAACGACAAGACTAAGGTCTGCTCTTCAGTTAATGAGATAGCTTCAGTTTTCATTCATTTATGAGTTTACTTCAAAGCCTAATCCTCTTGTTGACAGTAGGGTCTTATTGAAGGCAGCAAGCTTCAAAACTAAATCATTCTTTTCAACATCTTGTTTTAAAGGTGTTTGATTCATCTTTGATAGTCTATGTATTCTTGTTTGTTTGTGAATTAATTTTCATGGCTAATAAAGGATATCTTGCAGAGTCAAATGGCAACACTTTCATGGCAAGCTTATCCTGATCATTAATTTCAGTTTTATTTTAATGTCGGAGCTCTTTTGTATGGTTCCCATCAGAGACCTCTAAATATGACTTTTGTCCATACCCTTGCAGGGGTTTGTAAGAGAAATATATGTTTGTATCTCACAATGAAATAAATCAGATTATTGTCATGTCTCATACATGTGTTTTCATGACTTTGTTCCTCCTTTCGATTTTGGTCTCCATGTTTACTTTATTGTGAAAGTTGTATACATTCTTTTATCTTTGTATAAATTTTATTTTTACATTGCAACATATACAAATCATAAAACCAACCTTAATCCTTGTAATTAATACTTGTGGATTGAGTGAATTTTTTGAGGCTATAAACCCCGAGTGACATTCCCAACTATATTTTCCTAGCCAAGCAAGATCTGAAAATGATTGAGTAAGGTGTTCCATATCTTTTCCTCAACATTTGTTTGGTGACCATACTGGGGGGGTCTTCCATATCTCTCTGGTTGATTGTATTCATGATTATCTTTGAATCTTTCTAGTTTTTTTTATCACTCTTTGATTGATTTTTCTCATGATAGTACCTTCTACACGGCAGCCTAATATTGAACACAGTCTTAAATACCAAACTAGCATTGCCTTGACCTTATTCAATACTATCCTAGAAACTGCAAGTACTTGGGTCGAGCTTGAACGCTCTTGGGAAGTAGTTGAACAAGATATAAGTATCCCTGGACGTTGGGAATCCAGGCAAAGGCAGCCTAGAAATCAGCATTAACCTCCATTTTCCTAAGTCTTTGGTATTTGTTTTCATGTCCTCAAATCCTCGCATTTCTAGAAGAAGAAGAGGATTTTCCCTGAAGCTACTTCTATCATTGAAATAGGAAGGAGGAAAGCCATTTTGTTGACCCAAGAATGCACTCTAAGGAGGAATTTGGTTGATTCTTCCAGCTCACCCTTTTCTCCCTTACCCGTCACTTTTAAAATGGAATTTGTGGGTGGTGCTAGTGGTGTTGGAGGTGCTTCATCATCCCAACCTTCAGCCTCATCGATAATTAGTAGTCTATATAGTCATCAAGTTCCTATACAATCGGCTACCAACCCTGTTAAAGTTATAAAGAAGTACAAGATTTTCCAGTTTAAGGAAGATGATATGACCACCCCATGGCACATATCTTCTCCTTTGAATCTATCACATGCTACTCATCTGTTACCCAAGTTCAAGGAGCATCTTCCTAAGTTCTGAGGGAATAATATTGTTTCTACAAACAAACACCTAGTGGCATTTTCTAATGTTTGTCATAATATTGGGGCTAACGATAATGATACTTGCATGTGCTTATTTGTCAACTCCCTTGAAGGGAAAGAAACAGTTGATTTCTTTGATCTCCCTCCAAAGATCCTTTCCACTTGGGAAGAGTTATTTTATTGGTTCAATTCCACTTATGGATAATCCAAGAGCTTGGTCGAACAATTAAGGGAATATAACAATGTTTCTTACAAATATGGTGAGACTATTAAGTCCTTTAACCTCTACTTCACCAAATTGTACAATAAAATCCTTGAACTAATCTGCCACCAAAACCAAGCCGCTTTCATGCATTACTATAATGAACTTCCCTCTCCTTATCATCATAGGCTCGAAGAAAAGTCAATTGAAAATCTTGGCTCCGCTCTCCACACTTTCCTGGAGTACAAACACAAACTTGAAAGAACAGGTCTCCCTAAAGGAGACTCAGTCAAACAAATAGATATGTCTACCCTCCTACAACTTGTACAAGATATGAATAGTCGAATGATATCCTATGAACGAAATGGGAATGTTCCCTCACTTACTCCTGGGGCGTCTTCTTCTTCTGCAACACCTTTTAGGAATACAAATGAAAATGGTTTTTAGCCCAAGACCATTATGTCTTGCAGTTGGTGTAACTTATGCAAATAAAATCATGAAGAAATTACTTGTGAAGTTAAGAAGAGTGTCAAAGATAAAATCTTTGGCAAGAAGCCTGAAACCACTGTCGTTGTTATAGATTGCGCAGAACCAGAAGATGTTATGATCATAAATACTAGGAACAAATCTTATGCTCCTAAAGGGAAATACAATATTCCTCGTACTTCTTCCACCCCAGCCTCATCTTCATAAGGAACTAATGTACAAAATGTCAGAATTCCCAAAATTCAAGGAGTTCCTTCCCCTCTTCCCTCTTCCAAATATAACATCCTTAACCTATTGGCTAATATCAAGGTCAATGCTACTCTTTTGGACATGGTTTTTGTCCCTGAACAAAAAAAGCATCTCAGGAATTTTATGGAAGGAAAAGCTTCCACCATAGCCAATATTTGTGAAGAGGAAAAACAAGAGGATCCCACTATAAATACGATAGGTGTAAATAATTTTAGACACCTTGTAAAAAACCATCCATTTTTCATTTCTTTAAAAATTATGGATAATATAGCCCATTGTTTCCTAATTGATGGTGTTTCGGGCCCAAGGGTAATGTCAAAAATCATTATGGAAAATCTAGGCTTATCATGTACTAATGAAAATTCTAGAAACATGCTCTCCTATAACAGTCTGCAGTAGTCAAAAATAGGTGAAAACAAAGACGTAACTTTATTTATGTGTGCACATGACGAAATAAGGACAACCCTTAGCATCCAAGTAATTGACATTTATGTAAGCAACTATTCTATTATCTTAGGAAGATACTGGAAATCCCTAGCAAATGGATATATTTTGCTTGATGGAACACACTTGTTTGTTCCCCGGAATGGAAAGAATATTATAGTCCTAAGAGAAGGAATAATTTTCACCATACATATAGAGCATTCCTCAACCAATTGTAAACTATCTCGAGGAAGACGTAGGGGTGTACTCTATCTTTGTTGATGAGGGTGACACTACTTTAGAAGAAATTGATTTAGAAGACGGTATGTGGCACATGCATTTCGATGGGTCATGCTCAAACAGAGGTAATGGAGCTGGCATTATATTTTACTCACCTATAGGTAAAATCCACAACTTTTTTTATAGGTTAGAGTTTTCTTACACAAACAATGTCGTTGAGTTTGAATCCTTACTACTAGGCATTGAAAATGCTTATAACATTGGTTGTGGCCATCTTACAGTTTTTGGTGATTCTGAACTTGTTGTGAACCTTGTGCATAAAATCTATTCTCCTAGCAATAAGTTGATGAAACTCTATACCCAATATATTTGGATGATTATCTCAAACCTGTTATCATTCAACATCACTTATGTTAAGAGATAACGTAATTCAATGGATGATAGGTTATTTTTATTTAAGGAATCCCCTACTTGAAAAATTCTACCTCAAAGGCATGATTTTACTTTTCAATCTTTGTATCGTCCTCACATTCCAGATAATGTAGAATCATGGCAGGTTTTCTCTAATGATGAAGGCATCTATGATTTCATACAAAATGAACCGTTTAAGCCTAAGGAAATCATATCTATGGAAGATGACAAAAATCCAAAAGGCTTGAATCCTCTTGAGAGTTCATTTTCGTCAAGTGATGTGAGAAACAAGGAAACACGTAAGGAAGAGGATTCGAAAAGGAAAGTGGGTGATACCATTTCCGTGAACCTTGGGAATTTTGAATCTCCAAAGATGGTTAAACTAGGTGCCTAATGTTCTGACGAGGAAAATGTGAAATTCACCGAACTACTACGTGAATTTCAAGATGTTTTTCCATGGTCATATGAGGATCTTTGTGATTTTCATTCTGCTCTCATACAACATGTCATTCCTATCAAGGAAGGGATAAAACCAGTGAGGAAAAAACAAAGACCTATTAACCCTGCACTTGAAGCTACTATTAGAAAGAAGTTGGAAAAATATTTGAAAGATGGTATAATCTTTCCAGTTAATTATTCTGAGTGGGTTTCAAATTTGGTTAATGTTAGGAAAACAACTGGTCATATTCGATTATGAGTTGATTTCCGCACATTGAATAGAGATAGAGTAAAAGATCATTTTCCTCTCCCTAATATGGAAATGATTTTGCAACAGGTCGTAGGGTAACAAATGATGTCCTTACTTGATGGTTTCTCTAGATATAATCAAATCAAGGTAAACAAGACTCATAATTACAAAACCACCTTTACTACACGTTAGGGCACATTTTATTATGAATGCATTCCTTTTGGATTATCCAATGCAGGTTCCACCTTACAGAGAGTTATGAAAATAGATTTTGATGATATGGTCGGTAAAAATATCCAAGTATATCTTGAGGATTTGACTGTCTATTCAAAAAATCGATTGGATCACTTTGGTCATCTCATGAAAGTTCTCATGCGATGTAAAAAAATCATCATTTCCTTAAATCCTTCTAAATCTATTTTTGGTGTCACCAAGGGAAATCTCCTTGGACATATCATTTATGATTCAGGAATAAGCATAGATCCCGAAAGGATTTTTACTATCTTGAACCTTCCTAGACCCACTTCCAAAAAGGAGGTTCAAGCCTTTATGGGTATTATCAACTTTGTCTGCAGGTTTGTTCCTGATTTTTCTTTAATGGTTAAACTGATTCATAATATTCTAAATCAAGATTGATCCTTTTCCTAGATATATGATGTCGAAAAAAAATTCGTAAGGATTAAGAAGGAAATCAGTTATGGATCTGTTCTCGGGAAACTGGACTTTGAGAAAGGTTTTACCATATACACAACTTCCACTGAGGAAGCAATTTCTGCTATCCTTTTACAATGTGATGATCGGAATAATAAGAAACATGTAGCTTACATGAGCCAAAGTTTATCAGATGATGAATTCAAGTACTCTTATATTGAGAAACATTCCTTTGCTCTTATTAAAGTTGTAGAGAAATTTTGCCACTTTATCCTAGGTAAACATACGCAGGTAAAAGTAACTTTTTTTGCTGTCAAATTTTTGCTTTCACAAAGTTATCTTTCAAGGAAGCTTGCACATTGGATTTCCAAAATCCAGGAGCATGATTTAACCATCATGACTTCGAAAATGATTAAGGGATGAGACTCGGCCCTTCACTTAGCTCAACCTACTAAAGCAAGTGAAGAAATTGACGATCAAGATAATCCTCTTTCATCATTGTTTTATATTGAGAGTCAAACCCTTTCTATTGTTGAACACCCCTGGAATAAAAATATGGTGTATTACTTGCAATATCAGAAATGCCCAGATGACTTAGATCCTCATCAAAGGAGAAGGCTATGTCTTGAATCTTCCAAGTATATTATTTTAGGAGACTTTTTTATCAGGAGGTCTGTTGATGGTATATTACTTGGATGTGTGAATAATGAGGAAGCACAGAAATTGTTACAGGAAAATCATGGATCTTCAGATTTTGGTATACACGTTGGTGGCCACTTTTATGCTAAAGCTGTTACTTTTAAAATAATCAGAAATGGTTATTATTGGCCTTCAATTTTTCGATATTATTATAAATTCGCAAGATCTTGTGACAAGTGCCAAAAATTCACTGGGAAAGAGTGTCTTTCTTCTATACCTTTTCAACCTGTTCTCCCTTATATTCCTTTTTCTAAATGGGGCCTAGACTTTATTGGTCCTATCAATCCTTTGTCTTCTGCAAAGCAGGTTTTCATTTTGACAGCCACTGATTATTTCACTAAGTGGACTGAATTTGTCCCTCTTAGGCATTCACAGGATGAACGAGTAATTTATTTCCTGGAAACTAATATCTTCTCCATATTCAGCATTCCTTTAGATATTATTACATACAATGGTCCCTCTTTCATTTCCGCAAAATTGACTCAATTTCTAGCTAATATGGGAGTCAAACATTTCACTTCATCAACTTATTAGCCTCAAGGAAATGAGAAAGTCGAGTCTAGTAACAAAAATAAGGTTAGGATCATAAAGAGGCTCATTGAAGATAACCCTCATCAATGGAACACCCTCCTCACTTATGCCCTTTGGGAATATCTCACTACCACCAAGGTAAGCACAAGTTTCACTCCCTAGCTTTTTTATGGTCAAGAGGTTATTCTACCTACTGAGATAGAACTCTCCTCCCTATGGTTGATGCTACAGATTGAAGAATTAAATTCTTCCAATGTCCCTCAAAGGATAAATGCAATATTAGCCTTAGAAGAACAAAGAATGTTTGCCTTGGAAAATATAAAAAGAAGATAGCAAATTGTGAAGAAATATTTTAACAAACGTGCAAAATCTGTCAAATTTAAAGTAAATGAGAAAATCTTTCTTTGGGACTCAGCCCATGCTAACAAAGGAAGACATTCGAAATTTCAGAAATTATGGCTAGGTCCTTTCAAAATCGCTTTTGTCCTAGGTGCAAACTCTTATCTTTTAAAAGATTTGGGAGAGAGAGTGTTTTCCTATAGTACAAACAGTTCCCACTTGAAACATTATGTGGAACCAGCTTGATTGATAAATTCCATGTGGAAATCATTGTTGTATATAGCTTTATGTTTCATTGTTTTATTTTGTTTTGTTTAATTGATTGGTCAATTTATGTTGTTTCATTTTATGTTGTTTTATGTTTATCAGAAATAAGTTTGGATCAGTTTTGCCACAACAATGTCATTATGTAAGTATCATTGATCAATAACAATAAATTTACACAGTTGTCATGATGTCCTGTGGAGTCACCAGTTTGTTGACGCTAAAAAGTGCAACATAGGTTACCTGCTTGCAAATGGTTGCAACGCCTTATTATTTAATTATATTTAATAATATACTAATAGGTGGGACCCCTTGTGTGACTTATGTGACTATGACGGAGAAGCAGCAATTACATTTCATGTCCTTATGCCTTGGTTGTGACACAAACTCTACAGTTTATTTTTCTTTGTTAAATTGATTGTTCAATTTTCGTTGTTGCATTTTATGTTGTTTTATGTTTATCAGAAATAATTTTTGGATCGGTTTTGCCACAACAATGTCATTATGTAAGTATCGTTGATCAATAACAATAAAGTTACAGAGTTGTCATGATGTCCTCCTTTTAGACATCGCTGAAATTTATTTTTGCTTCCATTATTGTTGTTAGATAGATGATTTGATTTTATTCCCTATTTTCTACTATCCCTTTATTCCCTCCATCTTGAGATTCAAAAGAGCATATCAGAAAATTTATCCTTAAAACAGAGAAACACTTTTACTATGACTAATCGATTGTTATGCATGCAGGACCAAACCCCCTCATACATACCACTTTTCATGAGTTATTCCCAAAGTCCAGGATCATTTTTTCCCTTAAGCCATCTTTTTCCCCATGTTTCATAATCATTTTGGTCAATAATTCTTTGATCTATGTTCACCGATCTGCAAAACCAGACGTTTTGAGTTCTTAATCTGTTGGAAACAAATTTTCCTGTGGAGTCTCCAGTTGGTTGACACTCAAAAGCGCAACATAGGGTACCTTCTTGCAAATGGTTTCAATGCCTTATTATTTAATTATATTTAATAATATACTAATAGGTGGGACCCCTTGTGTTACTTATGTGACTATGATGGAGAAGCAACACTTACATTTCATGTGCGTATGCCTTGGTTGCAACACAAACTCTATAGTTTATTTTCTTTAAATCACTGTCAAAATAATTATTACAGGATGATATGGCATAGGTGACTAAATAGGAAATGATGTTGTCTTAATTATCTCTTGCAAAGTATGACTATGCTACCTTTAAATGAATGGGGAATCTACACTCCAGTTTTTATTTTTATATTTTATATGGTGTATATCTTTGTGATCACCTTGACCCTTGATACAAGTGTTGTGTGCAGTGATTTAATTGTAAGTTTGGTTGTAATTTGGTATCCCTAGAAAAGTTTTTTTATATGTGAAATGGGAATAATGGCAAGGTTTGGCGCATTTGCAAAATTGGAACATTGGCAAACTATGGTATAGTCGGCCTATATTAAGTTGATTTGGATGTTAATGGTTCATGAGTTGAATAGTGGGCATGCTCATACTGGCCATGAATGAAAATGTGAATGTAGAAGTGACGTGCAGTAAATGCACGTCACTCTAACTCAGCTCGAGCCTGCCACCCTAGTCATTTTTCACTTGCACCTATTGGTTGTTTTTACTCCTCTTTGCTCGATCATGGAGAAGGTATACAGGTTGGTCGTTTCTCCTTAGCAATTTTACACAGGTATGTGTTTTTATTGATTTTCCATCCATGAACATTCGCTTTGCTATTTAAGTGAACAGTTGGCTCTTGTTCGCTCAAGGTCTGTGCATTTCCAAAGATGTTATATAAAAGAATTTGGATTGTCTATTGGTCATTTGCAAGGTTTTGGTTTCTTGTGGTGGTTGTATTTGAACCATGGCATTGAAAAGAGGCGTGGTGTCTTTTGTTGTGTATAGTTGTTCGCATTTTTGTTATGTAAAATAATATCGTTGGGAAACTCATGGGCCTACCTTGCCTCTGGTTCCTTGTTTTTGGTTTATTCCTTGCTCGGAATAGTTATCCTTGCTTATTACCTGTGGTTTATTTGGACACTCTACCTGTCTTTTAAGTTGTGGTTTTAGTGGCTATTGTGTCTGCGCTTTGGTCACTACTCTATGAGTATTATTGTGTAATTTTGTGCAGGATTAAACCTTTCCTGCTACTTTTGGCCAAACCCTTATTTTGTTTGCCCACTTTCTTCTACCACCTTACTATCCATTGTTGCGTATTGAATCCTATGCATTGGAAATTATCGTAAAAGATGGCCAACCCAGAATTAAGAAAAGGCATTGTTCATGCTCCTTTTGGTCACGAGTTTGATTGATTATTTGATGTGAAAAGATAAAACAAATGTTGAACCTACTTATTTGTTTGGTTATATAGTATGTCACAAGGAAAAATATGGGGTCGATGGAAACATTGCAAAAGTATTTTTAAAATAAAACTTGTTGTGTTTTGTTTTCAAATGCAATGAGCACCTGTATATGAATTATGAAATGCTTGAGTGAAGATTTACGAACCAGAATGCAATAAATTGGAAAGTTTGGTTAAATATGGTTTCGGTCAAATTATTGTTATACACAGGGAACCTTTGGACACTTCGTGAGACCCTGTGGATTTAAACTTTATTGGTGTTGACATTATGGACCATAGCATGTCCACCCTACGACTGTTTGTTGTGTTGGTTGTGATTATTATGTTTTTGTTCACTCTTCGACTCGGTTATATATAAGTAGTGTTATTAGTGTTAATTAATCCCTGGGAAATATAAAATCGGTTACTATGAAATACAATTTCTCGGGAAAATGAGGAGCCTTGGAAAGAAACACCAGTTTTGGGTTGTTTTTTTGGAAACAGAGTGTTGTTCGATTTTGAAATAGTAAAAGCTTTTGATTATTAATTAAAGTCGAGAATGGCATCGTTTGATATGTTATTAGAACAATATATGTGGGAATCCCTTCCATCATACTATTTTTCACTAAATACAACCCCTTCATGATCCCAATTTCACTTATTATTTCTTTTTTCAATGATATTTATATTTAAGATAAGTTTGTATGGAAATGAAGAAAAGTTGGCATAGCAGAGATTGATGATTGGTATTCTGGGATATGTTTTTATACAATTGATTGTTTTTATTGATTATTGGAACAGTATTCGTAAATCCACCCCCTTCATGATACCATTTTTCTCTAAATACAAGCCCTCCATACTCCCATTGACCCTATCAATTCCTTGTTCATGTGGCAATTAATAAATGGTACTTTTATGGATGGATTGCATGTGTCTTGTAGTAAATTATAGAGCCAACTCTTGATTTATGTAAGTAGAGTTTCATGTATGGGTTACTAAGAAGTTCATGAGTGACTAATTATATCTACAAGATGAGTTTTTTCAGTAGAGGTAGTCATAGCCAAAATAACAAAGGCAAGGGTAACTAGTAGCGAGGTCATATGAGGCCTCGATTTTCCATTCACTTTGATGTTGACCCATAAGATTTAAACTAGTTATTCCAAGTTTGGTTCTTTAATTTGGTTGGCCATGGGATATTTCATCCTCGACCTAAAAGGCCCCCTTTCCAACAACCTCGGAATTTTCCCAGGATTATTTTTCCTCCACATGTGTCAATGCAGCCCGAAGTCCCCGCTAATGATGGTTGGAAAGAAATTGTCCACCAACTTGTCTCCCACCACCATGGATGGCCCACTATGTGCTTACCTTTACCACCACCAATTAATCCCAATGTTCAAATTGTCCCTATTTTTTCGCCAATACAATCCTCGCATGCCAGCAAAATTTTAAAAATTGATATCCCACAACATGTGCAAGACAAAGGAAGAGCAACAGCCTCCCCCTCTAGTCCATTCAAAGAATCTTTTAAATTTGTGTCTTCACATCTCCACCTAAAAGATGATTGCTCCCAAGGGTCTAACCAACCAAGGGCTACTCAAGAAAAGTCAGTTGGAAAGAGCAGCGAGAAGAGGAAATATGCCTCACAAAGCAACAAATATGGATTTTAAAAAAAAAATATGATTTTCAGTGATGAAGACAGTATTTAATAACTTTCAACTTTTTGGGATAGCAAGCTTTATTTTGGATATTTTTGTGGATAAAATGGATATATTGTTTTTTTGGGGATATGTCCTTAAATTTTGTTGATATTTAAATATTTGATTTAAAGGATATCAATGGGAGTTACAAGGGTGTTATATGATCCAAATGATAAATTTTGTATTTTATATTTGATGATTGGAAAAAGAATGATGGGAGTCACAAGGGGTCCCACCTATTTAGTAATTATTACCTAGACCCTTATTTATATATTATTATTAATTAATTCTCCCTAAACTAATTAGTTAAGTTAATTTGACTTAACTAAAGGAAGTATTTGAACTACCACAACTTATTGAAAAATAATAAAGGTTCAATGAGAAGAAGAGACAAAGGGAGAATAGAAGGAGAAAGACAAGACCAAGGTTTTCTCTTCAGTTAGTGAGATAGATACATTTTTCATTCATTTCTGAGTTTACTTGAAAGCCTAAACCTCTTGTTGACAGCAAGGTCTTATTGAAGGAAGCAAGGTTAAAAACTAAATCATACTTTTCAACAACTTTTTTTAAAGGTGTTTGATTCATCCTTGATAGTATGTGTATTCTTGTTTGTTTGTGAATTAATTTTCATGGCTGATAAAGGATATCTTACAGAGTCAAATGGAAGAATTTTTGTGGCAAGTTGATCCAGATCATTAATTCTAGTTTTATTTTACTGTCAAGGTCTTTTTATATGGTTCCCATCGGAGACCTCTAAATCTAACTTTGGTCCATACCCTCGCAGGGGTTTGTAAAGAGAAATATACTGTTGTATCTCAGAAGGAAATAAATCAGATTATTTTCCTGTCTTTTCATGACTTTGTTCCTCCTTTCACTTTTGGTCTCCATGTTTACTTTATTGTATAAGTTGTATTCATTCTTGTATCTTTGTATGAATTTTATTTTTACATTGCAACATATACAAATCATAAAACCGGTGTTAATCCTTGTAATTAATACTTGTGTATTGAGTGAATGTTTTGAGGCTATAAACCACGGGTGACATTCCCAACTATCTTTTCCTAGCCAGGCAATATCTAAAAATGATTGAGTAAGGTGTTCCATACCTTTTCCTCAAAAATGATCATATATAGACAATTTGATATGTACCTTGACGATTTCTATTATATTGCAACTTCCATAAGTGGGGTGTCATTCTTTGTGTTTTTAATGTGGTCTCTTCTTTCCCATTGAAAATATGTTTTTCAATAGTTCAATACCTATGATTCTTAGAGAGGAAGTTCCTATACTCATCAAAAACCTTCTTTCCTAAACTTTTTTATCGACGAGATTTCATCTTAGGACCGCAAACTAGACATGCAAATTTTCCCTTTGTTTGAAGATGTACAAAATATGGATTAACTATGTCAATTATAATATATTATATATAATGAATAATGAAATATGAATTATCTAAAAAACATGCATGATTAATATATCAACTTCATAAAATTAAATATTATTAAAGTGAACGTTATAATTACATACTACAAAAATGTGTTAGCCCTGGAGCATCATGAATTGTCCATGAAAGCATTGCATGGAATTGAAATTGCCTTTGCCCTCTTGGTCTAGACACATCATACATGGTGATGTCATTCCATAGCTTTAGTATTTCATAAATAAGAGGCTCTATATATACATTCATATCTTTAACTCAGTACTTACCTAATTGATTTGAACATATATAGTAGATAATTATTACAACCATTTTACATACATAAATAATATATATGAGTAAATGAAAATAAATATATGGCATTATGAAACAAATACGACAAATGAGATGTTACTGCATTAAACAAACATTGTTGTAAACAAATACCTGGAAAAATCATTGCCAACATTATATGCTCCCTCTTTATTGACATCCATGGAGGAATGTTATTGTTGATAACAAAAATAGGCCACACCGAGTAAATAGATCTCATCTCTGCAAATGGATTGACACCATTCTTTTCCAAAGAAAGCATAACATTTTGAGGTTCTTCTTTAAAGTGTGGCCAATTTTCCTCCATGTCTCTAAATGAAGAACCATATGCAGGCATTCAAAGAATTTCATCTTCACTTCTATTTCATGCATGGCAAACCATCAATTCTGCTAATTATTCACCTAAATAGTCGTTACAATCGTGGAATAATGGGAATATAACAAAGAACCTTGCGAAGCACCTTTTTTGTTACTTGATCTATTCGATATCTACTATTATGAAATTCGAGGCATTCTGTTTCAAATTCATATTGTTTATAATATATAATATGATGATTGGTACATGCATCAATTGTTTGATACTCCATTCCAATATCTTTCATGATGGCAGATAAATCTCGGTATGTGCGAGGTAAAATATTTGATGGGGGTAACAAACATTCAGCGATCAAGTTTGATCTAGGTGCATATTGGTGGACACCCACCTATTCCACTTGGACCCACACCATTGTTTCTTTTAGTTTTTTAGTTTACTTAAATGTAGCACAATTTACTATTTTTAGCAGTTTTTCGGGTCCTGAACTTCTGGAGCCGTTTTGAGGCCCTAAACGATGTTTTTTGGCATCAAATGCTCTCGCGAATATGAGTCCATTTCGGACTCTATATTCATTGTCAGCAGTGTAGTCTTTGGATAGATATTTCTAACGATGTATCATGTGCATCAAACAGAGATAGTATGCAAAAGTTACGACCCCGGTAAATTGATGTAACAATTTACCGCAACGGGGCCCATATTCTGGTGTTTCATCTCCTAGGGTTAGGTTTTGGATGTTTAGGGTTTTCCATTGTTTCTCAATAATATCTAGGCCTTCGAGACTCATTGTAACACATATTTCAGAGGCCAGTAGCCACCACATCTCTTCTCAAAGATAAGCTAACAGCGCCCTAGCTATTTTATTTCCATTATGTCTGTCAGAATATTTCAGTCATTTGTTGTTAATGAAATGAAGTTTTATTTCCATTGCATCTCTGCATTTATGTGTATTTATGTATTTCATTGCATTCCTGCATAAATCCGAATCAATGGTATCAGAGTATTCTGCTCATTCTCAATCCTTCTTTGCATGTCCCAATGAGGTCGGGGTATAAGGAGTTAGGGCTCGATCTGGTTGAACCGTTGCAAGATCAGCCTCATAAACCTCGATGGCTACCCATGGGGGAAGAAAATAAATACAAGGGAGCAGGAGATCCTATCAAATTATTGCTTGAAGAGGCCCCCGAGAAACAAAGGAACGCAATGATGGACAACTTTGCCCAGATCCTTTAATGGTTGCCCACTGGCAGCGCATCTACATCCAACAGCCACTCTGGAGGCACCACTCCTTTTAAGGTACAAGTAAACTTTGACATTCCCATATTGGAGGGACAAATAGATGAATATGTCGTAGATAGATGGTTTAATTTATTAGAAGGATATTTCTCGGTTCATGACTTTTTCAACCGAGAAAGGATTATTTTTTCACTCCTTAAAGTCGCCCCCCATGTCAAGGACTAGTCGAAAACCTACTGGGACCAACAGAGCGATGGGGAACCCTCTTTGTTATTGGTTGCACCCACTTGCAATTCTTTCCGAGACACCATCAAGGAACAATATTATCCTGTGGGGAGCTATGAGGACAAATACATACAATGGACTACGCTACGGCAGTAAAGGGGCCAAGATGTGCATGAGCTGACGAATATGTTTCATACCCTACGCACAAAGTTGGGTATCAAAGATTCGGAGAAACATTTGGTGTTAAAGTATCATAGTTGTCTACATAGATACATTCAAGAGGAAATGGAGTTCCTAGACATCTCCTTTCTTGGTGTGGCATACCGGTATGCTGCCAAGATTGAGCAGAAGTTCAAACAGAAGAAGCGAGACTTTGGGTTTGAAAATCAAAATCAAGGGAAAGGAACCCCCAAGCCATCGAACAAAGGACCAATCCAAGGCGGGGAAGCCTAGGACAACCCGCCAAAGCCGCAAGCAAAGAAAAATACCATGAAGCCAAAAAAGGACATGGGGAAGTGGTGTGAGTTCCATAAGATCTCCACTCACAACACAAGTGCGTGTCGAGCGAAGTAGTCACTGGTAGCTAAGTTGAAGGCTTATGAATTGGATGCAGGCTCTGACTCTGAATCAGAACCTGACAAGGGGAATGATAGGGGGAAGAATATTATCGATGCAAATCCCAACACCACTATTTCCACCACGAAGATCCATAAGAAGGAACCAGAATATCCAGAGGAGGCGGAGCGCCTCTTCCATTCCCAGATGTGGGTAAAGGGTTCCCCATTGTAGTTCATTGTCAACAGTAGGAGCTAGAAGAACCTCATCTCAGTAGAGGTCATGAAATGGCTGGGCTTGCCGACCATAGCACACCCACAACCATACACCATTGGGTGGTTGCACCAAGGACGGGACCTCTGCGTCAGCCAGCAATGTCGCCTTCCCTACAGCGTCAAGCCCTTTGTGGATGAGGTATTATGTGACATTTCTCCTCTTGATGTTTCTGATGTATTATTAGTCCAACCATACTTGTGGAAGCAACATGTTGTGTATGAGTCCAGGCCTCGTGTTGTTATTATTACTTTGGGAAATAAGTTATACAGGATAACAGAAATAGCATCGCCTACATCCATCTCTTTGGTTAATGAAAAACAATGCAGTAAGCTCATTGCTAAAACCAGGAAATTTGTTTTCTTGATGATCCACCCTTAGGGAAAGAAGAATAATGTGGCCAAGACCTCCAGACAGGGCCCCTCTGCACAACAAAAACATATGGATAAGGTCGTGGAGGAGTACGAGGACATATTCACCTCCCCCGCAAGGGTCCCTCTACACTGCCACGTCAAACACCCCATCGATCTAACCCCAGGTGCGTCGCTGCCCAATGGACCAATCTATCAGCACTATGTTCTGGAGAATGATGAAAATCAAGAGGCATATTCAGGATTTGTTGCAGAAAGGTCACATTTGGACGAGTTCATTTCCCTGTCGAAGACTAATCGTGCTGGAGCAAGATCATTGTTCGGAATAGGTACATGATCCCACGAATTGATGACCTTATAGACCAACTAGAGGGGGTGAAATATTTCAGCAAGATAAACTTGCATTCTGGGTATCACCAAGTACCAATCAAACCCTTTGATGTGTGGAAGACTGCCTTCAATCCAAGGAGGGAATTTTCGAATGGTTGGTCATGCCTTTCAGGTTTACGAATGCCCCTGCAACCTTCATGAGGATAATGGACAACATCTTGCGACCATTCACCAACTCATTTGTAGTGGTGTACTTGGATGACATTCTAATCTTCAGCTAGACTTGGGAAGAGAACCTCCACCACATCCGACAGGTCCTCCGAACACTACGGAAACACAAGTTGTGTGCCAAATTGGGGAAGTGGACTTTTGACATGACCTAAGTTCAGTATCTAGGATACATTATTATTGAGGGGGGGGTGCATGTGGATCCAACCAAGATACAAGTCATTCAGGATTGGCTAGCCCAACCACCATAACAGAGCTCCGTATCTTTTTGGATCTTGCCAATTTCTACCGCAGGTTGGTGTTGGGATTCTCTCATATCACTTGACCCTTGAGTCAAGTCACCAAGGGAGGAGCAAAAGAAAAATTCTTTTGGTATGAATCTCAACAGAAGGCGTTTGAATATTTGAAGCATCGCCTCGGCTCTGCACTAGTGCTCACATTACCAGACTCACAACAACCATTTGAGATTGAGAAATATGCCTCTGACTATGCTATTGGGGTGGTCCTTAATCAACAGGGGCATCCAGTGGCATATCACAGTGAGACACTTTCTGACACGGTCCAGAAGTATCCCACTTATGACAAAGAGATGTATTCCATTGTGTAGGCTTGCCGATAATGGAAGCATTACATTTTGGGAAAGTAAACCATCATCCACACAGACCACCAACCCTTACAGTTCATACAGACATAAGTTCTAAAACGATTGCCATCAAAAGTGGTCCACATACCTGCAACAGTTTTTTACGCAGCCTCACCCGCAGGGACACCCGCTCACACAGGATCTTTCTCTTCACACGGCCCGAAGAACTCAAATGTTCTTCTAATTCCCTATTGGGAATTTTCCTTACCCACGGAAACTCATCAAAAGATCTCCCTTAACAGTCGCGAAATTGGAATTCGCAATTTTGCGAAATCTGTGGTCGCGTGTGTTATGCCTCACAATTCCCCAAAATCCGATGTGAGTCAACGTTGACCTTTTCCCTTTCTATCGAGGTTCCTCCTATCACTATTTCTCCACTCATGATGTCAGCAAATGGAATTTCCAAACTCTGAACCCCGATGTGCCGATACTCCAATGCACACGCGGTTTGACTATTCAACGGTCCCGTCACCTTATCGGGATTTCAGACTTCGCAGGGTCACGAATCCTAATGCCCAAGGTTTCGGTTCTTGACTTTCCCTGAACACCAATACAGGGTGCCACCTATCCTCCACTAACTCTGGCGGTCTCACACTATTTACGTCACTGTCAGGATATCGCGGATCGCGATTCCAAGCTGCAAGAATACTCTGCCCTCGAAACTCTCGATACTTCGAACCCCAACTTCTCTGGATCTTATGACATGCATCCCAAACAATGGACATTTATGGGTTCGTCGAGATATTTCAGATCACGATATCGCAATTCCTGATGCAATCTTTTGGAGCTTCGACTCACGAAACCCCGATACATGATCTCACGTGCAAATCCGACGGCCCCCTGTGGTTCTGATCAACGGCTCCGCCTCTCCTGAGCTTCAATCCTTTCCACACTTGCACTGTAACTTCTCTGCACCTCCACGAGATCCAACGGCTCATGGTGATTTGCAAAATCTCCTCAGAAATTTCATCCGTCCATTCCTTCCTCCACGAAGACTGATTCACCTATGTGCCACCCTGTGACGCCCTTGCAACTTCAAGTCACAACTTGTCTGCATTGTTCCTCAACAACTTAGAGGCCTATCCTTCCTGATTTTTTCCCACTTCCTTAAGTTCTCAAAAAGGAAACTCCTTGCTCGCACTTCTTGCAGAAAACCTTCAATCACGGCTAAGTGTTGAGGTCTTTGACTCTGCGCACACCTACAGTAGTAGTCTCTCAACGATTTCCTCAGGTTCGCAAACCTGAAGCTTCATTGGCCTGTGCACTCCTTGCATGGATCCTATGCCCAACTGCACCTTTGGGATGAATGAGACAAAAGTTACCTCTATCTAAGCCCTCTTTCAACGCACTCCTTGCGGACCATTCGACTGCACTCCTTGCAGGAATCTCTTGGCTCAAATAGAGAAACAATTGAAACTCATTCCTTCCTTCTCTCAGACTTCAATTCATACATGAAATCACATACACAGCATATAAAAGCAAATGTATGACAGGAAGAAAACATTCATGAGCATATAAACATCAAATACACAGAGAACAACACAAAACCATGAATTTGAATCAGAACTCTTCTATTTATTTAAATGTTTGTACATGGGTGTTATTACACATCTCTCTGCTTGCTCTTGCTCTTCCTAGATTGATAATATTATAATGATACAATGAGGGTGTCTATATCCGTTTCCCTCCTCCTTCTAAAAATTGTCTAATCTATGAATTTAAATTCACATCTACCAGCATTAACTAAATTAAATGTCATCTATCTACTAAAGGACGAGAGCTATCCGCTCAAGGTCCATTTAATATACAAAGGCACCTCTTCTTAAATGACTCATTTAAGATTTGCGCAATAGTCCCGAAGCATTTTCAAAATTTGTCCTGCTTGTCCAGCTGCCTTCCGCTTTCGCGCTGGCTCGCTTGATGAGTCGGTGATGCTCCTGCATCATAGTCCTCGGCTTGAAAACTTTCATGGGATCCTATCCATGAGTTCCTGCATGGTCTATCCATTCTTCTGTATCTCTGCTTCAGTCTCCCAGGTGGCATCTTCAACTAGATGGTTCTTCCACTTGACCAGATACTCATAGTATTCTTTCCTTCTGGTCCTCTTACTCACTCTTTTGTCCAGTATGTATTCCATATGTGGCTTCTCTGCAACTGGAAATTGTTTCGTCCATTAGATCATTGGCTGCTCATCTCCAGTCTCTGCTTCTCCAGCTCTGTACGGGTATAAATCTACGACATTGAATATTGGAGATATTCCGACCCCATCTAGTAGCTCGATCTCATAATCATTTTCCCCGAATTTTCTCAAGACCTTACATGGCCCGATTTTCTTTATCTTTAGCTTATTTTATGTTCCCTTTGGGAACCTTTCTTTTCTAAAATGTGCCAGAATTAGATCACCAACTTCAAACTAAAGTTGTCTTCGATGTTGATCTTCTCTACGCTTGTACTCCTGGCTTGATTTCAGCAATCGCTCCTTCACCCTGCTGTGAAGTTCTTTCATCACTTCAGCGAATTATTCTGCACTAGCGCTGCTAGTCTCAGTTTGTTCTGAATACCTTAATTCAAAAACCTCTCTCGGCTGCATTCCATATACAATCTGAAATGGACTTCTGCCTGTGCTTCGATTTACTGAATCATTGTATGCGAACTCTTCTTGCGGAAATATGTTATCCCATCTGCTATGGTGCTCTGTCACCAAGCTTCTCATCAAGTCTCCCAGACTTCTGTTGACCACTTCTGTCTGTCCATCCGTTTGAGGATGATAAGCAGAACTAAACATCAAATTAGTTCCTAGCTTCTTCCATAATGTCCTCCAGAAATGCCCTATGAATTTAGTGTCTCTGTCCGAAACTATGCTTTTCGGCAACCCATGAATTCAAACGACCTCCTTGAAGAACATATTTGCGATGTGAGTCGCATCATTGGTCTTCTGGCATGGGTTGAAGTGTGCCATCTTGGAAAACCTATCCACTACCACAAAGACGGAATCAACTCATCTTTACGTCTTTGGCAATCCCAATACAAAATCCATGCTTATCGCCTCCCATGGCTTCTCTGGTACGGGCAATGGTTGATAAAATCCTGCATTTTGCTTCCTCACTTTTGAATGCTGGCAAATCCTACATCTTTCTACGAACCTCTTGACCTCTGACCGCATCCCTGGCCAAAAGTATGACTCGCTCAGCTTCGTGAACGTTTTTTCGTGACCGAAGTGTCCTGCTAATCCACCACTGTGTTTCTCCTTCAACAGATTCTCCCTCATGGAGCATTTTGGAATACACAATTGATTGCCTATGAACAGCAATCCCTCCTAAATCATGTAATCCATCCATGGGATTCTATCTCTGAGAACTGGATTCTCAGCTGCTTCATATGCCTCTCCAAATTTTGCATCACCTGCATACATGTCCCTGAGTTCATCAAAGCCTAACGTCCTAACTTTGAACTCCTACATCAGCAAACATTTCCTGCTCAAAGAATCAACCACTTTGTTAGCAGTACTCGAAATGTGTTTAATCACAAATGTGAAATTCTGCATATACTCTACCCATTTTACATGTCTTTGATTCAACTTCTCCTGTTGATTCACAAACTGTAATGCGTGGTTATCACTATATAAAACAAATTATTTCGGGATCAAGTAATGCCTCCACTTCTTAAGTGCTTGTATGATAGCATAAAACTCCTTATCATACATGGAGTATTTCAATTTTTTCTCATTCAGCTTCTCGTTGAAATATGCAATTGGTTTGTCCTCCTGACTCAAGACCGCTCCTATGGCAAACCCGCTTGCATCACATTTCACTTGGAACGTCTTCTGGAAATCCGGCAACACCAAAACCGATTGTTCCATGATCTTTCACTTCAACAGATTGAAGCTCTTCTCAGCATCTGTTGTCCATTGAAAAGACTTATGTCGCTTCTTCACTGTATCCATCATTGCTGCGCTGATTCCACTGAAATTCCTAATGAATTTTCGGTAGAAACTAGCCAAACCATGAAAAATTATCACCTCAAATACATTCCTCGGTGATGGCCAATTCTTGATCACTTCTACCTTATCCGGATCCATCCTTAATTCATTTGCGGATATAACAAAACCCAGATAAATGAGTTATGTCTTCATAAATGAGGACTTTTTCATATTTATCAACAGCTTCTCCTGCTGTAGCTTCTTCATCACAATGGTCAAATGCTTCAGATGCTCAGCCTTTGTCTTACTGAAAATCAGTATATCATCCAGATACACAATGACAAATTTCTCGATGAAATCCTTCATGACTTCATTCATCAACCTCATAAAGGTACTTGGCGCATTCGTCAAGCCAAACGGCATGACAAGCCATTCATACAGTCCTTCGTTGGTTTTGAAGGTTGTCTTCCACTCATCACCTTCCCTCATGAGAATCTGGTGATATCCACTCTTCAAATCTATCTTTGAAAAAAAATTTGCTCCACTTAAGCAATCCATCAAATCATCCATTCTTGGCAATCGAAATCTATACCTAATAGTTATCTTATTAATGGATCTTGAATCAGTGCACATCCTCCAGCCTCTGTCCTTCTTTGGACTGAGTATCGTTGGAACGGCACATGGACTCAAGCTTTCCCTGACTAATCCCTTGTCCAACAACTCCTGGACCTGCCTTTTAACCTCCTCATTTTCTTGTGGCGTCAACCTGTATGTGGCTTTGTTCGGAAAACTAGCCCCTGGTATGAGGTCTATATGATGGCTCACACTCCTCATCAGTGGTAACGAATGAGGTAATTTGTCCACCACGATGTCAGTGAACTCTTCCAGCAGTTCCTGAACCTCATCTGGTAGATCATCCACTCTTGTGCTAGTCATAACAATTCTTGGTTTTCTGACCACAAAGAATTGTGGATCTTCTTTCTTCTTCACCTCCGTAAGAAGTTCTTTCCCACTCATGAGAAGTGTCGTGTTGTTTACTTCCAGCTTCACCTCCTTATCCTTTATCGGAAGCAACATGTGTGTCCTCCCATTCTTCTCTAAAGTATATGTGTTCATTCTCCCATCATGAACCACATTTCTGTCATATTTCCATGGTCTACCCAGCAATAGATGACAAACATCCATAGGAATCACATCACATAAGATCTTATCATTATATCCTCCTATCTTGAATTCAACCAAGCATTGTTTAGTAACAGTTACATGGTGTCCCTTCTGTAGCCATGAAACCTTGTATGGACTCGGGTGATCAGTTGTCTCCAGCTCTAGTTTTTCCACCATCTAGGTTGAAACGAGATTATCTGTGCTACCGCTATCCATGATAACCTTGCATACCCTATCCTTGGTCTTGCAAGCTGTTCTGAAAAGTCCGGTCCTTTGAGCTAAACTTTCTACCTCTCTCTCAGGTGTCAAAAGGACTTTTCGCATCATCAATGACCTTCCACCTTCTACATCTTCTGCCTCAACATCCTGCCTCTTCACTTCAGTGATGTGAGCTTCTCCAATGTCCTTCTATTTCTTTGGACACTCGAATGACTTGTGCCCATTTTTTCCACATGTGAAGCAAGTGATTACTCCACCTCTTCCTCTTCCTCTACCTCTGGTATGAGGAAACATGTTATGATCGGCATACCCTCCTTTTTTCTCAGTATGTTGTTCTCTTTGCTCAGCATGTTGCCCTCACTGTGAGGTTCCACCTCTTTCTAATTTACCCTGAGGTTTCTTCCATTCCTCCTTGGGCTTCTGGTATTTATCTTGGGCAACTGCCTTGNTGCCTCGACCTCTTTGACCTTGCTTACGGCTCATCTTTTCCTCATCTTTCAAATCCATCTGATAGGCATCCTCCATGATCCGAATGGTCTCCATACTCAATTCATACTGAATGTCTTATCTCAGACAATTCAAATATCTAGCAACCTTATCATCATCGCTCTCCCAATGACCTGCCCTGATGTTCATTCGATAGAATTCCTCCATATATTCTTTAACTGTCATCAGCTTCTGTCTCAGGTTCTGCATCCTCCTAAACAGAGTAATTTTATAGTCTCTTGGGATGAATTTTGCCTTCATCTTTGCAATCATTTGATCCCAATTCTTGATTTTCTGCTTGCCTTTGCAGCGTATATCTACTTGTAGCTCATCCCACCATAATGTTGCATGTCCTTTCAAGCGTGTGATAGCATGTCTAACCTTCTTATCCTCTTCAACATCTTCATAATCAAAGTATGTATCAAGAGCTCTAATCCAATCCAGAAGCTCTTCTGCATCCAGATTTCCCTCATAGACAGGAATATCCATTCTTGGCTTTGCACCCATCCTGGAAATAGCTTTGATTAGACGCTCGTTTGTTGCATCTTTGGCTGCAACTTCCTCCTCGCATTCAGCCTCTATTTCACTATTGAAATCACTCAGATCCCCTGCACTAGTTGTGCATCTTTGCACTGTCTCCATGTCCTCAAGTCTTGCTCGGAGATCACGCATCTATCTCTCCATTTTTGGATTAGTTACCTGCCTGCCTCTTCTTCGCACCTCCCTATCCTCTGGATCAGGTGACTGTCTCTCTCTCCTCAGTGGCATGGAGAATTTCTTCTTCTTCTCTGCTATAGAAAGCAAAGAGTCTTTATGGGCTCTGATACCACTCTTGACACAGCCGCACTCGTAGGCACGCCCGCTCACACAGGATCTTTCTCTTGATATGGCCCAAAGAACTCAAATGTTCTTCTAATTGCCTATCGGGAATTTTCCTTACCCACAGCAACTCTTCAAAATATCTCCCTTAACAGTTGGGAAATCGGAATTCGCGATTTCGCGAATTCTGTGGTCGCGTGTGGTATGCCTCACAATTCCCCAAAATCCGACGTGAGTCAACATTGACCTTTTCCCTTGCTATCAAGGTTCCTCCTATAACATATTCGCCACTCGCGATGTCAGCAAATGGAATTTCCAAACTTCGAACCCCGATGTGGCGATACTCCGATGCACATGCAGTTTGACTATTCAACGGTCCCGTCACCTTATCAGGATTTCGGACTTCGCGGGGTCGCGAATCCTAATGCCCAAGGTTTCGGGTCTTGACTTTCCCCGAACACCGATACAGGGTGCCACCTGTCCTCCACTAACTCCGACGGTCCCACATTGTTTACGTCACAGTCGAGATATCGCGGATCGCGATTCCAAGCTGCAAGAATACTCTGCCCTCGAAACTCCTGATACTCTGAACCTTGACTTCTCTGGATCTTATGACACGCGTCCCAAACAATGTACGGTTCTAGGTTCGTCGGGATATCACAGATCGCGATATCGCAATTCCTGATGCAATCTTTTGGAGCTTCGACTCACGAAACCATGATACACAATCTCACGTGAAAATCCGACAGCCCCCTGTGGTTCTGATCAACGGCTCCGCCTCTCCTGAGCTTTGATACTTTCCACACTTTCATTGTAACTTCTCTGCACCTCCACGAGATCCAACGGCTCACGGTGATTCACGAAATCTCCTTGGAAATTTCATCCATCTATTCCTTCCTCCACGAAGACTGATTCAGTTGTGCACCACCCTGCGATGTGCTTGCAACTTCAAGTTGCAACTTGTCTGCATTGTTCCTCAACAACTCAGAGGCCTATCCTTCTTAAGTTTTTCCCACTTCCTTAAGTTCTCAAAAAGGAAACTCCTTGCTCACACTTCTTGCAGCAAACCTTCAATCACGGCTAAGTGTTGAGGTCTTCGACTCTGTGCACACCTGCAGCAGTAGTCTCTCAACAGTTTCCTCAGGTTCGCAAACCTAAAGCTTCACTGTCTTGCGCACTCCTTGCACGGCTCCTATGCCCAACTGCACCTTTGGGATGAATGAGACAAAAGTTACCTCTATCTGAGCCCTCTGTCAATGCACTCCTTGCGGACCATTCGACTGCACTCCTTGCAGGAATCTCTTGGCTCAAATAGAAAAACAATTGAAACTCATTCCTTCCTTCTCTCAGACTTCAATTCATACATGAAATCACATACACAGCATATAAAAGCAAATGTATGACAGGAATCAAACATTCATGAGCATATAAACATCAAATACACAGAGAACAACACAAAACCATGAATTTGAATCAGAACTCTTCTATTTATTCAAATGTTTGTACATGGGTGTTCTTACACATCTCTCTGCTTTCTCTTGCTCTTCCTGGATTGATAATATTACAACGATACAATGAGGATGTCTATATCTGTTTCCCTCCTCCTTCTAAAAACTGTCTAATCTATGAATTTAAAGTCATATCTACCAGCATTAACTAAATTAAATGGCGTCTATCTACTAAAGGATGAGAGCTATCTGCTCAAGGTACATTTAATATATAAAGGTGCCTCTTCTTAAATGACTCATTTAATATTTTTGCAATAGTCCCAAAGAATTTTCAAAATTTGTGCTGCTTATCCAGCTGTCTTCCGCTTCCGCGCTGGCTCGCTTGATGGGTCGGTGATGCTCCTGCATTAGTTTCATTTGAACATTAAGTACAAGAAAGGAAGCACCAATAATGTTGTAGACTACCTCAGTCGACCACCTATCATGGCACTAGCCACGATGCTCAACTCTTGTGGGCACGAGACTTCCGATTGGTCGCTTCTCTACAAAAGTGATCCAAAATTCGAACACACATACAATACACTCTTGGATGGTAAGAAAGTTCCTAATTTTCACCTCCAAGATTCCCTACTATGTCACCTGGGACACCTTTGTGTTCCTTCAAGTGAGTGTGCCAAGATGATTTGGGAGGCACACTACAGTCAGGTCGTTATGCATTTCCAGGTCGCGAAAATTGTTGCAGTACTGCAAAAGTATTTCCATTGGCTAAACCTTCGACATGATGTCAAGAAGTACATCAAGTCCTACACTTCTTATGCCATTTCCAAACTGACCATTAAGAATCAAGGCCTCTATACTTTTCTTCCTACCCCTAGTCGACCTTGGGAATCCATATCCATGGATTACATGATCCGAAATCGGATCCAGAAGCCTGACAGGGCTTGAAAAATGCTCAAAAATGAAAGTTCTCATAATCCGATGAAACCAACGCCATTACATCTGTCTCGTCTTCCTAATTCTGGTGGTATATTTACTTTTTCAAATGGGCTCCGTATGCAAAATTTATCGTGTTCTGATCGGAAGCCCAAACAGGTAAAAAGCGAAAGGTCAACTGGTCAAAAAGTCAATGTTGATGACATCAGCATGCTGACTGTGCAGGAGATGACGTGGAACTCTCTGGCTGATGGTGATTGGGTAGGATTCGCTGACAAGGTAGACATGTGGCAGGCAACTGGACCAGACAATAACTGACAAGTGGCATTAATCCGTCAAATGGGGAGATGCCATGTGGCCCAGTCATGGGCAGCCACGTGGCACCCAGTCATCAGTTGAAGTGGCATGTTTAAAAAGTTGTTTTTGGGGTCCATGGGATTTGAACCCATGACCACCACCAATCCCAACACCTTAAGAAATGTTCTTTTGCCAATACACCAAATTATTGCTTATGATATAAAACCTACAATATGAAATATATTGCAAAGTATTGTATGGAGAGGGGCCAGCGCTTAGCCCTTTGGGCTAGCGCTTGGCCATATGAACCCATATGACCCTGTCAAGGGGGCATGCACTGGGAAAAAGAGGGCTTATGCCCAAATCTAACTATAAAGTGGGTTTTATAACCAATTTTTGGGTTTTAATGGTAATTAAGCCTATTTTTAATGGTTTTTGGGAGTTATTGGGTAGTTTTGGAGCCTAAATTTTGGGAGGAAGTTGGAGATGAGTAAAAAACTTCCCAAATATATAACCTAGGCCTTTTTGAGGCCATGAGAGGGAATTTAGAGCAGAATGATGCTGAAGAGAAGCCAAGCCAAAGCCATTTTGATGCAGAGAAGCTTTTGAGGAGGAGACGATGTCGGATCATTTCTGGGAGATCCGGACGTCCATTTTGCGTGTCGTTTTCTTTGTTGGGTTCTAGAGATATGGAAGAACATGACCAAATTAGTCTTGTAGCCATTTGGCATTGCAGTGATGTACTTTTGAGCATTTGAACAGAAATAAAGAAGCCTCCCCCATAGAGAAAAGGCCCAGAGACATAGGCAAAGTTGAGCCGAACTCCGTTATCAATCTCCGTGTTATGGTTTGTTGTATATTATTTCATTTCAGATCTGCATATGTGTATATGTCTGTTGATGTAGGAGCATCGCCAACTCATCAAGCGAGCCAGCACATCAAGCAGAGATCAGCTGGATAAACAAACCCAAAATTTTTGAAAGTGCTTTGGGATTGTAGCACAAGTCTTTAAGGAATCCTTTATGAAGGAGTGCCTTTTGTATATTGTATTGGACTTTGAGTGATATGCTCTCATCCTTAGCAGATAGGAGGCATTTAATAGATTTAATGCTGGTAGATAGGATGTTTAAGTCTAGATTTGATAGTTTAGAGTCTGAGAGGGAAAACGAATATAGACACCCTCATTGTACCATTGTAAGATAGTAGAGGATAGAAAAAGAATAGAAGAAGCATTCAGGAGAAGAGAAGAGAAACCAGAGAATATTGTATGAAGAACACCCATGTACAGGCATTTGAATTAATAGAAGGAAGCTTTGATTCAAACTCGTGGTTTGTGTTGTTTTCTCTGTGTATTGATGTTATGCTCAGGAATGTTTGCTTTCTTGTTATGCATTTTCTTTTATATGTTGTGCATGTGATTTCATGTTTCAACCTGAAGTCTGAAGGGGAGATGGAATGAGTTTCAATTGTTTCTCTATCTGAGCCAGAAGATTCCTGCAAGGGGTGCAGTTGAATTCATCCACAAGGAGCGCATTGATGAAGGCTCTGTAGTTTAACTTTTGTTCTCATTCACCCAGAAGTGGAAGTGGGTTGTTGAAGCCGTGCAAGGAGTGTGTAGGCTGAAGAAGAAGAAGTCTTAGTTGTAAATCTAAGCAAAGGAGATCAAAGACTGCTTCTGCAGGAGTGCGCAGAGTTGGAAGGATTCAACACTTGGGAAGTTTTTGAATGTTGAGCACAAGGAGTGCGTGCAAGTCCCTCTGAAAGAATCAGAGTGGAAAAGATCAGGAGGTATAGCACCTTCATTGCATTGTCGACGGAGAGCCCAGGAAGTTGTGTCATGAAACGTTTCAAGTAAGAGTTTCAAGTGCAGGCGTCAGAGGACAAGTTCTGAGAAACAACATTTAGCCTTCTCAAGAAATCCCCAAGGAGGAGAAATCGACGGCCAGGGTTCACCGAGGAAAACTGCAAAATCCCATCAGCGTTAGATCTTGGAAGGTTGCGCAGGGTTTAATCCCCAGTGAGCAGAGGAGGAGTCCCGGAGGAGACATCGGGATATTGGCGTCATCGGGTCTTCATAGGGAAAAATACCGAAGACCTTGAAAGTTCCGAAATCCTGAGGAAGGATCTCAGTCGTTGATCTCAACAGGACACGTGTCAGACATCAAGGCAGGAGTCGGGATTTAACCCATCGGGGATTCCAGGAGTGTGAAATCGTTGTATATTGGAATCGCGATCCGCGATTTCCCAATAGGATCAGATTCGTTGATCTTAGCAGGGACACGTGGCGAGAGATCCCAGAGAGTCGAAGTTTGGCATTTCGGGGTTTCCGCATACAATGGAATTGTTGCACTAGAAATTGCGATTTTGCGATACCCAATAAAGCGGGAGGAAGCAGTGATGTGGAGGAGAGAGTTCACACGTGCATCGGGGATCGACATATCAGGATTCTCGGTGACAAGAAACTCATGACAGGAGAAGTCGTGAAATCTCGAAACGCGATAGTCCCACAGGCATAGCATTTCAGTGGAGGATAGGTATCATCGCACATCAGAGTTCAGAACTTTGACAGTTCTGTGAACCAGCACATTTGAAATCGTGAAATTCCAAAACGCGATTTCCCGACCACTATAGGAGTGTGGGCCACAGGTGCCAGAGCAGAGGACAGGTGGCGTCGGGGATTTGTGAATCCTAAAACTCTTGGTATCTGGATTCGCGAACTCGTGAACTCCGATACACACCAGGGAAGATAGGTGTCGGAAGTTCAAGCCTTGCCGGGATACAACGCCAAGTGGCATCGGGTATCGGAGAATCGAAGGTTTCGAGAGCGTAAGTCTTATGCATTCCAATTCTGCGAATTCTGAAACTCTGATAGAGAAAAGGACCGTGGTCTTGTGGACCAGCAGGTCACATGCGAAAATAGTTAGCCTGAGGGAGATAAGGGGTGTAGAGAGTGCTATCAGAGATCGGGAATCGGGGATTTGCGAGGCAAGTTGGCTACGACCTCGTAAGTGTCGATTTCCCAACGGGAGATATTCCGGACAGAAGCAAGGAACACGTGGGTGAATATTTCATCGGGTTTCGGGGAATTGGGAGACCTGAACCTGTGAGTGCAGGACACGCGATCACGCGAGGCCTGATTTCCTGATAAGACAACGGGAAACCTTAAAGAGCATCTTGTGGGTGTAGGAAAGTCCCGATAAGGGATTTTGAAGAGTATTTCAGCTCTTCAGGTCAAAGGAAGAGAAGGTCCTGGTGGGAGTAGACATACCCTGGGTGGCGCGTTTGTGTCAGCTGTCATAATTCATCTTCTTTCCTCATTCTTTCACTAAGTTTCTCAAATGGTTAATTAACATATGCAAAATTAAAACTCAACCATAAGTCATTAAAAGATTCGATGGATCAAGTGGTATCAGAGCTAGTTGATGTTTGGATTTGAGTTTTGCATGTTAACCAGGGAAAAGTTACAGCGTGGTGAAGGTGAGCTTGTTGCAAAGAATCCATTAATTGGATTGAGAAAAAGAGCTTCTCACAACGAGAAGATGGCATCGGAAGAAGGGATTTCTCAAGATGATAAAGAGTTCCGGAAAACATTCCTTGCTATGTCGGAGATGGTGAAAGTCTTGTACGAAGATTACTTGGAACGGAAGCGACCATTTTTGGGTGATTCTTCAAAAGGAAAAAGTGAAGAGGAAGAGGACCATCCTCATATTCCTCCTTCACCTCCATCAACACCTCCTTCTTCTCCTTCTTCTTCAAGTTCAAGTTCTAAATCTAGCGGAAATAAAAATGTTCATGAGAATAAACATGAAATGCCATTGTTAAAACTTGATGTAAAATTTGAGTTGCCCATATATGATGGTGAAGTAAATGCAGAAAAACTTGATAAATGGATCAGGTAGATGGAGGTATACTACAGTGTGCAACAGATCAAGGATGAGGCCACACAAATCAAGTTGGCATATTTGAGACTTGCAGGTACAGCTCTTATCTGGTGGAAAAGCAAGCTACAAAAAGAAACACAAAATGTGGGTAATGTATTTCCATCATGGAAGGATTTCATTTCTGCACTTAGGAAACAGTTTTATCCTTTGGGTTATAAATAAAAAGCAATAATTGAATGGAAATCTTTAAAACTAAGAAAAGGGCAAACAGTGCAAGAATACACCGATGGATTTCGAAAAATGGCATTAATGTTAGACATTCCTTTGCAAACACAAGAAACCCTTATGAAGTATATAGGAGGTTTACCTGCGCATATTAGAAACATTGTTTTCATGTTTGGACCCAC